>OX578142.1:106840564-107228064 GCA_951213105.1 Amaurobius ferox | reverse complement strand
ACTATTTACAATTACAATGAAGTTTCCAGGACATTAAACTCCGATGACCTTACATCATGTGTATGCAGCAATAAAAATCTTGTCCCTTATGTCAACTCCTCTCATGGACACATTATTACTGGGGATCTCAGTATAGTTCAGGATGATATACTTAGGGATATTATGAATAAAGGATCTAAATTTCGCATTCCATTCTGCCATCACCCTAAACAACTTCTTCAGTCTATATCATTTGATTTTGATAAATTCATATATCAACTTGTTTGTACACATTCCATTCCTATTGAAGCATTCCATCTATGGAAGTATACTACCTTACATCTACTTAAAAATGTTATATTATAAACATTAAATTAACGAAGCCTAGGTATCCTTATAAACAACTCCTATCTGCTATTAAAGAACTACAACAACATTTTGTCATAACTTATGTAGATAAAGCTTCTAATAATTATGCCATCATTTGTAAAAAATATTATGTTTCTCTGTTACAGAATTACTTAAAAAATAATCAAAATTTTAAACCCATTAATAATCAGTCTATCAAAATCAAAACTAAAATGCTAAAATTATATACACAATTAAATATTAATTGTAAGTTTTTTAAATTTCCTTATGTTACTTTGGTTCCTAAATTCAATAAATCACCTCTCAGTTTTAGAACAGTCTCTTGTGGACATAATACCTTTACCACTACAGCTAGTAAGTACTTGCTTAACTGTTTAAATAGAATTAATGAATCTCTTAAATCTAGGAATTCAGGATATTTCATTTTGAACAATAGTTTTGATTTAGTAAATCACCTTAGCAAGCTTCCACAAATTTTTGGTTTCCATACCTTTGATTTTAAAGACCTTTTTAATAATATTGTCATTAAAGATTTATATAAAGTTATTATCTCTCTTTATCATGATTATCTATCTTCCAATAATGTTGCATTTCATGTCAAAAACTTTCCTATGCTCTTGCACTTTGTGTTATACAGCAATTATATTATCCAAGATAACATTTATTTACAAACATCTGGTGTACCACAAGGTGGCTGTAGTAGTAGTATACTCGCTAACTTATATCTTTAATATTATGAATGTCATTTTAACTCTAATTCATATATTATATATAGATATGTTGACGACATAATTTGTATTATCATTGATGATTCCTATCCCATTAATATTGATTTTTACCCATCTAACCTAGAATTAATTCCTAATGAGCCTAGCGTTAGTCAAACTGTAAAATTTTTAGACCTAAATTTAGATACCCTCAATAATCATGTAATCACCAATCTATATGATAAAAAAGATTCTTACAACTTCACTATCATAAAGCTGCTATCATATCAATCTTGTAATTCTATTCAATTGTTTAGAAACATCATTTTAAACCAGCTATTTCGAATACATCGCCTTTCTGATCCTCGGTATCACTTTCTCTACATCAATAATCTTAAACGCATTTGTCAAAATTACCAATATCCGGAAGTATTTGTAAATAATATTATTAATAATTTCAAATATACCACGTAATAATTTTACACATGCATTATTTATCTTTGATTGGATAACTCATTTTTGAGAATTCACCCATTCTTATCACCTAACTTACCACTTGGCCTGAGTCTAATATTGTTTACCATTTTCGAATGACTATTTTCCACTTGTCCTGAGTCCTATACTGATTACTATTTTTGAAAGTCTCCATACATACTATGTATCGTTCACATGCATTCATTCCGGTGCCCCCTCGCATTGACGAAGTGAGGTGAAATGCTCAGTCGCTTGTTCAACTTACAAGTGGTAACAATGCTTGTGAGTTCATATTTCTGTTCGAGGAGGTATTATCTTTCTGATTTGTAATTCAATAGATTTATTTTTCTTCTTCCACTAGCCAGTAAACAGTTCCAATGGTGTCTATAGTTAAATACTATCGCCATTGTCAGAAACTGGCTATTCTATCGGTTTTAATTCGAATTGTATGGCTGTCCTGATGGGAATGCAATTTCGAACTAACCGCCATTTTTTGTGTAGTTTCAATTGATTGTTCTCTATGTCTTAATCTCTTATCTTGAGCTAATTTTTATTGCCGTTTCTCATTTCTGCCGTGTATTCTTTTTTATTTTTATTTATCTTTATATACTTTTAATTGTGAATTTTGTATCCTAATATTCTTCTCATCCCCCTTTCCATTCCAGTGATATGTTACCTTCTATCTTTATCCATAGTCTTGGTCGATAGTTACTCATTTGTAACATATATGATACAGATGGGTTTTTTTTGTACATACAGTAGTTTATGCATAATTTTCGATTAAAATCTTTCAATTTATATATATATATATATATATATATATATATATATATATATATATATATATATATATATATATATATATATAATCTCTTTATTATCCCTAATCTTATCATTTTATAATGTCTGGTCTCTTGTCAGCATTGTGGCCGTAGATTTGCCTCTATGGTGGTGTTGATATTGTTTTTTTTTTTTATTATTATTACATAATTTTTTATTATTACATATTTCTAATATATATATATATATATATTATATATATATATTATATACATATATATATATATATATATATATATATATATATATATATATATATATATATATATATATATATATATATATATATATGAAAATACCGTGAAATATAATTTTATAAAATCATCAGAAATCACACTTAAAAGGAGCTAAGCTGCACTAAAATGAGGATTAAAAATATTTTCAAAAAGAAAAGAAAAGAGGTATGGATGGAAACAATATACCAAAAGATGGCCGGGGGGAGTTGTGACCCCCTCACCCCGGTTAAGCATGCTTTGCGTCGCGACAACACTCCCGGAGAGCCGGTATATTGCAAAATAGAATACGTATGTATCAAATTTTAAGATGTTAACAGACATTATACACAAACAAATATAAGATATAATTGTCGAGATCCAGCCCTATCAAAATTCATAAACAGTAAATGTTTGAAATATGTCTGAAATATTGTTTGAAATATGTTCACTAGTATAAATGAGCAAGATTACATAGCTTCTACTTAAAGAAGACTTCAAATATTGACACCTAATAGAACAATTATAACAAAGTCTATTTCCCAAAACCATTTACCTGAATGACAATCAATAGCATCATGCATGTAGATGTACGTCCGCATACCGTATCTTACGAGATGAAACAAATCTTCCATAACGTATTATACAATAGACCCTATTCAAGAGGTCCCATATCAGTCATCACACGCTTTACCTGTGACTATCTTTTTGAAAATCCTTTGACTATCTTTTTTATATGTGACTTTTCTTTTTGAAATATATATATATATATATATATATATATATATATATATATATATATATATATATATATATATATATATATATATATATATATACATATATATATATAATTCGAAATATACATATATATATATATATATATATATATATATATTTCGAATTTTCGGCCCAATCACAATACTTTCCTTATACATTATATATATATATAAAGAAAGTTATATTGTATTATTTAAACTTTCCCCGTATTATTCAACGGCGCTACGCTGAGATTAAATCTCAAAAGAGGTGCGCGATCGTTGTAAGTTTGGGAAAGACTGCTGTGTATTGTCACGGTATCTTGCAAGTCGGTTTCTTTACAGGGAAAGTCTCGTAGCCGGGAAACGACTTTTACACACAATTGTGAGTTACAAACAGAAATGCGCATGCAACTTGGAAACGTATTTCGTAAAAAATGCGGATTATTTACAGCTTGACGACTAATGTACAAGAAGTGACGTACATAAAAGTGCAGGTGTTTAATTGTGTTCGAGCCTTAATGAAGTTTTTGTTTTGCAGAGAAGCTGAGTTTCATGACAGGTACGACTTCAAAAGTGTACTAGCATGCGGCTGATCATTGTGTAAAGTTAAACCAAATTTTAGACCAATTTAGATCTAATTTTACTCAAAAAACAGCATTTGATCCGATCCAGGAATCGAACTTGCGTCTTCCTAATTGAGTGCAGACATACATGCCTTGTTAAATTTCACAATATTTGCATATGTAATTTTTCAATTAGACTCTCAGGTTGGCTAGCAAAAGTACTACATATTTGATATCAGTGTGTCACCGGTATCCTAGTAGAGGTTGGCAACTTTTTTTTTATCTCTTGTTACTAACTGATAGTAAATTTTTTCATAGAACACTAAGATCATAGCTATTCTTTTTGCAACGCACCAAATTTGCCGTTATTCTTCTCAGTTTAATTTATGTACTTTAACATTAGGATTTATAATGGTATAGAAATGTTTTAGTTATTTCAATGTAATAACAAGAAGAACAAATCATCTGAAGATTTAATATTTAAATAAGCTTCAAATATCATACTTGTAAAAGATAACTGATTGAGGTCTAAATTAATGTTTTTTCAAATACATTTGAATAATATTTAATAAATAAAAATATGTAATACTTATTAAATGTTATCAATTGAAGCCAAAATTAAAAGTACTTTAAATTAAATTAAATGTTTTCAATAAATATAAATATTTAATACTTATAAATGTAAAACAATTAAAGTATAAATTATATTTTTTATTTAAATATTTTTAAATAAATATAAATAATAAAATATATTAAAAATGTTTTTGTTTGTACTTAATTTATTTTAACTATTTAAATTTTTAATAAATTTAAATTTTTAATAAATTTAAATTTTTCTGGACAAATTTATAAATGATTTTCTGTGTATAATTAGTCTTTAAGTAATCTTTATTAAAAATTTAAATAAATATTTATATGAAAACATTAAAGTTATTTTGTTTATTTAAAAAAATATATAAAATAAATATTTACACACAAGCTCATTAATAATGTATAATATACGTGAAATAAACAGTTCTCCCTTTAGCTCCCCCACCACCCATTTATTATAGATAAGTGTCCTAATAGTATATATTAAATATTATACCCAACATAAAAACATTACATTACATATGAAAAAAAATAAATAATATTATATTAAACATAAAGCAAATCCACCATCATAAAATTTTATATTTTGCTACAAAAACCAAGTTATACTCCGAAAATAAATTCATGAAACGCACCATCCCTCCAAACATTTTAAAACATTATTTTCTGACAGGCAGGGGGAATTCACAAGTCGCCAATAGGCAATTCCGATTATTTTTTAAAGCTCTTAAAAAAACTGATATTTATAGAGAATTTTTTTCTGATTTAAAATATCCAAGCGAAAATCTCTTTAAAATAATTTGATTATTTAAATATCAAGAGAAATGAGAAAGGGCAAAATCTACTTAAACACAAAACGGCCCGTGATTGGCAGTGACGTCACATGGCCTGTTCGACCTGCGATGCAACATTCTAGTACAGGGGTGGCCAACCCGCGGCCCGTGGGCCGCATGCGGCCCGCCTTGAATAATTTTGCGGCCCGCGAGATTCATTACAACTTTACAAAATACGATTATTTTGTGCAATATTTTTGTTTTTAGTGTAGTGTTTTGTAACAGATAAATCCCATAACGGTTTCTATTTTATCACGTTGCTTCTGTTTTTATACATACTTAGAAGTGGGCAGTATTGCATTGTGATTCATCAACAAAATCTATGTGCCCACGTATTATTGATGAATCATGTTATGCAAGTAGTCATAAAAACAGTGAATTACATTCGATCACATGCACTCTAGCATCGATAATTTAAGGAGTTCGTAAAAGAATTAGATTGTGAATATGGTGACGTTGTATACTTCAGTCGTGTCAGATGCTTGAGTCGTGGAAGATGTTTACAGCGATTTTATAAGTTACGTCAAGAAATTGACTTGTTTATGAATGACAAGCAAATACCAGTACCAGAATTAAGAAAGGATGAATGGTTATTGGATTTATGCTTTTTAGTAGATATCATCGAAAAACTCAATCAATTAAATACATCATTACAAGGAAAAGATAATTTAATAATCGATGCATTTAATCACATCAAAGCATTTCAGAAGAAACTACTGCTATCTGAATCTCAATTGAAAAATAATAACGTTCAACACTTTCCATTAATGAAAGAATTAAAAAATTCAAAATGTATCTGTTACATCAAATACGCAGAAGAAATAAGCAAACTTGCAGCTACTTTTGAGAGTCGTTTCACTAATTTAGACAAATACAAAAAATTATTTGAAATATATTCATCTCCCTTTCACGTCGATGTCGAGTCGGCCCCAGAATATCTCCAAATGGAACTGATTGACTTACAATGCAATAATGAATTAAAACACATTTTTGAAACACCAGAATCAAAAATAGATTTTTATAACACTTATGTCACAAACGAAAAATTTTCCAATTTGAGAGATCTGGCAGAAAAAGTTGTGAGCGCTTTTGGATCAACTTACACCTGTGAATCGGTTTTTTTTCAAAAATGAAATTTATCAAACATAAATCGCGTTCAAACTTAACGGACGAAAACCTGCAACATCAATTACGATGTGCAAATACACGCATTGAGATCGACTTGCAAAAAGTAAGTGAAAGAGTTGAGAAACAAATATCTCACTAATTAAATAAATTAAACATTATTCGATCATTGCATTATTATTATTATATTATTTATGTTTGTATACATGAAAAATAATGAAAACAATAATAATAATTCATTCTGTTTTAAATTTTCACTCCAATAAATGTTTGTAATGTGTCCAAATCTAATATAAAGATATGTATTTTTATATGCGGCCGACGTGGTCCAGGCATGCGTTTTCAAAGCAATCGCTCGAGCGCCACGTTGTGGGTTCGAGCCTCACGCAAGGCAAGGATGTTGTTGTGTTGTGGGCGCAGTGTGTTCCGCCCCCTCTGGTGCGCCTGGGGCAACGTCCCTAGGACGGCTAAATGGATCACATATAAGGCCGAATTATGGACGACTGACGATGAGTCAAGTGCCTAGCCATTGGCAATAATATATATATATATGCGGCCCGCGGGATTATAATGTTTTTCCGAAGTGGCCCGCAGGGTCATTTGGGTTGGTCACCCCTGTTCTAGTATGTGCTGTTTCTATTGAGATATTTGCAAGTAGTTGGCGTTTAATTCTGTTTACAATTTGTTTATAATTATTTTACGCATTTGTTCTTGATCTGCTTGAGTTTAAATTATTTGTTCCATATTTTATTTTATTGTAAACATGGATTCTGGTTTTGTTAAATGGCAATCAGACAATTTACCTAAGAATGATTCCATCATGATGACTCTGTATTTTAAAAGCAATATCTATTTTGTGACGGCTGAATCTTGTGGTGTAAAATTTGACAGGTAAGATTTACCCCCCTTTTTTTCTGAAAATTAAAAGAAAAACGTTTGTATTTATATGTTTATTTTTATATTGAATAAATATTTTATGTGCAAGAGCACTTTAGCTATGTATGCTTTATGAAGATTCTAAATATAATATTTAATTTATAAATTAAGCTGTTTTACATTTAATTACATTAAAAGCAGTTACATTTTTTTCCCTTTGTGACTTAAACAACTTTGCTTTTTATTTTAGATAAAATGTAATTATTTTATAAATTTTCAAAAGCATATGTACTCAATGAAAATATTAAATTATAACTTCTGACTGTAGTATACAAGTATACGAAAATTTCATGCATAGAATTTTTTATCTACTCTAAAAGTATCTTATATCTAAAATACCTTGCCATACCTTAATCATATTTTAGCTTTCTTTTCTAAAAACTAATTTAATACCAACAATATAAAATAATAAAATTTATATTTAAAAATATTAAATGTTTTGATTCTGTTCAATAGCGTATTCTTATTATCTGGCTTTACTGCAAAGTTAACATAGATATTAAGTTGTAAGCTATTTTAATAAATTTTCTAAATAATTTGTTCAATGCTGTGATTGCTAGTATCGACAGGCTTAACTCATTATCCATAAAATTGATGTTCCCCAATTGTATGTCTCCATGATAGCATACCTAATATGTAACAAATTAGTCTGACTCCTGCACCTTGCATTTTCTGTTTTTAGCTTTAAGCATCAGCACAAATATTTACATTCTTAACGCAAGTTGTAAATATTAAATTTATATATACATACACTGATGTATTAGTTATAAACTCCTTAACTTTTCTTTTCTATTTCATTACTCTAAAATTATAAACAAAAATCAATATCAAATGCATATCAGAGATTATTGTGTTCCATTAGTAGTCAACCCTCTAAAATTTAATCTGTGTTGCATATTTTTCTATTAAGCTATACAAATAATTTTATAACCTATGTAATTGCACTAATAAGTATATAATATATGAATATCAGTAGATAAAACAAAATATGATGTTTCTTAGTGACAGATGAATTGATTTGCATATTTTTAAGTCAAGGGGACATTGAATTTCTAATTATAACATCTTATTAGCATTGATCATCACCTAATGGCATCCTGTCTTACAAAAAGGACTATGATGGAATATTAAACTGTAATATTAAGAAGCTATATGATTTATATTAAGATGTAAGGTGACATATAAGGAATGGTGTCCACTATTGATTCGACACCGTAAATATAATTAAAATTTTCGTTTAAAAGAGCTTCGTTTTCAAGTATGAAATACTAATATAAAAAATAACATAAATGTAATTTACTTCAAAATAGTTTGAACATACAAAACGATATGTCTTTGATGACAGTGGTGGGTTTTGTTTAGTATCTCGCTTCATTGTTTGACACAATTTTTTACGAAGAATATCATTTTTAGACACAGATATAAAGATGGTGCTGTGAAACTAGTAGAAGTGCACATTGGAACTATGCATTCCTTACAAATATTAGATATAATAAGCAGAACTTTTCGAATGTAAACACAATCTCACAGATTCGCGACGATGAGAACGACTAGACTGGAAGAGCCTTGTGACGTCATATCCCGTGCGTGCCAAATGGAGTCGCTTTCCCGTAAAGTTCAGTAAGGCGAACTTTGATTGCAAATAAAAAGATTAATACGGGTCGGAGAGTAAAAATTTTTATGCTTTTGTTCATTTTGAAACATTTCGAATCGAATAAAAAAATAAAAATAATTGGCCGAAATTGTCCATTATCACCTTTTTTACCGCGCATTAAATTTGGGTTTGGTATTATAATACGATAAGTTACCAATTGCTTCGCTACTATAGCTTTATTTAATTCTGCTGCAATAGCTTTATTTAATTCTGCTGCAATAGCTTTATTTGCTTCTGCTGCAATAGCTTCCGAATTTTGCTGCGTAGATGGAAGTAACGTTGCAAAGTACGCGTGCGCAGAATTTAGGTATTGAAACGTTCGTATGAAAAGATAATACGTTTGCGCCCATAAAAGTATTTGCATCAAAATGGCGCTGGATGAAAAGACCCTGCAAGGAGATATTAAACTTCTGTAGAAGCTGGCGCCATACCTCTTGAGGAATTGAATTCAAGAGTCAACGGTTTACCTTTATATTCTAGACGTTTCTAGACATAGTCTGGAAAAAGTGTGAGTTAAAGTTCATTTCTTTTGCATTCCTGAAAGGGGGTCTTAGTTGCGCACGGAAATAACGTTCTCATATTCGACGGATGAGTGATCTACAGCGACATCTATTTCTTGTCTATAAATGACGAGTCACTCATAACTGCCTAGAACAGAACCCGCCTCTTATACACAATTTTAAGGAGTGATCAGGATATTATATTAATGCATGATATAACTGCTATCTATGTTTCTTATTCGTATCAAAAGTTCTACACTGTTTAAAAAAAATGTTTTGCCATTATATGGCAAGCGATGAGGAAACTGCCAATTGTGCGACATTTGTGTCCCACAACATGATATTTTAGGCTAACAGTAAGTTGTTCAATAATATTATTAAAAGGCGATATATAACACTGAAATATTTATATCTCTCTATTTTCTTCATTTAAAAATCTTAAGAAATGTCTTCTTCTCATATAAAAAATTTGATGTGGGCAGCACATGACTTTCTCTGCAGACTCACATTCACATTCTCTTTATATCTTCGACAATCCACTATATTGAGTTTAAACTGTACAAAATAACACCCATAATTATTTAAAATTACACCGAATTTGCGCTTTTAATTCAATTTTCGTTCTCATTTTGTAATTGAACTTATTTTCAAATGTGGCGTAGTGAAAACACTAAAATATCGTGAGAACGGTTAGTCCTAGTGTAATGGGTTGATCCTATGCTTTCAATCGTTAAAAATTAAGCATAAAATAAACATTTAATTGATATTTTTGAGCATACGTAGTTTTTTATTTTAGATTTTGACGAATTTTGCAGGCCATTTTGCAAAAAAGGAAAGTTATTTTTTTCCAAATCATACCAAAATCTAGTCAACACCAGAATCACTCACAAGTGACTTATTTACCAAATTTCGTTAAGTTTGATGTATTAGTTTTTCAGCTAGAGTACAGGCAATTTTTGTGGCAGGCAATACACGCAATTTTTGTGGACCATTTCGCAAAAAAAGGCGAGTTCTTTTATCCCGAATCATACCAAAACCTAATCAGCACCAGGGTGACACACAAGTGACTTACCTACCAAATATTATGAAATTTGGTTTCTTATCTTTTGAGTTAGAGTGGATACATACATTGCACAAACAGACATACATACTCACAGACACACATACAGAGACACACACACACATACGTCACGCTAAAAATAGGGGTTTTTTATTCTAGAGGTCTCAAAAAATGTAGATCCGTCGAAAACTCGAATTGCGATTTTCGGCATGATTCCAATACTTTCCCTATACATTGCCATGTATTGTAGGGAAAGTAAAATTCGTCATTTTTAATAGAATTATTAGAAAATGTAAAACAGGTGACGCTAAATAAAGATTACTTATCGAAACTTGATAAATTAATATTATTATATGAATAGCATACAACGCAAAAATTTCTTGATAATTTTAACATTAATGATATTAATTTGCAATTAAACGTAAATAACTACGTTTGACAAGTGGGTAAAATTGGGACACTTTGAATATCCCGCATTTTCTTTATCTCATCGAATCCGTTCAATTGGCATTGTATTAACTAAAACGTATCTACCTGACTGGTTCTAGTTTACTTGTCTCTCACTTTGTCTCGTCATCACGATTGTAGCAAAAAAAAAGAGAATCGACGGGATACCGTGGGACAAGTAAACTATAGATAGCTAAATATATCCTTTTGATCAAAGAGAATGCACATTGAATGGTTGCAGAGTCCGCTTCTACAATAAGAACTTGCAATGTTGCCCCAGTAGCTGAACGGTAGAGAGTCGGCTGGCCAGTTCGGAGACCCAGGGTTGCATTCCCGGGTAGGGCAACAAGGTTCTATACACGGTGTCTATTGAATATTTACAAAGCGATAGTCAAGCTGTCTCGTTTCATTGTATTTGACTGTGTATAATGTACTTTTTATACATACTAGGGGGCTGTGTCCCCTGCTCGTTTTGCTTCGCTAACCCCCGTAACTCATTTTTCGCGTCAGCTATATTTTTTTAATATAAAGAAATATAAATTTTAATATATCCCTGGTATTGTTAAAAATTAAGTGAATATACAATAATTAAAAAAATAATTAAATGGAGACACGATAATTAAGAAAATATCAGTGAATATGCAATAATTAAGAAAAATAAAATTGGATTTGCATTAATTAAGAAAATAATTCAGTATAAATACAATTATTAAGAAAATAATTAAGTGGATTATACAATAATATATAATTTTATTCGGCTTTATCAAAAATCGCATACTTTGCACGTTGCAAATTTGAAGTATTCTATTAAATTTGCTAAGCAGTGTAATTAAAAAAGAATTCATGCTTAGACCATTTTCTTACTTAAAAATTCTGCGATTTCTCGTATCTAGTTACACGTCAAAATATCCTACAACTAGTTAAGTGGGAATGGGTTATAAGCAGGCATGTAATCTTAAATAAAATATTAAAGTGTGTTGAATAACAAACTGACTTACAGTATGTTGAAGACTTAAAATGACCAAAACCAGAATCAAAAATTTCATTGGGCTGAAAATCATATTTTCTCCTCTTTTTATATTCCAAACAATCTACAACCAACGCCTAAATCACTGAAACGGTTAAAATGGCGTCAAGTATTCTTTCTGCACCTCACAAAATGGTTGTTTCTTTAAAAGTTCGCTATCAAATCCCATTCGATTACGATGATCGCATAGTTGAATCACTCTCAATTCGAATAAGAACATAACTCTAATATCAGCTATTTTATTATTTTCATCGTGTTTACTTCTGGAAACGAAAAGTAAAACATGCATAGAAAGTGATGCAACGGATTTGAAACGTTATCAAGCTGTGGAATACTGAAAGTGGTAAAGATGATTAGGTGAGCGTGAATAGTTTAAAAGTTGGTAACATGCAAGTGTACAAGTGACGTCATGCAAGTGTAGCAAGTAGATGCATTTGGGGATAACCGCTGTTTCTTACTATAAAATTAAATCAGGATCAAATTTGTTAACATGACATTACGGACACGTTTAAAGAGTTTCCTCTTTTGACTGAAGTTGAGAGTAGGTTCGTTTTCAAATTCCAACAGAACAGTTTGTCTTACTGAAATGTACCTTTGGGTTAAATAGAATCAAAATACAATGCAAAATTGCTGAAGAATTGAATGCAGACAAAAGTGAGTTGAGCAAGGACTAGTACACAACGACATTCCTGAATAGAAAAATACAAACGATCGGCATTTGTCAGCAACAACAGTACATTTGATACAGTACATTTGATACATACAACAGTACATTGTACAATGCACTTTGGAAAGCATTGACATGTATGAGGAAAGGGACAGTTATATTTAAAACTGTACTGTAGCTATTTAACAAATGGCAGCTAGTTTGATCTTGAATATTAGCTACTTTGACTGTAAAAACCAGTTTCAGACCAAATAGATTGCAAACCTATTGTCAATATAAGTTCAAAATCCAGAAACAATATTACTTACCCTATCCAGTGCAAAAGGTTACATATGGTAGACAGCTGTGGTGTTATGGTAGACAGCTGTGGTGTTATCGAAGACAGTTGTGGTGTTACGTGAGTCTGGTAGTCCACATGGGACCGCCCATACAAATTGTGGGCTTCCCTCTCCTACAAACGTTTATTTAGGTATCCCCTTCATATTTGATTTTCTACGTTTTTCAATATTTCATATAATCGTCCCTCAAATATATATATACATATATATATATATATATACGTATATATATATATTATGTATATATATTCTATATATATATATATATATGTGTGTGTGTGTGTGTGTGTGTGTGTGTGTGTGTGTATTATTTAGCTTGAATAGTCCAAGGAAAAGACATCTATCGATATCTCAATTCTATTTTATTACAAGATACTTCAAACAGAGGTAGTTACATGGCCTGGCCGAGGTCCTGATCATCGACCATCTTTCACCAAATCTCATTGCAGTCTGCGTCATTTTTCACAAGTACAGTTACATAGGAGGTGGGGGGGGGGGACATGGTGGTATGGGAAAGATGCTACCTTCGCGTTCATTAGGCTTTAAAAATGTGATTGGAAATGCGATTTCATATGAGAACGTTCATACAGAGGTTAAGATTAGCGATCATATATGGTATGATCGAGGAAAAGGGGAAGTGATGGCAGACTTTTGTTAATGTTAGTGGCGTGGGATAGAATTTAATGTAGTTGCAACATGTGCTGATCATGAAATAGGAATTTGGAATAATAATTGTGTAAGAAAAGGGTGCGTTATTGGGAAAGGTTTAAAATTTCAGTATATATATATATATATATATATAACTGATCCAGGGCTCTTCTGAATCCCGCCACTTACTTAAGTGATCCATCCTATGGGTGGCTCTGGTCAGTACAGGTGGTGTCTAGGGGCGAAATATTTAAATACTTTGAAAGTGAGACATACTTACTCCATCAAGTATATAGATGAAACTAGTGTCAAATGGTAGAATTTTAAGTCTTAATGACGATTATTGTCATCGGGTAGTAGACTAGTTTTCTTTTATAAGTTCTACAATGCAAAATATATGTACAGAAACATGAGTAAATTTCCAATTCAATCGATTCCACAAAGTAATGTTGCAAAATGACGTATGGTAAATTTGAGCTAGATTTCCTCTGTAATAATTGGATTTTAGAAAGATATTTAAGATTGCATTATGACGTTCAGTTGGGGCTCTTTTCAATCACTCAACTGAGTAAAACCCAAACCTCTTCAATTAACTAATTAATTAGAAGATATTCAAACCGTAATAAAATCATAATATTAAATTGTGAAAAGATCATCAAGTGCTCGTATTCTTTTGGAATTATTACAATCCGTTTGTTGAGTTATTGAAAATTTATTCGTCCAGTTGAATGTTATATCTCTAAAAAGTGAGAACATCGAATTAAAGTTGGTATAATTTTTTAATGGATAGATGCCAAAGTGGCAATTTTTCAGACACTTTTTTGAAAATCAAAAAACAATTAAAAAATAAATCTGTTAAATTTTGTTGAAATAAACATATTTTTCCAGCGCAAAATGCAATTTTGCGCATGAAAAATATTACATAAGAAATATGCACATGGAATACAAAAAACAATACAATTCCATATGCATGAAATTGTAAATATTTGGAGCATGTTTCAATCGAAGGGAGGGGTTGCAAGAATTGGCATTTTATAGCAATATATTCTTGTATTGTTTGTACCAATGTCTTGCATATTATGCCAAATCACTTTCATCGGTAATCGTTCATCAAGGCCAATTCTCAGAAACCAGAATGATTTATCACTTATCTTTACCGTCTGTAATAAATATTATTTATTTACTTTCTCCCGTGCGTCGTAGCTGAAATGTATATTTCTTTTTCTCCCGCCGTTTTATCAAAATTATTCTGTGTAAGAAGTACTGTAGATTTATGATTTAATGATGGATTTATATGTTTGATCAGCAGATACCGTTTTCCATGTTCTGTTTATAAGCATTTTTAACTTGCTTTTTTTCGAATTATGGATGCCTTTAGACCTTGGTTGATGTGGTTATTACTTACGCTTAATATTTTATAGCATGGTTAATTAAGTTTTATTTAGTAATGTTGATTCTTTATATATGTTTTAATATGAATTAGCCCAATTATATTAGTTTAGTTGATTCCACATTTTTATTTATCTTTACAAAAATAGTCAGTTTTCTTTTTTTTTCATTTTTAACACGTTACGATATAGTTCAAAAGTATGTAGGCCTTTGTTCATTCTGTCTGTTTGTCTGTCTCTGTCCGTTCGCACGATAACTGTCGTAAAAATGACTTTACCAAATGAAATTTTAGTATGTTGTTCAGACGGTCTGCGGAACATATGGGAATATAAATGAATATCACTCAATTACTTTTGGATTGAACCCGGGTTGAAAAAATGAAATACATTGAACCCTATGGGCCCTAATTTTTCAAACATTTTTAAGAGAATTTAAAATTCACAAATTGCTTCGAAAGTTTTGGGAAATATTTAAATAAATATGAAAAAGTATAATTGAAATTTTTTTCATAAAAAATATGAAAAAAATTTCAGCAAAATATATTTGGTAGTTTTTTAAATAAAAATTAAAATAATAATTACACCCATATTATATATAGAGATCACGTGACCCACTTTAAAATAAAATATGGCATCCATCTTGTGTCAAAATCGTGATTTTTAAAGTTCTTTTTAATTTATATTTAGTACTGTATCCGTTCTAAAACCGCTTTCTTTTTGCTTAATTTCTGTGCATCTATATTCTGAAGCAACGTAATTGCAATATATTTGAGTTTAAATGATCATCAAACTTTGATTTTTTTTTCTACAAAGAAGCTTAATTTTTACTTATGGAGAATGTAAACACATCAAGCTGTAGGATGAGTTGTATAAGAATTGATGAATTTATTTAATGCAAAATTATTTAGCTCTGGAGTCTGCAATATAGCTGATATGAATTAAACATTAATTGATTTTACATAGAGAAGCAGACGATTTTATAACAGACTTTTTAGATGAAGTTTTAAGCATAGAGTTAAATTTCTTTTACCTCCATAATTTTAAGTTTTTAAGTAAAATACAGTATTGTAGTATTGTGATGAATGAAAGGAATGGAAGAAATGTGTATGAATGAAATATTTACTGCTTTTACATACAGAATCAGGCGATTTATATTTCAATGACGTCATTTGAATAAAGTTCATTTCTTTTCGATGAATTTTTTTCAAATATAATAAATTATTGTAGTATTGTGATAAAAATATTACCGTTGAATGTATCGCATTTTAGAGATGATTAAATAAAATGGCATTGCAGTTGGAAAATGTTTCATAATCAATGCTTTATGCATGATTGATCTTTCTTGTTATTTAGATATTTCCTATAAATATGGATTTAACAAGCAAAATTTTTATTTTTAAATAATGCTTTAAAATATTAAACAATAAATAAAAATGATTCAATTATTCACATTTTTATTAGATTATTTTTAGCGGTGGTAAAAATTATACTTAACTACTCTTTTACGACAAAATTTTCCTTGAAACATCTAATGCTCTCTAGGTCCGCTATGCATAAAACTCAGATGATGACTAATTTTGACACAGCATCAAATTCGGGGGGGGGGGGGGGAGAATTCGGTTCAAAAATGTTCATTTTACTTGAAACATCTATTTCTCAAAATTGGCTATAGATAGAACTGAGGGGTGATAACTGACATGGACTAAGTATCAAATAATAGAGGAGGTATATATATATATATATATATATATATATATAGGATGTTTACTTAAAAAACTTCACTGTTACTTATTGGCTCAACACTTTTCCTTGAAACATCTACTTTCAGGATTGGCTGTAGATCAAGAACTAGAATAATGACTGATATGGATTCAGCATCAAATTCAAGAGGGAGTACAGGGACTTATTAAATATTTTCCCTTCCGTTTTTGGCGATGTCGTATCCAATTAAAAAATCTACATTTTCTTTAAGCATCTATTTCCCGGAATGAGCTGTAGATGTAGCTTAGATGATCACTGATATGGTTTCAATATCAAATTTCGGAGGATATAAAGATTTTCACTCTCGGTTATTTTTTGGCCGTCCAAACGGTTACCTTACACCTTTCTGGTAGGTCGGACGGTCTGGGTCTCAACAACAACAACTCTCGGTTATTTGAGCCAACGGTCCTACCGTGCTAAAAACACCGGTTCTCGTTAGATCACCGAAGTCAAGCAGCATCGGGCGCGGTTAGTACTTGGGTGTGTGACAACCTGGGAACTCGGCGTACTGTTGGCACATTTCGGGCGGCGCGGTAGCCCGGTGGTTTGCGCGCTGGATTTGCACGCTGCCACAACTGCCGCCGTATTCATGGGGAGTACGATCGCGTTAAACATGTGGGTCCGTAAGTCCTTCCGAGAGGTTGGTGGTAGGGGAAGGAGGGTACGGTCCCTGTGGATGCCTCCCCCACCGGGTTCCGGTCTAAATTGGGTGGCACTTCCCGGCCGTCCAGACGGTTACCTTACACCTTTCTGGTAGGTCGGACGGTCTGGGTCTCAACAACAACAACTCTCGGTTATTTTCCTATTTCTTGAAACATCTATTTCTTAGGGTTAACTATAAAACTTAGATGATGACTGATATGAATTCAGAATCGAATTCCAGAGAGGGTCGAGAGTCTTACTAAGGAATGTCATCGTTCCCGGTTTTTCCAGAAATTCGTATGATTGTACAAAATAAATAAGCAGAAGAGAAAAAAAGTGCTTAATAGTTCAATCAAAAATGAAGTCCACACATCATTTGCCACCATATGAATTGCCTTCATAAATTTCTGAAGTTTTTCATATTTTATTTGTTAGTTAAATGCATGTTTGTGTTTACTAGATGATTCAAATATTACTAAACCAAGTCTTCCCGGCATCTGCAAAAGAAAAAAATCCAATATTTTAAAGTCGGTATAATTGTCACTGTTATGAACTAATAAACCATTGTTCAAAATCCTAAGCTTATAACATTTGACGGAAAATGTTTTATGAATTTGAGCATTTTATTTTGCCATTTATTTTAAAATGTAAATATTTTGAAAAGTATATTTTGCTTGAAAGGGTGCGTTTTGCATTTGCTCTATAATTCAGATATTTTAGTCTGTAGCAGTCCTAAAAGAGTTTCTTAAAACAATTATTTTTAGCAATTTAATAGAACTATCTATATTATACAATATTTCATGTATATCACATATTTAAATGAATAAATTTGAAATATGTTATTTTCCCCTATATTTTATAAAATAATCAATGCGTTCACTAAAATTAAAATCTCTAACATTTAGAAATTACACTTCTGTTAGAGATTTTTAAATGTTTGCATTCATGCTATAATTTAAATGTTAATTAACTTAACATGCTTAGAGATATAAATATTTTACAACGCTGTATTTTTACTGGGGTTAATAAACATCATAATATTGTATTAAATTTTAAGTCCATTTTATTTCGCAATGCACAGTATTTTGAGAATTTATTGGAAGAATTATTCAGTAATCTTTCACTTACAGCTGAAATGCTAAAACTATAATGATTACTCAATAATATGTTGCTCTTCATAACTCTCAGTTAAATATAAAAATTAATCATGAAAAGTAAACACAGGATTTAACTTTTGATATGCACACTTATCCCGTAATACTTATTATATGTTTCTTTTTCTTTTCAGAATTCCTAGTCCTAAATTTTAAATAAATTTTATTTTTCAAGTAATACTGATTTTGCAATGCAATATTTTGATATAGAATTTTGATATTTTACGGCAATGAATGTGATAGGCATTTTTCGATTGTACCAGGTTTCGTTTGGTAAATGAATCGTAAAATACAAAGATTCCATAAAAACTACTAATTTAATACATTTGCCATTTATGAAGAAATCGGTGGTTTGGTGTACAACTTTGGGTATATATATATAACGATATATAGAGAGAGATTTAATTTATACACAGTTCAAGTTTTATCACCCCAAATCCTTCTAAGTTCTTTGCAGCAAGAACTTGCTTTGAATCAAAGAGATAAATTTGCCAAGTTTATTATGAAATGCATCATATAACTTTATTTTTCTACACTTTGAACTTTGTAACAATTCTTCATTTCAATCATTTGTTTGCTGACTCTTTTGTAAAAGTTAAAAAACTTTGCTCTTTTTTTTACAAGTTTGTTTTTTATCGGATGCCAGCCCTTTCTATAGATATTAAATACGATATTTGCAAGTTTTCAAATAGTCATTGAGATTCCTTAATGTTCGAAAATTTTTAATTTTATACTTTTTCCTTTATAGATTGTTACAAGACACTCAGCATACCGAATTTAAACTGCGTACGTTAAACTGATTTTCTGTTGAATTTTGATTTAAGTCACCTTATTTGAGAGAAAATATGACAAATACCACATTTGTGAGATTTCGCGAATAACTACCACTGTTATTTAAAATTTAATAAGTGAGGCATTTTTGTGTTTTTTTGTCCTGTTACTGTTACTCTTAGTAACAGTATAATGCTCAACATGACGAATATTAAATTTCTAACTTTATTGGGCGGCTTTAAAGTTCAGGTGTAAAAGTAGAAATTTCATAAAAAACAAAATATAATATATTTGATGCATTGATACAAAACATTGGCTGGGGGCAAAATAAACCACATTAATAAAGTCTTGTCTTATCATATCTACTTGTCAGAAAATATAAAAATCAACATGCCTCCTGTTGATTTTTGAGATACCTGGGGGGGGGGGAGTTTTAATGGCTCATATAAAATGCGTCCGTCGGAGCCTTCAACATTATACGTTAAATGTTGAGCACAACTTGGCTTGTGCTTCACAGCGAACCTTAATTTGAAGCTACACATAAGGTCAGAATTTCTGATAAGTATTTTGCATCCTGCACTTGAAATGTATGTGTTATAGTTTTATCCCAGTGTGTAAGCTTACGACTTACATTTCTGATTTTCAACTAGATCTAGTAAAAGTCATCACTAAATTTTGCTGTCTTTAAATATCAAAATTTGGTTATTTGTACTAAAAGTCATATGTAGGACACATCTGATTTTCTTTACAAGTTTTTGTAATTACATTAAAATAACTTTTTAATAAATAAAAATTGTCAGTTTATTATTTATATGCATACACATGCAATCGTAACTATTTCAGCCAATATTTTAACCCTAAATTTGATTTTAATTGAAAGAATGAAATTCCAGCTATGAAAATATGTTCAAACAAGTGCAAGTAAACATACTGACTTCCAAAATTATCTTTACTTGCACAAAAAGACTGATTTCTCAACAACTGTTTAAAATAATTGGATGAATATTTTTAGGGTGATACATAGCATCATAACACATAAATACAAATTTGGAAATCAAATGTGAGTATATGCAATACTAAACTAATTATGGACAATTAAAATTGAAATAATGTGTGACAAGGAGATTTTAGAAAAAAAAACTGAATAACTGAAACAAATGCAGACTTTTGACATTAATAGGAAATGTGATCTCCCATAACGCGTATACATGTACCACAACGCGACTTCATTCTCTTCATAAGATGGTTAATTAGAGTTTGGGGCACTAAGTTCCACTCCTCCACCAATGCGATCTTCAAGGCATTGCCATCTCTAAGATTTCGCCGGGCAACAGCTCTTCTAAGCTTCTCCACCTGGTTCAAATTAGGAGATTTGGCTGGCTAGTTTATTTGTTCAATGCCTTCACTTTTGAAAAAATTCATTAACCAGGTATGCGCTATGTGAACGCCCATTATAATCCGTAAAAAGAAAGTCAGATCCACATGCACCTCTAAAAAGCTTACGTAGAGTTTTAAGACTTATCTCGATATCTTTGGCCAGGCACAGATTCTCTGTCGAACACGTGCAGGGAAATACTTACATTGGTCATTATGCCTCTCCTTGCCATCAGACCTGAATCGTCGTAACAGTCATATGCCCTAATGGTGGTGGGGAAAAATTCGAGTTTCTAGCTCCCTCCAGAAGTAAACGAATTTAGAATTAGAAGTTAATCTAAACACCAACTCATCGCTTACGTGCTCATTGTTGTTGACTCCAGCTCAGATGTCTTTTATACCAGATCAGACGGGCCCTCTTCTGTTGTAAGGTCTATGAAACACATGTCATTGGCTTTCTGACATAAGGCCTTTCTCATTGAACCTTCTGTATACAGTTTACTGCGATACTAAATTTCCAGTGAAGTCTGCAAGCTCTCAATGCATCTGCTTAACAGTCGACTCCATGTTACGACTGGAAGTTAATGACAGATATATCGATATTTAGAAGCAGTTTTTAGTCTTCTACGACCTTATCCAGGCTTCCTAACAACAGTTCCAAAACATTGTTTCCAGATGGCAGAGACATGTCTTTATTTCAAATAACTAAACGTAAATTTTGTCTTTGCTACATTTTGACAAGCTCGTATTTAGATTCATTTGGGTTTGGAACAATAGACAACCCCCTTGGCCTTAAATACATGTGAAAAGATTGATTAAAATATTCCATCTTAATTTTTTTTATCAAATATTTTTCCTGAACATGTAACTTTAATTAAAAGTATAAAAATAATGTATATCAAGTCAATTGATACTAGTTTATTTCTGTTCAATTTAACAATAGAATACCCTTGTTATTACATAAAATTTTAATTGAAAAGATGGATGATCATTATATATATATAATTTAATTACTTCAATAAATATTAATCCTCACAATTAACTTCAAAAATTAATTCAAGCTATAATAAAAAGAATTGCAAATTGCTTAGTAAATACAGGTTTTAACACATTTTTACATTTTTACAATCTTCACCTTGATATGAATCTAATTTTTAAAACTGAACTACACTCGTCCTTACATAAAAGTAAATTTTAAAATATAAACGCATCGCTTTTATTTAAAATAATGGAACTCCAGCTGAAATTATAATTTCTCAAACTGATAACTTCTAGTAAATGGTTTTTGACACTAAACTACCTATGTCTTCAAATAAAAATAAATTTGAAAGTATTAAAGACATAAAGTGCCTTTAGGCATATATACGCAACAAAAATGTAAAAAAAATATTCGCCTCAAAAAAGTGTTATTAAAAAGATAATTAAAATGTTTTAAAAATCAATTTTAAATAACTTTTACCAAACTGGCTTCAAACGTTTATGACAAACTCATTTTTATGTGATGGTTTAAACCATCGTTAAAACTGAATAAAACCAACATTATGTCAAAAACTTGCCAACATTTATTTGCATATGGCGTTATTGTTAGTCAAAAGGAATTTCTAATTTTCAGCCAGGATTCCGTGAGCATAGAAACTCCAATTAATACACAATTCAATTAATATATATACTGCAATTAATACTTCAATTAATCAGGAATGAAATTGCGGATATTATCTATATAATAATTGTCTAACAACTAGAAAGACAAAAATAGGACTCTCAACTCAACTCGTAAACATGGAAGTCAGCATTTTACAAGTTAAATTTCGGAATTGTTTAAAATGTTGTGCATGTCTGATTTGGTGATATAAAATTGAGAAAATAGCATTTCTCATGCTTTGCGGAACGTTACCTTTTAAAGTGGATTTCAGTAGCGATCTAAGTTATCGAATATCTAATTTTGTTTCCGGCATGTCATTTTTTATACAAGTTATGTTTAATTTATGAGGTATGATGAGTATAACTTTTGAAGTTTGCACCTAGAAGCTGATTGACTCATAAGTTGTTGACTTTCTGGATGATTATTTTAACATTTTATGGCATTTAATACATAATGGAATCGATTATGATCTAAAGTTATATATTCTTATTTTTATGCTACTCATAATTACTTCTAAGTGAAGGCCTAGAGATTTTGGTGTTGGTCAATATCATTCGGATGTTTCGCCGGCAATAAAATATTGCGTGTTTTTATTGTGTTTCTGTTATATAAGCGCTTATAATCATCTATATCTGATCGAGTTTGATACGTTTTGATAGATATTTTATGATATATCAGGTGTAATTGTTGAAGTTTGACACTGGACCAGTTCTTGGACAGTGATTGGCTCTGCTAAAGATTGGCCTTGCGGAGGATATCTTTTATCACCCGGGCTTATTCCTAAGATGCTGCGACTTAGCGTTCCAAATCAACTCATCCAAATTGTACCCTCCAACTTCACCAATCGTATTTTCCGGGTCAGTGAAGGAACCTCCATATCGACATATATGCAGTATTTCACCCGGCCGAGGAAATAGATGCTTTTAACCTTATGACGAGCCCCCGGCCTGGGTTGTGGACATAGTATTCCAGCCGATGTAACTCAAGAAAGCGTAATCTCGCCTCTTCTATACAGAATTTACATAAACTGCATATCTAAATTTCTCAATATTAAACTTGCCCTATATGTAGCTGATTCCTCAATACTTACTTCAGCATATCTTCTACTTTCCGTCAACAGCATATTTCTGAAATACTTGTGCAAGCTGAGACTGTCTCATTATTTGCAAAATTCAAATTATCGCCTCAAAAAGGGCAGTGCTAATTTTCTTCCCCAAACAAACATCCTCTACAATGCATTCCCATTTTCGTTTTCGACCAACCCTTTATGTATGTCACTATAAATATTTTGAAGTCACTTTAGATCCCAAACTAACCTTTCTTACTCACATTGATAACAAGCTAACAGCTATAAAAAGCAGCCGTACCGCCCTCGACCCTCTCATAGGCCGTAATTTATTTCTCTCTATTGATAACAAATTAGTAGTTTTAAAGCAAATCATGTTACCTCAGCTCCTATATGCCTGTCCCAACTGGGGCGGCATCTCAAAATATCTTATTCAGAAAATTCAGGTTGTCCGAAATGGTACCCTTCGTAATTATATCATCAATCATCTTTGCTTCGGGTTGTGTTTCTATTTCGTTAGTGGTTTGTAATGGCCTAAACGTCGGATTTGGATGCTTTGATAAGTAATTTCTCTGACAATGATATGGATATTGAGTGTAATAGTAAAACTAAGCCGCTATTGGGTAAGTTGGGAGATTTCTTCCACCAGAAGGACACTAAACTTGTCAGGTCTCTCACAACTGATATTGTAAATAAGTTTATATCAGTTTTTGTAGATCTTGCCAAGTATGCTTCAGAAGAACTTAATCCATTCAAGGATTATGTTAAGGGGTTTAAGGACGAAAATGTTCATTTACATGGTACAGAACTAGATTCAGTATTTGATAAGTTTGGTTAGAAAGTGATAATTCTGTCACTGTCAATCTTACTAGCGAAATAAAATATGTTTCTGATGCCATGAAGGAGCCCACTACTACTTTTCTCTGTTTGTTCAGATATCTGGATCTCCCTTATAGGGAGGCAGTTTCCTCCACTACGGACCTCGCTTTTAAAGTTGCTGAATTAAATACATGTTTGCTGGAGAACAAAATGAACTTAGATTATTTTAAGGCCGAACTTAGAGTGGCAATTGACTTTTTCCCGTATTGGTGCTGCTATAGACCCCCCCCCCCCTCCTTCCTTACTACTGTGGACTCCCTTTCCATAAGCAGCCTCTCTACTATTTCCACTTCTCTCCTGAAGACTGGAATTACTAAATTTGAGGATTCCTGAGATCGACTTCTACCAATCGAAGCCAAGACGTATCTTTCCGGGGCGAGGTCACTTATCCCCATAGTGAAAAGAGAAATTGCCAGCCATTATAGATTACACATAAGAAAAAATAAAAAAAGGTACTCTCCGAAAACATTGGGTACGAAAGAAAAAAATCTACAAGATACATAACTTGTCAAGGAATGGCAACAAGCCAGTGGAAAGCCAATAAGATGCCAGGAATCCCAAAAGGCGATAAGAATCAGAAAAATGGAGGAAAGAGGTCATAAACTATATAAGGATGAGCCCGGTACACAAAAATGGTATTAAAAGGGGATCAGTACCGTTCAACAGAAAATCTGCTGAATCCCAGTAGCAACCACTGATATCTTATCTCATGCACCATGTGCAGGAAGGAGTTGTCTTTTGACGACCCTCACGAATTCAGAGAATTTGGAGAGGTCGACATCGACAAACAAGTCTTTAAACAAATTAAAGGCCTTGTAAACAATTTAGTCAGATACGGATCATGAGGGGGACACGATATGTGCCTGGTAATTTAAGATTGCGTATATCTGGAGACATGGTATTTCCTAAGGGTTTCCTGAAGGTATTTCCTATGTGAATAGGAAATACCTCCAGTGACCGGAAAACTGCTAAAAGCTCTACTCTGTGGCGGGAGAGCAGTGCTGGTGTCAGTGCGTTTTGCAGGAACTTTGCGGGGTTGGTTTCTTGGGTTCGATTGACTGAGTCTGAAATTCGCTGGGTACGATTCCATGCAATTTCAGCAAACCGCAGGATATTCTCTTGGTAGCCGCCAATCCTTGATAAGGTACTTTCAAGCACATTTCATACATCTGCTCGGGACAGAGCAGTTTTCCGGCAAGTGCCTATGATTTTGACATCGGTAACAGATATTAGATCCTCTCGAGCGAATGGGGGTTAATTTTAAATTTAGCATTTAGGATGTTATTGAGTTCTGGAAGGACGGGGGGGACGTCAAAGGGTCTCAAAAGCACCAGGAAGAGAAGGGGCTTCTCTTTACTCTTTAAATGTTTAAGTTGGGTAATTCGGTGGATTGTCTCCAAGTCCGCGCAATTCGTCTCGAATATCCTAAATTTCAGCAGAGGCCTCCCCTGATCCGAGGGGGGCGGCCTCGGATCAAGATATTTCAGGTTTTCTTATTGTTCAAGTTTAGCGAACTAAACGGGATATTTTTATTGCCCAGATAATCCTTAAGGGCCCTATAGTTCTGAATAAAACTCGGCTCAAGCCGAATCATACCCAGGGCCAAGCAGTCCATAATGGGGTTTCTAAATTAGCGTTAATGTCCTTCACAACAACTTCCCAACCGTAACGAGCGTAAATGTAAAAGAACATAGAGCGGGGTTTTTTTAGGAAAGGGGAGGGTCCCTGGTCGCTTCTTGTGCAACTTTCATAGGTACGAATTTGAAGTTGGGATCAGTTTAGGAAAAGTATCTAAAACATCAGCTTTGCAGAATATTCTTTTCCTACTCTGGGAGGTGTAGCCCCGTCCTAGCATAACAAAACTATCAGCTACCGAGGAAGTTTCCGTGGTGTAACCCTGCCTCGGAGGTGTAACCCTGTCTCGGCATTAAAAAGCCATACCAGCTACCGAGGCATCAAAATCAACGTTAAATTCAAGTTTTCTGATTAAGCTCTCTGTTATCTGGCCATGAGCGTAGCCTCAGGAAGGTTTAACAAGTTTTGAAAAAGCTTGGGGTCATCTTCGAAATAAGATTCGATAAATTTAGAATTATGTTTGGAAAGGTTACCAATTTGGCTTTTAAAATATTAAAGAGTATTTATAAACGTATTTATAAACGTACCTCTATAAGCATTCATGAAGCCTTGGTGTCTGTTTTTTCTTTTCCGCGTTGCAGTTAAAGAAACTCACCAAAATTTCTCTAACATAGATCTGCGTCCACGTGAAAGCTGTATCAAAGACAAATTTCCCAGTTATGGAACTTTTAATAATTTCAAAAGTATTCTCTGGCAACTTAACAAAAGGGGAATAATCCACGAAAAGATTTCCAGTGCATTTTCTAAATTTATTAGCTCTTATATCCCATTCATTGAGAGAAATAACAGAGCTGTTTGATACCACGTGGGCCATCCCGACAAAACGGCAGAGGTACCCGAAAGGCTAGGCAAAGCCTCCCTCCGCTTTATAAGTTCTACCTACGCATACACACGGAACTCAAAGAAAGTATCGGCTTTTGTTAACTAAACTTAAACTAGAATGTGGCTTAAAGGACTGCGTAAATGTTAATTATCAGAAAGTAAAGCTACAGGGAGCCTCTATTGGAATTAAGAAGGCTTGAAGTGCTCTTAATGGGAGTCATCATTGAGACCCTGACTAAGGATGATACTAGAAATTTGGTTGACGAATTAAAAGTGTTCCCAATATTTGAGATAACTATACTATTGAAAATTATAACACGGCATAGTCTAAATTTCAGTCTTTAATGTGAATAAAGAATTGAGCCAGGATGAACTTGATAATTTATATTATCAGAATCCTGTCTTTGAAGAGGGTGGCTTGTTAGATACGGAATTTCGTATTAAGACAAAATGGGGATGTCATTGGATTTTTGAAGTTGACCGGAGATCTTAGAGGATGTTGTTCATGATGGGACTCTGTGATGTGCCTTAAGGTATAAGTACTTATCATTATATGAAGTGTGGATAATTGGCGCATACCTCTACTCGTTGCTCTCATGGCCTGTGTTGTCTAACCGATAGGGATAATCATGCTTTAAGAGAATGTCCTAAAATTTTGAAATGCATTAAATGTTGAGAGAATAATACTACATTTAATACGAAATTTAAAGTTATTCATCCCTATCGTGACAAGAAATGCAATATTTTTATCTGTAGCATCAAGATGTACAAGACGTATGGGGATTATGATCTTGTCTTAATTTTGGCTTTCCTTGTACTGTTTTAGTTAGTTTTTATCGTAATGTTAGACTGATGTATTTGTTGTTGTGATGGTTGTTGTTTCAGAGATTTGTTTTATTTACTCTGTGGGGCTTGATGGTTTTTTGGGTTGGTTAGTTATTTAGGTGGCTCTTTGATGCATGAGGGTCGGTATTGATTTTGTTGTTTATATTGTTTGGTATTTTGCTTGTTGACTGTTACTATGCTGCTGGTTGACTTATGTTTGTCTGTGGTTCTGGTTCGGGTTGGTTTCTGTATTGGTTGTCTGGTATTCTTTTGGTTTGCGGTATTATGGTTAGTTAAATTTCGAAATTGGACTTTGTTTTTAATTTTTGTTTGAGAACATTGCTTGTGTTGTGGGTTTTGCCCTTCTTTGTTTTTTGGTTGTTATGGTAAAGAAACGCAAGTTATGGTTAGGTTAGTTTTGGTGGTGGATTTTGATTTTGATTTTGATTTTGATTTTGATTTTTGTTTAAGGACAATGGATGTTGTTGTTGTTGAGACCCAGACCGTCCGACCCACCAGAAAGGTAAGTACAATAGTTGTGTTGCAGTTTTGTCATTCTTTGTTTTTGGTTGTTGTGCTTGTGAGTGTGACTCTTGCGTCACCCTCTACTATGAAAGACAATATTCTCGGTCCCGAAGACTTCTTTTGGCCTAATGGTATAGCACGGCTCTACTATGCTTTTGGTTCCGAGTTCGAACCTATATCCCAGCAAGAGGGATTTGCGCCCCCCCCCCCTCCGGATGGCAAAGAACTGCAAGTTAAGATTGGACTAGTTTTGGCGTTGGACTTGGCTTCTGATTTTTGTTTGAAAACTTTAGATGTGTTTCGGATTTTGTCTCTCTTTTCTTCTATTATGAACTACAAGAAAGGAAAACAACACTGACGTTTGTAAATAAAAAAATAATTCTTTGCGCTTCCCACGATAACACCTAAAGGATCAGACACTCTAGTGCTGTGTATCAGGAAATTTAAATAAAGTGTTAAAATTAGTGTCAAAGTTTCCGTATAGTGGAGCACAAAAAAAAATTAAATAAATAAATAAATATATATATATATATATATATCTAAATATATATATATATATATATATACAATTTTTTACATTCTTCATCCAAATGATCACAACCAAATAAATAATTTCTTCTGATCTGGCTCTTGTTGATGTTCAATAGGATTTCTATCATAATGATACCAGTACACGGAAAACATTCTTTATTATAAATGTGTTCACAATAAAAAGAAATCATTGAAGAAAGAATTGTTATTTGCAATAATTCTAGGAGCTTACATTTTACTTTCTCCTTTATCATAGGGCAAGAAATTGATAGACTCGAATAAAATGTTATTATCAATTATATATCTAAATTTCATTTAAATTAATTCATTTAACTGGTCTAGTGGTATAGGAAAACTTATCTTTGACTAAATTCCAAGAACACACACTTCAGTGTATGCACAAAATATAAAGATTCTTCAATATCTTCAACGACGTAAAAATTAATAAAGAAGATCCCTTTGTTTGACCTGCAAAAAATAGATTTTGTATGATAGAGCAAACCCATCATGACAAGCATACGCCATTATGTAAATTTCATTTTCTGAATCAATTCATATTACACTCTCGTCTCATATTGCTTTAAGGTAATATTAATGAACTTTGATCAAATTATATAGATACCTGTGCAAAATCACTTTTTGTTTAAGATTCACACAGTATTTCAGAAAATTATCGCAAGATATGAGTAGAATTTTTGAGTAATCACAAAATGAAAGAGACAGTAATTAAGTTTCATAAAGTGATAATTAAATCAATCTTGGTAACAGTATAACATATTCACTAATGAGAAAATATAATTTCTAATTTGATGTAGTGCACAGTTAAATAAACATGTCGGGAACCCCACGGCCAAAGGTTGGGCATACACTTGATACAAACTCTCAACTTTCTATTTATGACTCAAGCTTAACTTTGTTCCAAAATGAATGGCAAAAGAATTTGGGCGCAAAATATATGGAGGACTCTCATTGGTTACTATTAAAGGTCGCGTGCCAGTGGAAATAAGTGGAAATGTACTCGTACATGAGAATGAAGGTCGGTATGAAAGTGACTACCAAATGGTCAATGTCGGGTAGACAAAATGGCTGGTATATAATAGCAGATTGGGAACGCTTTGAACTATTAGATAAAAATAAAAATTAATACATTTAGTGTAAAAATGATATTACAATTTTGAAAATTATTCAGAATGAAAGATAATTGAGAAAGATTAAAATGTAATGTTGTTATTAACAAAAAATGAAAGTTTTAAAATTGTGTTTAGAATCAACCACGGGACGTTTGATGTGCGCAAGAAACTCATAGATTAAGCATTATGTAATGTTACCATTCAGATATTGCATGTAGATGAAGGTGTAATAAGCTTTAAAAATTAATAAAATATACAAACCATATAACATTTCTAATGACTGGGGAAAACAAGGACCTAATATTAAATAAATATTTGAAATTATCACATTACAAAAATCTGATGTGGGCAGCACGACTTTCCCTGCAGACTCGAATTCAATTTTTCTTTATTTCTTTAATAATTCATTAAATTGAGTTTTAATGCACAAAGTAACACTGAATTTGAACTTTTAAATCATATTTTCTTAATTTAGTAACTAGTCGTTTTTTCAAAGGTAACGTAACAAAAATGCGAAAAAAACTAAAATATCTCAAGAACGGTTTGTCCTAGGGTAATGGGGTTGGTCGTATTTTTTCCTCGTCAAAAATTAAGTATAAAACAAGAATTGAGTTGAAACACTTCAGCATACGTAACTCTTTAATATTAGATTTTTGCTGGCCATTTCGTAAAAACAGACAGGTTCTTCGTTTCTAGATCATACCAAAATGTAATCAGCACCAGGATACCCCGCAAGTCACTTATTTGCCAAATTTTGTGAAATTGGGTCAATTAGTTTTTTAGCTAGAATGGATGCATGAGATTTTTGCGGGCAATTTCGCAAGAAAAGGCGAGTTTTGTTTTATCCCGAATCGTACCAAAATCTAATGAGCACCAGAGTCACACACAAGTGACTTATCTATTTAATTTTATGACATTTGGTAAATTAGTTTTTGAGTTAGAGTGGATACATACATTGCACATACAGACAGACATACACACACACCGACAGAAACATACACACACACAGGCAGACACTCAGACACACACACAGACACACGCACACAGACGTCACGCTAAAAATAATTTTCTCGTATTCTGAAGGTCACGAAAAGTGTGCAGATCCGTCGAAAACTTGATTTGCAATTTTCGACACGATTCCAAAACTTTCCCTATACATTATCATATATTGCAGGGAAAGTAAAAAATATGTTATTATAGTAGAGTGAAGAAAATATGATTCAATATTTTCTTTACTTAATAGCAATTTATAGCGTACGCAATTCATTTTTTTCCTTTGCTCTTTAAAGTTCCAACAGAATAAATAGTTCCCAAAAATAATTTGTTCAAAAATAGATTTGTTAGCTTGCCGTTATAAAAATTCAGTAGATAAGGCGATTTCCAGATCATTTAATATATGACTCTTTGCACCATATCCTTGAACACTGCAAGAAGCATCATAAAAGAACTTTTCTTTAGAACTAACCGATAAATATTAGAAATCACGTTCCTGTTACCCATTACTCCCATACAATTTTAGTTCTTCAAGATAAAATTTATCACTAAAACTGATGCATTCTCATTTGCTCATATTTTTGGAGAATTCCGAATGATTTGCTCGTTAGAAATGTGTCTCCCGATTCACAATAAGAGACGATTCACATAAAAAGTCCTTGAAAGAAACATTTACGAAATCTTATATGGTTAGCAAATGTATTGCCATACGTAAAGAAACACATATTTAAAGAAATTTGATGTGGTCAATACATGTATTTCTCTAAATAAAGAAACACAAATATAAAGAAATCTGATGGTCAGCAAATGTATTTCTCTATATATGCAATGATTTTACTTCTTTCACAGCGACATTTTATGTACAACATTTTTGACGTTCTGGTACAATGTTTTTGGCGTTGAATTGAATATTAAAATTAGGCGATTTTCTTGATAGCATCATAAAAAACTAATTCAAAGTAGCAAATTAAGACATATTTAGCGCAAATTTGACTTGATGCCCGAACAAATCAACCCTGTAGGTTAGTGAAAAGATGTCGGAAGTCTGAAAGTGGCCCTATTACGACTAGCACGGATTCGGTGGATTCTGGGATATGAAACACCGATTTCAAAATTTGGCGGATAACAACCATTCAGGAAGTTAACTTAGAGGATAAAAATAGCATCAGGAAGCTAATCTGAGCTAAAAAAGCAGTAGGTGATCAGTGAGATTGTCAGTTGCACACCAATCTGGCATTAGAAGGAGGAGAAGAAAGCGTCTACATTGACTGTAAAAGCTTGCAATTAAGTCCCAGTAACTCAACGGTAAAACGTCGGCTGGCCAGTATACGAAGATATGTGGTTCTATTCTTGGTTGACACAACAAGATTCTTTACAATATATAAAGCCATATCAGCGTGGAATTTTCCCTAAATTAATATCTAATAAATTGAAATTAGGTGTATTTGGCCACTTCATTGGTCACAACAAAATAATTTGTTCATACTCACATACAAAATACTCATCAAGATGCAATGGACTTTTAATTAATACCCAGTTAAATAAATGGCAGTTGGTGAATTCTGTTATAAAACTGTTGAAAAAACATTTAATATCGTGAATGGAATGATCTAGAATTACAAGAATAATGTTAGCAAATTTTTCATGTAATATTGTACATGGAAAGTGAATATAACTAAAAATACTTTATTTTATTAATACTTTATTTTATAACTAACAATACTTTAATTAATTTTATGTATGATAAATTTATCCAAAAGTTTTGAAATATTTCGAAAACGCTAAAAAAGTACCATTTGTTTTCTAATGACAAATTACGTATAAAATGTTTATGTATTTAACATTATTACATAATCTGATTTTTTGGGATGTTTTGAAAAACTCATTAAAGCATTTGACGGTTTTACAAACAATAATGTCGTTTAAAATCGATAGGGTTCTAGTATTCATTGATTGTAATAATCGAATCAAACTTTATTCGAAACGCTTAATTCGTCTGTGAGTTCGACTCATAGACATACACAATACATACACAATACATTCACAATACATACACAATGCATACACCCACTCATACATTCACACACATACATACACACATATATACAATTATACATATACACAACATATATACAATTATACATATACACACTTATGTACACATATACAAAAGCTCACGTGCATGCGTGCACACATATATGCACAAAACACATGCATACACATTGATGCGCTCATAAACACATACGTAGACCCATACCTACATATACATACATGCAGATATCATCTCAAAAGCGTTAGATTCGTGCTTAGCGATGCCTAAAATATATAAATCCTTTTAATACGAGAATTCGAATTTTTGACTCGGTCACAATATTTTCCCAATGCATTCTAGCATGTATAGAAAAAAAAGCATTGTAATAGAATTCTCCCTTTATGTGGATTTTTCGATTATTTGAATACTTCCCGCAGGTTCAAGATGTAAAAAGTTCGAGCTACTCTAATCAAACTTTGCATTGAGGTTCAAACGATGTTAATATTCTACCATTTAATGTGCGATGAAAAGGGTAAAGTTTCGGTAGAGAAGATTAATTGAAAAAACTGTGTATTTAACTGAGTCCGTGCAAAAACCTGAGCCTTAATTCAGAAAAAATAATGTGGTTTGTAGCGTAATCAGGCTTGTCTCGATATCAAGAGACCGTAGATTGGAGCTGTTTTGTGGCTTACAGACTTTGCAAACAATTAATATACATTGTTCCGAAATAGGCGTTATTATTTTAATTTTTAATTTTCATTTATTTTTATGAATAAATTACAGCGAGGAAAACGAAATTACTTTAAGCAATATTTAACAGAAAATTTACAGTGATTAATAAATGTCCAAAATTGTTGAATGAGGTGGAAAAAGTTACCCTAGTGTACAAAAATTAAGTCACAAGTTTGATCAAAATCAATTTCACTAAAACAATTAGTTAAAAATTTGTAACTTAAGTGTTACGAACGAGTGTATATGATACTTGGATTTAATTAAATTTGAAGTTGTAACTCTAACATATTTGCAAAAGAAAACCATTTTTTTAAATGATGAGTTTTAAATTATTAGTTTAAATGATGAGTCAGATTTAAATTATATTTATTATAATTTAAATCGCAATCTGAAAATAATTATTCATTTTTCCAACACATGAGCCACTAAAGTAAAATTTGCTGAATAGATTAATTTTGTTTCAATGTTTTGAAAAATTGAAACTATTTTGTTCAAATCTGCCCAATGTAGGTTACTTTTGAACAAATGAGGAAATAAATAATTATTCAAAAATCTTCAGAATTAATAGGTTTTACTGAGCAATTTCTATAATAGCATGGCTTTCACTACATTCTCTATGTCTTCCTACACAATTTCATATTTTATACGATTTTTGACATAAGTTCAATCCATTGTATTGTAAAATAGAACTAGATATGCTTAAAAATGACTAGGTTTCGCATTAATTTTAATACTGAAATGTGAGAATAATTTTTTGATGAACGATTTAACTTTCATATGAAATAAAGTGAAGTAAAAACACGTTAAATAAAAGTAATTAAAAGCATTGCTTATGCGACTGCATATCTGATTGTTGCCAATTTTGTGTCCCATGAGATCTAAAAATATTATAATAAACAAGATAATAGATATTTTTGAAGTATTTTTTAAGAATACAATCTGTTCTATGAATTTTTCTGCAAAATATATTTTTCAATAATATCAAATATAGTTTTGACTTCATAAAAATACAACTTTCATATGAAAAATTTAACTTTCATATGAAATAAAGTGAAGAAAAAACACGTTAAATAAAAGTAATTGAAAGCATTGTTTATACAGCTGCATATCTGATAGTTACCAATTTTGTGTCCCATGAGATCTAAAACTATTATAATAAATAAGATAATAGATATTTTTGAAGCATTTCTTAAGAATACAATCTGTTCTATGAATTTTTCTGCAAAATATATTTTTCAATAATATCAAATATAGTTTTGACTTCATAAAAATACAAGTTTGCTATTTTTGTTATGGTCTTAATTAGTAATAAGTATTTAAAACAGCATCTTGACGTACAAGAATTTTTTTCAAAGTGCCATAGCACTTTCAGATATCATAATGTCCATCATTATTGTCACTGGTGATGGACATTATGATGTCTGAAAGCTCTGTGGCATTTTGAAAATTTTTCCTATATGTGTTTTAAATACAATTTACAAATAATTGTAGTCTTTAATAGAAAATATACTCTTTTGGGGTTAAATATTTGAATACGAGGAAGTTGATAAGCAAACACCAATCTTCAGCTAAAAATTAAACATCCAATTAAAATAATAGCTCTTCAATAATTTCAACCTTGAGCCTATAGCTTTTTATAATTTTAGATTCAAATAGAAAAAACATGATTACCTGTCTCAGACTACAACATCCAGGAAAATGGTAGAATTTGGCTACTTTGTATCAGTACAAGAATAGGAATGCGCTATCATATATATCTAAACAACAATATTAATTTCAGAGAAGAAATTTAAGTTGTTCAAAGGTGCCCCTAGTTTAAATGTGATCATCCCTCTCCCCCAGAATATTTTCCGCAATTTACTGACGTCAAATCACTGTGACTGTATGAAAATACTTTTAGTAACACTGTTGCATATTCTATTAAAGCAAAAATGCATAAGAGACGTGGTGCAATGAAATTTGATAGACTCGTGGAATGCGAAAACAGTTGTTAAAATATATAAGTAGTTCTTGGCACCAAAAATAGGGACTAAGTGCTAAATCAGAGGGTGTAAATGGCTATTTCACGTCCAAGGAGAGCGAAGGATATAAACTAGATGGATTTTTCCAGGACAACAATGAGCCAAATAAAAGAAAATATAAATCAGGAAACTGTCAAATAACATTAAAACGCACGTTAGACAGTACACTAAACCTTTTGAGCTAAGATAACAGAAGATATGTCTATACACAATTGGTGGCTGTAGCAACCAACAAAACGAAAACGTAGCTAGTAGGCGCAATAGAACCGTAATAGATTTCTTAAAGGTTCGTGGAAAATGATGAGTAGTATTCTTAACTACTTCACATCCATTAGCGGATGCAAATTTGGAGAAAGCAATATGCAAGCATAAATCCTTTGTCCATGCTTACGATTCTCAAGACTTGCGTGAAAAGTGTATTGGTGTGAAGCATGTTTCGAGGAGTCTTTGAATCTCTCTATTTGTGTGAGCCAACTCCTGACATATTAATCAATCCTATTTGCATGTCGTAGCTCATCGAGTTCCTCAAGTATAATCACTTGCTATCCTAATGGTGATAGATACTTTCAAAGAGATAATGCGCCATTCCACATAGCTCGTATTATATCTGAGAGATTTCCCAAAGAGAAATATTACTCTAGTTCTGAAGCTTCAATCCAGTTGAGCAGCTGTACTTTTTGTACTGATGTCACTTCTGCTTTATTTACAATTTTCGAAAATTGTAAAATGCAATATGCTTGAAGCAATATTCCGCTAGGACGTTATTCCAAACTAATGAAATCTATAAACGTACACATTGCTGCTATTTTAAGAAGGTAGCTAGATCAACAATGTATTAAGGAAGCGGGTCGTAATAATATATGTTCACACAGCGTAGAACGTAGCTAAAATTAAAGGTAGGTTGAAAAGTTGGTTAGGAAAGAATGAACAAATAAATGTTACACATGCTAATGTGTAACATTAATTTGTTCATTCTTTCCTAACCAACTTTTCAACCTACCTTTAATTTTAGCTACGTTCTAAACAACATTAGCATGCTAATGTGTAACATTAGTATGATAATGTGTAACATTTATTTGTTCATTCTTTCCTAACCAACTTTTCAAACTACCTTTAATTTTAGCTACGTTCTACGCATACAAATTTAAACTTTATATTTTTTTATATTACAGTATCGCAGTGTAAAACGTTTTATAATACACGAATTTTTATTAAAAATGTACCACTATTAATGTTGCACTTCAGAATCTAATTTGGTCTTAACCACGAAATAATTTTGCCTCCCTTTTACATATTACCCAGTGCAGTTAAAATTCCCATACCTCAAGTTTGCTACAAAACATGGAAAAGCTCTTTAAGCAATTGAATTTCAAATCAACTTGATTCCTTATTTTTCGTACTCCAAGCATGATGTGAAAGAAAATGTAAAAGTATGAGTGTTTAAAACTAAACAGATGCTTAGGGTAGGAGTAAGTACAATGATATGAAATAAATTTCACTTTTCAAGTTCTATCACAAATATTGCTAAAACTTCGATTAAGAATAGAGATTCTCAATCTAGACTAGAAATGAAAAAAAAAATCGTAATACTGAAATGTGTTTTCCATTTGAAAAGACGTTACTTGGCAATAGATAAATGAACCGAAAAAAAGATTTTCTCATTTCAGCAGCTCTTACGCTCAGAGAAAATTACCTGAGAATAAGTCACTCTATGTAATTGGAAAGGTCATTTGTGAAGAGAGTTTCACTTTAGTTTTGAATGAAAAAAAAACATTTGGAAGTTTACAAAACAAATGCAGAAATTGGAAGGATTGGACAGACTAAAAGAAAGAGTTCCTAGAGTTTTTAATTTAAATTCGTTGGAACAATAAATCACATTTATTTCAAATAAAATGATCAAATTTGTAAAATGTTTTATTTTTGAAACTGGATACATTTGACTATATAAATAGCAATAAATTGAACAAATTTATGTTTTTACTAATTGGTTGTGAAACGATATTTGTAGGAAAGGAAAATGCAAGTAAGGGTAGGTAAGTAAATAATCTGGGTGACGATAATTCACATGGCTGCCCTTCACCGTTAGCAGCACACCTGACGATTATACGATTTGCCGATAAACGATTTGCCGATTATGCCTACCTCACAATTACCACCAAGATCGAAAAGTATTGCCAAGCTTGTGAGATTTGGTAAGTTCCAGAAGAATCTAGAAAAATAACCGAAAGTTATATAAATACAAGACTTTTATAGAGCATGTATGGAGATTACTTGGAGATAGCGTACATTTTGCATTTTTTACCTCAACTTAGGCGATAAGTATCAAACACAGTAAAAATGCATATACTGCAACTTCAAATGTCTGAGAAACTAAGCAGAATATCGAAAAAAATATTGAATATATAGGTATCATAAAATGTGTCTGGAGCTTCTCACACGCGCAAGTTGATAAAAATGCTACTTCTGTTAGGGGGGACTTTGAAAATGTACTGTAATTTCAGAAACGTCATATATTTGTGAAAACATGTGAAATGAAGCATAGGAAATAAACACATTAAACAACACACATTTTATTTAAGCATGTAATATTTTATAAATATCGTAGTATGATAAATTATTTGATGTAAGGAAACATATGTTAAGGAATTTTGTCGTAAATATAAACGGATAGTTATCAAATATATATCTAAATTAATGCCCCAATAGTACCTACGGTTGGTTCAACTCTGTTCTTTTTGGAATCTAAGCAAAAATACAGTAGTGGCGCGTGGCGTTGTTGTATGAAGTATCGTTTCTCTGTAACCTCCGAAGAACCTCACTCAGATACAATTTTTAAATGGAAATTTTAGCCATTTTAATGCATATGGCTGATTTTAAGAAAGAAACAAAGAATGCCCTTTTTGTGAGCCCTTTAGTGAGATAGCTTCTAAGTTTTAATGCAGTTCTTTTGCCTAATAATCTGCACCCCACTATTTGCAATATTACATAAAGAACATAGCGACAATCTCATTTGGATGCACAAACATGTAAAACCTCTAATATGTTACAATTTAAAAGTTACTTCCATTAAAATATATTTAAAATATGCTAAGGATAGAGAAAACAAAAGTTTTTGTGGTAGAAGAAACGTATTTACCACACAAAATCAGCTATAACAATTTCAAAGTAGACTGATTACCTGCCCCTCAAATTACTATAAATAATCTCTAATAATGTCTTGGCTTACTGAATAAGTACTGGAACAGCTATAAATTTTACTGAAACGGAATTAGTTTAATTAAAGATTTGTAGCGTTTAGTCTCTCCCGCCGCATCACTATCGTATTACCCTATGGGATCCTATTAAAAGTTTTCCTTTGCCAGAGTAAACCGTAAGTAAGTGTTAACTTAAGAATAGTAACGCCAGTTAACTTAAGTAGTTTTATTTACTATGATTTCCTAACATTTTTATGTCCTAAGGAGCAAATATATATATTTATTTTAGCATTCATATTAACATGATTTTAAAGTCTTTTTAGCTTTTTTTCCCATGGTTAGCCTATTTTTAACTTATGTACATTTATCTTAATGTACCATCTTATAAAAAACAAGAAAGATCAATCATGCATAAAGCATTGATTATGAAACACTTTCCAACTGCAATACAATTTTATTTAAACATCTCTAAAATGCTATACATTCAGCGTTAATATTTTAAAAATTATCATAATGCTACAATAATTTATTATACTTCGAAACTTAAAACATTATCGAAAAAAAATGAACTTTATTCAAATGACATCATTAAAATATAAATCGCTTGGCTCTCTATATAAAAACAGTAAATATTTCATTCATACACCACTTTTATTCCATTCACCCCATTCATCACAATACTACCATAATTTATTTTACTTAAACACTTAATACCATTTAGGTAAAAGTAATTTAACTCTATTTTTAAAACTTCATCGAAAAAGTATGTTATAAAATCGTCTGCTTCTCTATGTAAAATCAATGAATGTTTCATTCATATCAGCTATATTGCAGACTCCAGAGCTAAATAATTTTGCGTTAAAGAAATTCAGCAATTCTTATACAACTCATACTACATCTTAATGTGTTTACATTCTCCAAAGGTGAAAATTAAGCTTCGTTGTAGAAATAATCAAAGTTTGATGATCCTTTGAACTCAAATATATTGTAATTGCGTTGTTTCAGAATATAGATGCACAGAAATTAAGCAAAAATAAAGCGGTTTTAGGACGGATACAACACTAAATATAAATTAAAAAGAACTTTAAAAATCACGATTTTGACACAATATGGATGCCATTTTTTATTTTGAAGTGGGTCACGTGATCTCTTCATATAATATGGGTATAATAATTATTTTAATTTTTATTTTAAAAATTACAGAATATATTTTGCTGAAATTTTTTTCATATTTTTATGGGATAATTTGAATATTTCCTAAAACTTTCGAGGCAATTTGTGAATTTTAAATTCGATTAAAAAATGTCTGAAAAATTAGGTCCCATCGAGTTCAATGTATTTCATTTTTTCAATCTGGGTTCAATGCAAAACTAATTGGGTGATATTATTCATTTATATACAGACAGAATGAACAAAGTCATAAACACTTTTCAACTATATTGTAACGTGTTAAAAACCATTCATTGACATTAATTTCCGTAGCAAGTCCTTGCCAGGTTGAAAACCCTTTAGGTCGGCCCCTCGCTGACGATGGATAAATAAATAAATAAATAAATAAGATTATTTTGAGAAGCAGAAATAGTTCTGTAAGGGCTTCGCTTTCTAGAGAATAGTCGCTCTGAAAGGAGACTAATCATTGATTGCTGATACTTTAACTTTGGCCTAGCAACTTTGATGTACATTAATACATTTTTAGTTTGAAATCGTATGATTTTGTCTCTGTAAACTCTTATTTGTGCATTAATAAACACATTTCTATCAGGCAATCAGTTTTGTATCTGCATTTAGTTAGTATCTATCGAGTCAACCCGAGAATACGACATTTATACTATTAAAACGTGTGTGACTATGTATTTACGTATATTTAGGAACGCGGCAGCTTTCTGTGCCAGGTAATGAACATGAAACCTACTTATTTACTATATATTTACGTACATTTAGGAACGCGGCAGCTTTCTGTGCCAGGTAATGAACATGAAACCTACTTATTTACTATGTATTTACGTACATTTATGAACGCGGCAGCTTTCTGTGCCAGGTAATGAACATGAAACCTACTTATTTACTATGTATTTACGTACATTTAAGAACGCGGCAGCTTTCTGTGCCATGTAATGAACATGAAACCTACTTATTTACTATGTATTTACGTACATTTAGGAACGCGGCAGCTTTCTGTGCCAGGTAATGAACATAAAACCGACTTATTTACTTCACGCTACAAGATAGGTTTTCAGCACTTTGTATCTCGGCCGCAATTAAAGCTAAAGGGATGTGTTTTTCATAGCTGTAATGGGGCATGCTTAGAGACGAAAAATAAATTGAACCGCGATTTGCCCTAGATTAAAAAAATAAACTGGTAATGGTCTGAAAAGAACGAGCAATACGCTACCAGCCCAGCAACATCACTGAACACCATACCTCTTTTCATGGTAGTGTTACAATGTGGGATGGATTTTTTTTCGGATATCACACCGACTTGTACGCGTTCACAGGGGGTACTGTGATAGCGAAAAATATCGAAATCAAGTTCTTGCAGCTTTCGTGAGACTCACGTTTCAGCAGTGGATTAAAAAAAATTTAATGGACTCCAACATTCGTCCACAGAGAGCAGGGCTGGTAGATGAGTACTTTAAACGCAAAGGTTATTGATCGCATACAGTAGCCAGCATATTCTTAGGATCTAAATTTCATTGAACATCTTTGAAAAGCCCTTAGAAGAACTGGCCCATCTACCCTCCAACTGCTCTCTAAGAGCTGAAAATTGTCTTTGGCAGTTATTGCCTTCTGCTGCGCTGAATCACCTGATTAAAGAGATGAAACGTCGATGAAAAGCTTGTGTCAAATTCATGAAAGGCTACATCTCATAATAAGGCTTGTTTAGTTTGCTTTTATAGCATACAAATCTTTTTCAGAATACCAGGAGTGAAGTAAGCACGTAAAGATAAAAATATTTACCTAAATATATATATATATATATATATTATTATTATACTCATGAATATATATTACTCCATTAATTTCCTTTTCGTGAAATTCGAAGTCAATCAATCGAGAACTTTTTGAGTTATGTTCGATTTACTACCGCCTGATTAATTTTTCTCTCCAAAGTCTCAGACGAATATATTTTTAATGACAAGACTAACAATTATTTAGGTATAATTTTAAAATTCAGCTTATGTTGTGAACTACACTTCTTTTGCAAATTTAATGACTTCTACTACAATAATTACTACATTTTAAAAATGAAAAAAGGTTAAGTTAGCGCTATGTTATTCATAACAACATTAAGTTACTTATTATTGTGCAAGATTAACGACACAATATTTTTGACATTAAATTATTTTGCTTTTCTCGTTGACAGCTTGTAAAACTATTTTGAATATGCTACCTTCCATGAATGGAACTAGTTAGATCTACAACAACGATGTTAAAACATTTACCACATATTATTGCACATAAAATGCGAACATATTTTACGATATTTACAACTGTTTTAATTTTATATAACTTTTATGAAAAACATGAAAATTTTCAAGAATGGTTTATAACAAAGTTGCAAAATGAGTGGCATTCATTTTGTAATAAAAAATATTTACAAAATAATTATTTAACATTAATGGATGTCTTAATTATGTGACATTTTTCACACTTTCATTTAAAATTTGGAAGTTTTCTGAACGTTGAATTACGTTTTAAAGCAATAGGTTTTCAGTATTCACCTATTGTAAAAATCGTAACAAATTTTATTCAAAACTCTCCATTCGTGACATATCGCATTCATAGGCTTATGAAGACTCACATATATATACATTACACACACATACATACATACACGCACATATATATACACACACACATATATATATACACACACATATATATATACACCTGTAGACACTTCCAAAACGTTCGATTCAATTTCAGATGTATTTAAAGCGTGTAAATCTGTCGAAAACTCGAATACGAAATTTCCACAGTAATGCCATAATATTTTCTCTATATATTATATCGTGGGTATTGTGCAGATATTTCATTACAATTACTTTTCTAGCATTGCAAGAAAATGGCACTAAGTTCAAAACGATAATGTTGAGATAAATAGATTTTACAATTTGAAAACATTTAAAAAATCTGGTTTTGCTTGAAACTCATTTTCTGGTTTCTGATTTAAAAATATGTGTATTAAGATTTTAAAGACATATTTATTTTACATTTTGATTTTTAGCACAGCTAGGAAGTCATTTTTTAAATAACAACATTACTAGTTGTAAATCGTAGATTATCTTATTTATTGTGAAAGAAATATCAATAATTAGTATTTTGTTTTCTGTATACAGAACAAAAAATTAATGACTATGAATAGCTCATTTCTTGCATTTTTAGACTTCGTGCGTTTTCCTTGTATGCTCACGATACTATGCATATAAGAAAGACAGAATATGGCCCATTTCTATAACAAAGTCTTTAGAATTGTGCTAAAAATAATGTAAACATAGCCTCTCTCAGAAATAGTATTTGGTTTAGTAATGATGGCATGTAGTGGTAATAAATAATTAGTCAATGACAGCAATAAAAAACTTATTAAAACATATATATTTTGTATCAAACAGTTATGCAGTACAAAATAAGCAGGATTATTAAAACATATTTTTAATTCATTTGTGCTAAAATAAACATGTTTAACTACTTTCTGCTTATTAGCCAGTAATGTAGATTTGTATAAAATGAAATCTAACTGAACATATCCATATTAAAATATTTAAATCGCCTTTATTAATTTATTTTTTAAGTTCATTTATGTTAAAATTAACTACTTTGTGCTTATCATACAGCAATATAGATTAGTATACATTGAAATATAACTGATAATATCCATATACAACTCTTTTTATCAGGCTTATTAAAACTCATTTGCATAAAAGTAAACATGGTTAGTAATATACTTTGTATTTATCAGACAATAAAGTATTCACATCATGCGTCTTATATTTTTCCGACTACAGTACAAAATTACGGACAGAAAAATAATCAAACATATTTACATCAAATCTAAAGTTCTTCGTTTAGATCAAAATCTTAGATCAAATCTAAAACTCTAAAAGTTTTTTAACTCATCAGCTGTAAAACCAAAAATGGTTTTTAAGATCAATTTTTGCATATTAGATGGCAATACATAATTATAAAAAGTAGAAAAGAATTAGGCACAATCACGTACCCTTGCCTTCGATTTAAACCTTATAGCATTTAATAGCATAATTCCATCTTCTAAAGCAGTAGATATATTGAACAATTTTACACATATATGTTCTTCCAGGCCACTCAATTTGCTGCCCATGCCTGAGGGCGAGTCAAGCGGTCTGGGTTTTCGACACATATATGTAGCAATTATGCAAGATACACTATTCGTATAGAAGGCACTTTATGCAAGATACACTATACGCATAGAAGGCACTTTATGCAAGATGCACTATACGTATAGAAGGCACTTTATGCAAGATGCACTATACGTATAGAAGGCACTTTATTCAAGATACACTATACGTATAGAAGGCACTTTATGCAAGATACTTTGTGCTTATTAAACGCAATAATACATACACATCATAGGCCTTTATTAACTGAGTGTGCTTTTAAAGCTACTTAATTCAGGCAACATAAAACACGATCAATAGGATCATTTGTGGTAATAGAATAATTATAAGCATTAACACGATACCTTGTGCCTATTTATGTAACATACTTTATCAAGGTACCGCGCTTGTCAAACAGAAAATACAGTCATAATACATACCTTAGTTTTCTAAATATACTTATAAAAGCAACAACAATGTAAATTCGTCCTAGATAGCACATGATCTGCAGCAATTTTTGTAAAATAAGAATAATTGCAAAAATTACAACAAGAAAATTCCATCTTCTAAAGCATATCTCCTCTATGAGTAGATTAAGAAAGAGTCTGAGAAGCAATAAGAATATCCCTGCCTGAAGTTGTTTTTTCCATTCTACTCTTCGATGCTTCCTAGTACTTCTGACAATATTCCGGAAAGTGGATTTAAATGAATTCTCATCATGATCTTGTGAAGTTTTTTCTGGACTTTCAGGTTCGGCTTCAGGCTACGAAAATAAACGTAAAATTTGGAATGATTAAACTTAAACATTTTTATTTTAAATTTCAGCGGAAAAACTTTATGAAATGCGCACTTAATGAAATAAAAATAGTCTATGTATTACGACCAGTTTCTTATTTTCCCTATTAATTATTATTTCATTCATATTTAGTTAATACATAATTTTCGTTTATAAATATCCAAATTAAACTACACATTTCCGAGAGGGCTACATCAAAAACTATTCATCAGAAAGTCTTGAAATTTGGTGAGTGTAGTAAGGAGATGATGGGAATTTTTTTCTAAAGCAAAAAACGGTTAGTTCCAAAAACCACCAATAAACGGCGCATAATATCTTTATTCAGAATATATAACATAAACTACACAATTTATCCGTCTAATGAGGACAAAACATGTTCAATATAATGGCCATCAGTGTCTGCTACCATCTGGAATCGCAACATGTTCAATGGTTGATTGCAGTGGAATGTTACGCACATGGCGTGCTATGGTGTCTTTAAGATCGGACAGAGATCTTACGGGATCACGGTAGACCAAGTTTTTGAGATATCCCCAGAGTCAAAAATTGCATGGATTCAAATCTGGGGATCTTACAGGCCATACCGTAGGAAAATGACGGCTGATGATTCTGTCACCAGAAAGGCTCCTGAGCACTTGTTTCACAAAACTGGCTGTGGAGGGCCACCATCTTGCATAAACACTATTATTCTAACACATTAACGTGCCCGCAGAACCGGAATGATGGAATCCTCCAATAAGGATGCGTAAAGTTGCCAGGTGATAGAATACCTTACAGTACCTGCGAGTCTGAGCTCTTCGAAAAAAAATGGTCCCAAAATGAATGTGGCAGTAAAACCACATCATACAGTTACCTCAGAAGAGTGTAACGGAATTTGTAGACACTCATGGGGATTTTTGAAGCCCAAATGCGACAATTATGCGTGTTAACTGCAGTTTCAAAAGAAGAGTGGGCCTCGTCCGAAGTCCGTCCAAAGAATGTTCCACGGCCATTCGTTTTGGAGCTCACAGAGAGCAAGGAATTACAATGCAAAGATTTCTCGCGCACTAAAATCAGCAGGTAAGAGCTTCTGCAAAAGTGACAGTTTATAGAGATAGTAGCGTAACAGCTTTTAAAGAACCCTATGGACAGTGGAATGAGGTTGTTGTACAGCTCATTGTACAATGCGCTGAACGCTAGTACTGCCCATAAACTGTGACATCTTGTCCTCCTCCACTTGCGTCGCTACGTTATCCACTATCTGTTGATAACGTAGCGCATCAACACGCTTTCGTCCTCTTCTTGGCTGAACGGCCAATGATCCTGTTGCTTCAAACTTCACAATCATGTTTTGCAGTCCCTTAATAGTGAGTGGACCTTTTCGTAACCTCTCCAAAGAATGAAATTTCCGCAATGCTACTGCAGCAGAGTCACAGTTTTGGTAAAACAATTTTACCAGTAAAGCGCGTTCTGTTACAGTCAAAATTATATTGGGTAACATACCAACAGTTATGACTTCAGTTCTGTGTGTTCAATTCAGTTCTGTGTGTTCAAAACTTATCACAATACTACATTAATTTATTATATTTGAAAACTTAAACCTTCATAAAAAAATGAACTTCATTCAAATGACGCCATTGAAATATAAATTGCCTGATTTAAATATCTCTAAAATGCGATACATTCCTCGGTAATATTTTTAAAATCATCATAATACTACAATAATTTATAATATTTGAAAACTTCATCGAAAACAACTGAAAGTCATGCAAATGACGTCATAGAAAAATAACACGCCTGGCTCTCTATATAAAAGCAGCATTTCACTCATAACATTTTCCCATTCATTTCATTCATCACAGATCTAATATAATTTATTTTATTTACAAACTTAAGACCATGGAGCTACAAGTAATCAAACTCTATGCTTAAAACTTCATCTAAAAAAATCGTCCTTCTCTCTGTAAAATCAATGAATATTTCATTCATATCAGCTATGCAGACTCCATGAGCTAAATACTTTTGCGTTAAAGAAATATAGCAATTCTTATACAACTCATCCTACATATTTTGCTGTTTATATTTTACATAAGTGAAAAACAGGCTTCGTCGTAGAAATAATCAAATTTGGATGATCATTTAAACTCAAATATATTGTTATTGCGTTGTTTCAGTATGTAGATGCACATAATTTAAGCAAAAATAAAACGGTTTTAGGACGAATGCAACACTCAATATGAATTAAAAAGAACTTTAAAAATCACGATTTTGAGACGAGATGGATTCCATATTTTATTTTGACGTTGGTCGCGTGATCTTTTCATATCATGGTCACGTAATCGCTTCATATAAGAGGTGTAATTGTCATTTTAATTTTTATTTAAAAAACTACTGAATATATTTTGCTGAAATTTGTTTTATATATTTTATGGAATAATTTGAATACTACCTAATATTTTCGAAGCAATTTGTGAATTTTAAATCCGCTTAAAAAATGTTTGAAAAATTAGGTCCCATAGGGTTCAATGTATTTCATTTTTCAACCCGGGTTCAATCCAAAACTAATTGGGTGATATTATTAATTTATATCCCCATAGGGCCTACATACCGTCTGAACAACATACTAAAATTTCATTTTGATTAAGTCATTTTTACGGCAATTATCGTGCTAACGGACAGACAGACAGACACAGACAAAATGAACAAAGTCATAAACACTTTTCAACTTAGTTGTAAAGTGTTAAAAAAAAGGAATCGAATCAATATATGCAAAATGAAAGCATTAAAATTGTATGGGACCCGTACTACTTATATACGCGAATATTAGAAAATATAACCTATATTAGTACATTACATGTATAAATTGAAAATATCAATAAACCCGTAATTGATTCCAATATATGCTACAATGAAATCACTAAAATTATACGGGAATATATATGTATATCCCCGTACTACTTATATTGTCGCAAATTAAAAAATATGTTAGTGTGTCAGTAGAAGATTACCCATATTACAATATGAGTCTCAAAATTCTTTGCCAAAATTAAGCAGATGACGTAATAAGTTGAAAATGTTAATAAACCCCGTAATCATTATACCAGAAGGTCGTAATTGATTCCAATATATGCTAATATATATCAAAATATATGCCAATATACCTGTACTACTTATATTCTCGTAGATTAGAAGATATACTCGTGCATTTGTAGAAGATTACTCGTACAACGTGCAATATATGAGTTTAAACAATTTTTATCATAATAAAACAATGGCATAATAACTTGAAAATATCAATAATCCCTGAATCAATAATCCTCGAAAATATCCAATATAATAATGTTTAAACCTGAAGACCGTAATTGATATTATCCAGTTAAAAATGCAATGCTAATGAAATTTATTTTATATACATATCTTTATTATACAAATCGGAAAAGATTTAATAAAAATCTTATGACACATAACACATTGGATTTATTGATAGAAATCATCTCGTCTGAATAATGCTATCTCCATGAAATGTTTGGCGACATATTCGTCAATTTAACGATAATTTAAAAAATCGCCAAAGTTATCGGCAAGTGGGACTGTAGAACTGATAGTCCCATTTTGCGACAAATTGACGAAACATCTTCACAATACTATACTCTAACAAAACACATATAATTTCATTTATTAGTCTTATCAATTTCATGATTTTTTTTATGGATTTAATAACATTTTTATCAATTTGGTGATATTTTAAAAATTCGTTAAATGTGTTACTAAGTAGGATGGATGGACTGACCGACAAATGCTACCGAAACCTCTTTTCAGTAGTCTCTTCAAAAAACAAATTTAATTTCATTGATTTGTGTCGTTTTTATTAATTAGGCGACATTTCCATCAAGTTGCAAATTTTAAGAAAAGTTGCCAAGTTAGCTATATTCCGCAAAGTTCATAGCTCTGAATTTGAAGATCTGAAGAAATAAACATCCTAATTCCGTTTGTATATACTAAATGAAAACAGTAAAATTGTATTAGAAATATACCCGTTCTACTCCTTTTCTGTTTCAACAATCGGATAAAGGAATTTATTAGGTAAGCACAATATATGAGTTTATTAGCTAAACACGATATACAATAAGCTTAAAAACTCTTTGCCAAACTAAATGAAAGTAATGTACGCAGTCCTTAATTAATATAATCAAAAGAAAAATCAAACCGTCATTTTTTTGAAACATACTTTTATATCCATTTACTAATTATTCAAATCGAAAAGATGATAACTAAAATTAACAGACAGGTTTAATTTAATTACGTTTCTGCGCATCATGATATAAGATAAAATCTTCCTCATAAACTGCGAAATTAAATAACCATTTTGATTTCTTTATACTTTTCATTGTTGAGTAAACGCTTGTAAAAGATAAACCATGGAGATAGATATTCCATTTAAATTTATTTTTCAAATAATTCATGTTTTCTGAAAGTGACTAATTAGCACAAAAAATCTCCCACCAAACTCAGAGATTAAGTTTTAATTCACTTTCAAACGATTTTCAACCTTTTCGTTTGGATAAACCACGAAGCTAGAGAGTAGAACTACTAGTAAAAAAGTTTCGTTTTCCATTAATATCTCGATAACCCCTAGTCTTAGAAACCCGAAACTTAGACTAAAATTATGGAAGACTATTTCAAGGTTGTCCGTAAAATTTCGTTAAATTCCGTTCATCCGTTCTCCCGTGATGATGAAACAAACGAAAGTTTCGTTTTTTACTAGTATCTCGAGAACCACTGGTCGTAGAAACTCCAAACATAAGCTAAATTTCAAGTGGGGCTATTTCTAGGCTACCCACAAAATTTCATCAAATTCGGTTCAGCCGTTCTCCCGAGATGATGGGACAAACAGCCAGACATATTTTCAATTTTATTTATATAGATTCCTATCTTCTTTCCAAGATATTGGATTTTCGTCAATTAGTCGTCATTTTCATTGATTTAGCATCATTATTATCAATTTGGCGATATTTTCGTTAATTTGTCAGTATTTAAAAAATCGCCAAGTTGGCGACATTCCGCCAAATTCGTCGCCAAAATCTCGCCAAGATTTACGGACAGAAAAATAAATTATTCTTATAGCAGATAAATGACTATTGGCGTCCAAATACAAAAGTATTACCCAAAGTAACTTTCCTCATGAATGGAAAGAGTTAGATCCCCGAGAATGATGTCACCAAATTTATCGCATAATATTACATATGAAAAGGAACATATTTCAATATAGTTAATAATTTCTTTTTATTTTATGCGATATTTTGATAAATTTATTTGAAAAATATGCAATATCTCGTGAACAATTCATGCTAGCATTCTAAAATGTGTCAATCGTTTTGTAATGAAAAATTAGATAATAAATTACTATATGCGCAACTTTATTAAAGGTTTTGGTTTTTTGATGATTTTTTCAAAATTTCACTCGAAATCTCAGAGGGGTTCTGAACATTCGATTGAGTTTAAAAACAAAAGTCTTACAGTATTTACATACTGTAATTTTTGTACCAAAATTTCCTTCGAATCGATCCATTTGTTCGTGAGATATCGTCTCTGTTATAAATTTATTTACTGCTGGATACCATGTTGTAAAGGATCCCGCCGCTAGATACCATTTGTTATGAATTCATTTACTTCGTTCCGGCTCTCTTTCAGACCTCTGCATGATTGCTGATTCAATAGCGTTAGTCCGGTCAGCGCACATAAAGTAAAATGTGCCGACCTAAATGCAAGTAGCCGTTTCCTTCAAAATTCGTGAGTTCGAATCAGTGACAAGACCATGCAAATAATGAATTTCTCCAAGTCTGGATAAAACAGGCATCGTTGATAAAGAAAATAAGCTTTTATTATAGCATGATAAGGAATATCAAAAGTTACAGAATAACATTCTGGTGAGGGCGAGAACCTGTGCATCAGAAGCACCAAAAGTGCGACCTGTCTCTACGAAAATTGTCTCGCCTCTCTCGAAAAGCGTCTCTTTCGTGTATATATTATGGTCCAAAATTTGAGGACCACCCGGACTAAGCGTTTTTTTTTTTTTTTTTTGGAATGTTTTTCCCAAGGTCTTCATATCAGAGACCCCCTAACACTCCCCTCTGGGATTAGGTCTCCCTTCTCTGATGACGGCTTAAAATGGGTGCATTTCTCCGAAATCAGACTGTGATGACAGAGTTTTATAGCCTTGTTTTCCAAAACTGCAATGCAGGCGGTCTTAAGGTGTATGAACTCTGAAACTGTTCTGAAAATGGCTGAAAATAGGCTCGAAAAAGTTGACGGGTTCCTCACAGTCTCCACTGTCTCACTGATACACACACGCACAGACATCACCTCAAAAACGTTTTATTCGTGTTCAGAGATGCCTGAAACTTGCTCTTCCGTCGAAAACTCGAATTGTCCCTCTTGACAACAAAGTAGATGAGTTTTTAAAAGCCGCCAAATTGATTTAAATATTGCCAAATTGATTAAAATATTGCCAAATTAATATAGTATTGCCATATCAACATGTCGCCAATTCGGTAAACATGTCGCCAAATTGATAAAAATTTCTCCAAATCAATTAAATTAATTGTGTTTTGAAGGGGTTAGTATTGTGTTGATGTTTCGATAGCGTTTATCTTGCAGTCCAACCGTCTCACTTATCGACGAATTTAGTGAGTTTTTAAAATATCGCCAAGTTGATCGAAAAATTATCAAATTAACAAAATTGTCGCCAAATCGTTGAAAATGTTGCCAAATTGATAAAAATTACGCTAATTATTGAAATTACTTGTGTTTACATTTTTTATTTATGTTATTACAATTTTATATCCATTTATTTTTATTCAAATCGAGAAAATGATAATTAAAATTTAGACAGATTTAATTTAATTACGTTTCTGAGCAACATGATATAAGATAGAATCTTCCTCAAAAACTGCGAAATTAAATAACCATTTTGATTTCTTTATACTTTTCATCGTTGAGTAAAATCTTGTGAAAAATAAACCATGGAGATAGATTATCCATTTAAATTCAAATTTTCAGAAAGTGACTAATTAGCGCAAAAAAATCTCCCACCAAACTCAGACATAACGTTTTAATTCACTTTCAAACGATTTTCAACATTTTCGTTTGGATAAACCACGAAGTTAGAGAGTTCGTTTGGATAAACCACTAAGTTTGAGAGTAGAACTCCCGGGAAAAAGTTTTATTTTTCAATAATACCACGACAACCCTTGGTCTTAGAAACTCCAAACAAGGACTAAATTTATGAGGAACTATTTAAAGGCTGTCCACAAAATTTCATTAAATTCGGTTCAGCCGTTCTCCCATGATGATGAGACCAACGAAAGTTTCGTTTTTTTACTAATATCTCGACAACCGCCCTGGTCCTAGAAACTTGAAACATGCAGTAAATTTTAAGTATGGATATTTCCTTAAATAAACCATGAAACTTTTTCTTAGGATTTCTACGCTCTAATTCCGTGGTTTATCCAAACGAAAAGCTTGAAAATCGTTTGAAAGTGAATTAAAATTTAATCTCTGAGTTTGATGGGAGATTTTTTGCGCTAATTAGTCACTTTCTGAAAACATGAATTGTTTGAAACATGATTTAAATGGTAAATCTATCTCCATGGTTTATTTTAAACAAGCTTTTATTCAACAATGAAAAGTATAAAGAAATCAAAATGGTTATTTAATTTCGCAGTTTATAAGGAAGATTCTATCTTATATCATGTTATTCAGACACATAATTAAATTAAATCTGTTATCCAAATCTATATCCATGGATAAACCATGGAGATAGAATTTCCATTTAAATGAATGTTTCAAATAATTCATGTTTTCAGAAAGTGAGTAGTTAGAGCAAAAAATCTCCCACCAAACTCAGAGATAAAGTTTTAATTCCCTTTCAAACGATTTTCATCCTTTTCGTTGCAATAAACCATGGAGTTAGAGAGTAAATCTCCTACAAAAAAGTTTCGTTTTTCATTACTATCTCGACAACCCCTAGTCTTAGTAACTCGAAACTTGGATTAAATTTGTGGGAGGCTATTTCAAGGCTATCCACAAAATTTCATTAAATTCGGTTCAGACGTTCTCCCGTGATGATGAGACAAACGAAAGTTTCGTTTTTTACTAATATTTCGAGAATCACTGGTCGTAGAAACTCCAAACATAGACTAAATTTTAAGTAGGACTATTTTCAGGCTACCCACAAAATTTCATCAAATTCGGTTCAGCCGTTCTCCCGTCATGGTGGGACAGACAGACAGACAGATTTTCAATTTTATTTATATAGACTAGCAGCATACCCGTTCTTCGTACGGAGTATATAATATAAAGACACTTATAATTCAGAATCATATGCAAATTATGTTAAAATATTAAATTTATTGCTCCTAAAGAGAAGTTTATTAATATCTGTTCTCATCATGCAAAATTATCTTCACGGGCAGATCTGAAGAATAAAACATCCTGGCCCCTTTCGAAAGCAAATATACAAAAAATATGAAATTGAATCAATATATTCAAAATAAAAGTGCTAAAATTGTATGGGACCCGTAGTATTTATATACTCGAATATTAGAAGATATAACCTGTATTAGTAGATTACATGTATAAATTTAAAATATCAATAAACCCGTAATTGATTCCAATATATGCCAGAATGAGAGCACTAAAATTATATGGGAATATATATATATATATATATATATATATATATATATATACATATATATATATATATATATCATATAAAAGCCAGTAAACAAATTCAAATAGAATTCCTATGCATATCCTCAAAAATCAAAAGCACTACTCATATATATATATTCCCGTACTACTTATATTGTCGCAGATTAGAAAATATGCCTGTATGTTAGTAGAAGATTACCCTTATCACAGTATGAGTCTAAAAATATTTGCCGAAATAAAACAGATGACATAATAAATTGAAAATTTCAATTATCCCCATAATCTTTATACCAGAATGTCGTAATTGATTCCAATATATACCAATATATATCAAAATATATGCCTATATACCTGTACTACTTATATTCTCGTAAATTAGAAGATAACCCGTGCATTTATAGAAGATTACTCGCACAACGTGCAATATGTGAGTTTCAACAATTTTTGTCATAATAAAACAATGGCATAGAATTAATATGAAAATATCAATAATCCCTGAATCAACAGTCCACGAAAATACCAATAATAATATTGTTTCAACCTGAAGACTGTAATTGATATTATCCAGTCAACAATGCAATGTCAATGAAATTTAATTTATATATATCTTTGTTATTCAAATCGGAAAAGATTTAATAAAAATCGTATGCCGCATAAATACATTGGATTTACATCCGTTGCTGAACTACATGACATCATTTGTTTCAAATGAATTGATGGGAATCTTATCGTTTGAATAATTCCATCTCCATGGAAGGTTTGGCGACATTTTCGTCTATTTAGCGACAATTTAAAACATCGCCAAATTTAACACTAAGTGGGACTGTAGAACTGACAGTCCCATTTTGCGACACATTGACGAATAATCATCACAATACTATGCCCTAACAAAACATAATTAATTGCATTTATTAAGCGCAATTTTATCAATTTTATTATATTTTTATGGATTTGCAAACATTTTATCAATTTGGTGACATTTTAAAAATTAGCTAAATGTGTTACTAAGTAGGATGGATGGACTGGCCGACAAATGCTTCCTAAACATCATTTTAGTACTCTCTTCTCAGAACAAATTTAATTGAATTGATTTGTGTCGTTTTTATCAATTTATCGACATTTCCGTCAATTTGGCAACGTTTAAGAAAAGTTGCCAAGTTAGCGATATTCCTCGAAATTCATAGCTCTGAATTTGCAGGTCTGAAGAATAAAACATCCGATCCCGTTTGCATATACTAAATGAAAACACTAAAATTGCATTAGAAAATATACCCGTTCTACTCTTTTTCTGTTTCAACAATCGGCTAAATAAATTTATTGGCTAAACACAATATATGAGTTTATTAGCTAAACACAATATATAAGCTTGAAAACTCTTTGCCAAAATAAATGAAAGTGATGTACACAGTCCGTAATTAATAGAATTAAAAGAAAAATCAAACCGTTCATTTACAAAATATATTTTTACATCTATATATTTATTATTCAAATAGAAAAAATAATAGCAAATATTAACAAACACATTTAATTTAATTGCGTTGCTGAGCAACATAATATAAGAAAGAATCTCCCTCATAAACTGCGAAATTAAATAACCATTTTGATCTCTTCCCCATAAAATGCAAAAATAATAACCATTTTGATTTCTTTATACTTTCCATTGTTTAGTAAATGCTTGACCATGGAGTTAGATTTCCCATTAAAATTCATGTTTCAAACAATTCATGCTTTCAGATAGTGACTAATTAATGCAAAAATCCTGCACTAAGCTCAGAAATGAAGTTTTAATTCACGTTGACGTTTTAAACAAACGATTTTCATCCTTTCCGTTTGGATAAACCACGGAGTTAGAGAGTAGATCTCCTAGGATAAAGTTCCGTTTTTCATTAATATCTCGACAACCCCTAGTATTAGAAACTCGAAACTTGGGCAACATTTATGGGGGGCTATTTTAAGGCTACTCACAAAATTTCATTAAATTCGATTCAGCCGTTCTCTTGTGATGATGAGACAAACGAAATATTCGTTTTTCACTAATATCTCGAGAACCACTGGTTGTGGAAACTCCAAACATGGACTAAATTTTAAGTGGGGCTATTTCTGGGCTACCCCCAAAATTTCATCAAATTCGGTTCAGCCGTTCTCCCGTGATGATGGGACAAACAGACAGACAGACAGACAGACAGACAGACAGACAGACAGATTTTCAATTTTATTTATATAGATTACTAGCAGCATACCCGTTCTTCGTACGGAGTATATAATATAAAGAAACTTGAAATTCATAATCATGCCCAAATTCTTATAGTATACTAAATGACATGTTTAATCAAAGTATTCTGTTAAAATATTTAATATAATGCTCCTAAAAAGAAGTTTAAGAATCTCTGTTCTCGCTATATAAAATTATCTTCATGGACATATCTGAAGAATAAAACATCTTGGACCCCTTATGTAAGCAAATATAAAAAAAAATATGGAATTGAATCAATATATGCAAAATAAAAGCGTTAAAATTGTATAGGACCCGTACTAATTATATACGCGAATATTAGAAAATATAACCTGTATTAGTAGATTACATGTATAAATTGAAAATACCAATAAACCCGTAATCTTTAAATCTGAAGACAGTCATTTATTCCAATATATGTCAAAATTAAAGTGCTAAAATTATATGGGAAGATATACACGTACTACTTATAATGTCCGATTATTAGTAGAAGATTACCCGTTTTGCAATATGAGTCACAAATGTTTTTTTGTAAAATACAACAGACGACGTAATAAATTGAATATATAATTAATCCCCTTAATCTTCATACCAGAAGACTGTACTTGATTCCAATATATATGCCAATATATGTCAAAATATATGCCAATATACCTGTACTACTTATATTCTCGTAGGTTAGAAGATATACCCGTGCATTCCTAGAAGATTACTCGTACAACGTACAATATGCGTGTGTCAGCAATTTTTGCCGCAATAAAACAATGGCGTAATAACTTTAAAATATCAATAATCCCTGAATCAATAATTCCGGAAAATATCAATAATAATAATGTTTAAACCTGAAGAGTATAATTGATATTATCCAGTCCAAAATGAAATGGCAATGAAATTTATTTTATATACATATCTTCATTATTCAAATCGGAAAGGATTTAATAAAAATCATCTGCCGCATAAACACATTGGATTTAAATCCGTTGCTAAGCGACATGATATCATTTGCTTCAAATAAATTGGTAGAAAAAATATCGTCTAAATAGTTATATTTCTATTGAACATTTGGCGACAGTTTCGTCAAATTAGCGACATTTTAAAAAATCGCCAAATTTATCGCCAAGTGGGACTGTAGAACTGACAGTTCCACTTTGCGACAAATTGACGAAATATCATCACAATACTATCCCCTAACAAAAAACAATTAATATCATTTATGTAGCGCAATTTTATCAATTTCAAGATATTTTTATAGATTTGAAAACATTTTTATCAATTTGGTGACATTTTAAAAATTCGCTAAATGTATTACTAAGTAGGATGGTTGGTCTGACAGATAAATGCTAACCAAACATCATTTCAGTACTCTCTTCTAACAAAAAAAAAAAATTGCATTGATATGTAGAAGACCTAAGCCACACGACCAACCCGAAGGTTTATGGCAGCTGTTTGTGTGTCGTTTATATCAATTTGGCGACATTTCGGTCAATTTGGCAAAGTTTAAGAAAAGTTGTCAAATTAGCGATATCCCTCCAAATTCGTAGCTTTGAATTTGCAGATCTGAATGAAACATTCTTATCCCGTTTCAATATACTAAATGAAAACACTACAATTGTATTAGAAGATATACCCGCTCTACTCTTTTTCTGTTTCAACAATCGGCTATATGAATTTATTGGCTAAACACAATATATGAGTTTAGTAGCTAAATACGATATAAGCTTGAAAACTCTTTGCCAAAATAAATGAAATTGATGTACGCAGTCAGCAATTAATATAATTAAAAGAAAAATCAAACCGTCCATTCATAAGATATACTTTTATATCCATTTATCCATTTATTTATTATTTAAATCGAAAAAAAAATAATAAAAACATTAACAAACACATTTAATTTAATTGCGATGCCGAGCAACATGATATATCCTCCTAAAATGTTAAAATTTATTAGCCACTAACAGCACACCCGTTATTCGTACGGAGTGTATAATTTAAAGAAACTTAAAGTTCGCAATCATGTGCAAATTCTGTTAAAATATTAAACTTATTGCTCCTAAAGAGAAGTTTAAGAATATATGTTCTCACTATGTAAAATTATCTTCACGATCAGATCTGAAGAATAAAACATCCTGCCCCCTTTTGTAAGCAAATTTACAGAAGAAAAAATAGGAATTGAATGAATATATGCAACCCCGTACTAATTATATTGTCGCAGATCAGAAAATATGCCAATGTGTTAGTAGAAGATTACCCGTATTACAATAGGCGTCTCAAAAATATTTGCCAAAATAAAAAAGATGACGTAATAAATTGAAAACATCAATAATATCCGTACTCTTTATACCAGAAGGTCGTAATTGATTCCAATATATGCCAATATATATCAAAACATATGTCAATATACCTGCACTACTTATATTCTCGTAGATTAAAAGATATACACGTGTATTTGTAGAAGATTCGTACAACATACAATATATGAGTTTAAACAATTTTTGTCATAATAAAATAATTGCATAATAACTTGAAAATATCAATAATCCTTGAATCAATAATCCCCGAAAATATAAATAATAATAATTTTTAAACCTGAAGACCGTAATTGATATTATCCAGTCAAAAATGCTATAAGAAAAATCAAATCGTTCTTTTCTAAAATACATTTTTATATCCATTTATTTATTATTCAAATCGAAAAAATAATTATTAAAGTTAACAGACAGATTTAATTTAATTGCGTTTCTGAGTAACATGATATAAGATAGAATCTTATAACATGTTAAATATGTCATGTCTTATAACATAAACTGCGAAATTAAATAACGATTTTGATTTCTCTATACTTCTCATTGTTCCGTAAAAGCGTGTTTTAAATAAACCATGAACCATGGAGATAGATTTCCCCCTTTAAATCATGTTTCAAACAATTCATGTTTTCAGAAAGTGACTAATTAACGCAAAAAATCTCCCATCAAACTCAGAGATTAAATTTTAATTCACTTTCAAACGATTTTCAAGCTTTTCGTTTGGATAAACCACGGAGTTAGGGAGTAGAACTCCTAGGAAAAAGTTCCGTTTTTCATTAATATCTCGACAACCCCAGGTCTTAGAAACTCGAAACTTGGACAAAATTTATGGGGGGATATTTCAAGGCTATTCACCAAATTTCATTAAATTCGGATCAGCCGTTTTTCCGTGATGATGAGACAAACGAAAATTTCGTTTTTTACTAATATCTCGAGAACCACTGGTCGTAGAAACTCAAAACACGGATATAATTTTAAGTGGGGCTATTTCTGGGCTACCCACAAAATTTCATCAAATTCGGTTCAGCCGTTCTCCCGTGATGGTGTGACAAACAGACAGACAGACAGACAGACAGACAGACAGACAGACAGATTTTCATTTTTATTTATATAGACTAGTAGCATACCCGTTCTTCGTACGGAGTATATAATATAAAGGAACTTATAATTCGCAATCGTATGCAAATTCTGTTAAAATATTAAATTTATTGCTCCTAAAGAGAAGTTTAAGAATACATGTTTTCACTATGCAGAATTATCTTCACGGGCAGATCTGAAGAATAAAACATCCTGACCCCTTTTGTAAGCAAATTTACAAAAAAAAAAAAGAATTGAATCAATATATGCAACCCCATACTACTTATATTGTTGTAGATTAGAAAATATGCCAGTGTGTTAGTAGAAGATTACCCGTATTACAATATAAGTCTTAAAAATATTTATCAAAATAAAAGAGATGACGTAATAAATTGAAAATATCAATAATCCCCGTACTCTTTATACCAGAAAGTCGTAATTGATTCCAATATATGCCAATATATATCAAAACATATGCCAATATACCTGTACTACTTATATTCTCCTAGATTAAAAGATATACCCGTGTATTTGTTGAAGATTACTCGTACAACATACAATATATGAGTTTAAACAATTTTTGTCATAATAAAACAATTGCATAATAACTTGAAAATATCAATTATCCCTGAATCAATAATCCCCAAAAATATCAATAATAATAATGTTTAAACCTGAAGACCGTAATTGATATTATCCAGTCAAAAATTCTATCAGAAAAATCAAATCGTTCTTTTCTGAAATATATTTTTTTATCCATTTATTTATTATTCAAATCGAAAAAATAGTTATTAAAATTAACAGACAGATTTAATTTAATTACGTTTCTGAATAACATGATATAAGATAGAATCTTCCTTATAAACTGCGAAATTAAATAACCATTTTGATTTCTTTATACTTTTCATTGTTGAGTAAAAGCTTGCTTAAAATAAACCATGGAGATAGATTTACCATTTAAATCATGTTTCAAACAATTCATGTTTTCAGAAAGTGACTAATTAGCGCAAAATATCTCCCATCAAACTCAGAGATTAAATTTTAATTCACTTTCAAACGATTTTCAAGCTCTTCGTTTGGATAAACCACGGAATTAGAGAGTAGAAATCCTAGGGAAAAGTTCCGTTTTTCATTAATATCTCGACAACCCCTGGTCTTAGAAACTCGAAACATGGACTAAATTTATGAGGGACTATTTCAAGGCTATCCACGAAATTACGTTAAATTCGGTTTAGCCGTTTTCCCGTGATGATGAGACAAACGAAAATTTCGTTTTTTACTAATATCTCGAGAACCACTGGTCGTAGAAACTCAAAACTCGAACTAAATTTTAAGTGGGGCTATTTTTAGGCTACCCACAAAATTTCATCAAATTCGGCTTAGCCGTTCTCCCGTGATGATGGGACAAACAGACAGATTTTTAATTTATTTATATAGATATAGATTTCGTACCGGTATATAGCTAGTTCACTATAAGAATAACCAATTTCTCTGTCTGTCTGTAACAGTTGGTGAATATTTGGCGACAAATTTGGCGATATATCGCCAAGTTGGTCAAATTGACGAAAATGTCGCCAAATTGATAAAAATGATGCCAAATCAATGAATTATTTTGTGAAGTCAGGGTTTCGTCCAGAAAAGAGCACCAGACGCGAAGCGCCTTTAATCTCCAGTCTCTAGGTGTGGTTCTTATCTTCATACTGTGACATTATTTCATTTGCCCATAGTTGGAGGTTCGAGGTTTTTGATTTACTGTTTTTATTATTTGACCTAGCTCCTAGTGTGGCAGTTTGTTGCACATTTAGAGTTTGGGTAATTTTGGGGAGTTGATGCAGATCTAAGGATTTCCTAGCAATTTGGCAGTTTAAGGTTTAAGAACATTTTTTAGAAAAACATTGATCGCGGTTTTTATTTAATTTCAACTATTAGAGGTGGGACTTACCTATTTCCGATTTTCAATATTAAGTAGCGCGCGGGGTCTCTTACGTGATTTGGCCTTGCGATGATCATAGTCATGCAGATTGAATAGTAGTTCATTTGGAACAGATGGCAGATTTTTGTAGAATTTAAGCGCTAGCTTTTTAATTTGGGCTCTAACAGTTTTTATTTTGAAGTCTATCCTGTGAAAGATGTTTGATTTAAAACATAAACGTGATGAGTAAGAGGCTGTTAATCCAATAGAAAAAATGATTGTGTAAGATAATATACATTTTAATTTGGAGGATAATATTATTTTTATAATAGAGTCTTTTGAAAAAAATCCAGATATAAATGGGATTCCTATTAAAGTTAAATTAGTTATTCCTAAAATAATGAGAACTATAGGAATGTTATGTAGATTTAATCCTATAGTTCGTATATCTTGATATGATGAAGAATGAATTGTAATACCAGCACAAATAAATATTGTAGATTTAAATAATGCATGAATAATGAGGTGAAAGAAAGCTAGAATTGAAGAGTTTATTGAAATTGCGAATACTATTATAGCGATTTGTCTTAAGGCTGATAAAGCAATAATTTTTTTAATGTCTTGTTCTCAGTTTGCAGATAATCTAGCATAGATTATTGTTCTTCTTGAAATAATTATTATAATAAATATAGAATGAGGATGAAAATTATTTATAATTCGAATTATTAAGAAAATACCTGCTGTAACTAAAGTTGAAGAATGGACTGAAGCTGAAATAGGTGTTGGGGCAGCTATAGCTGCTGGTAATCAAGCTGAAAATGGAAATTGTGCTCTTTTTGAACATCTTGCGATTATTAGTAAAATGAGAATGATAAATTTAAATTCTTCATTTATATAAAAATTTCAGTTTATATTATATATTTTAATTCTAATAGAAATTAGGATTATAATGTCTCCTAAACGATTACTTAAAATAGTAATAGTTCCTGGGGCAGCTGAAGAATGATTTTGATAATAAATGACTAATGCATAAGATGTTATTCCTAAACCATCTCATCCTAAATGAATGAAAATTAGATTGTTTCTTATAATTAAAAATCTTATTGATAAAACGAATATGATCAATAAAATTGAAAATTGATTATGTTCTTTATATGGAATATAATAAACTCTAAAAATTAAAATTAAAATGGAAATAAATATTACTGTAAATAAAAATAAGCAAGATATTCAATGAAATAAAAATCTCAATAGGAATATTAAAAGATAAGATATTAATAATAGAAATATCTAAAGAAAGAAATATATTATTTCAGATAAGGAAAATAAATCTAAATAAAGGAATTATAGATGATAATAATATAAATAGAGCTTTATTTAAAATTATCTAATTTTAATTCCACAAATTAATGTTTTATTTAAACTAATAAATTAAATTATAATTTCTATTTTAATTAAAAGTAAAATTAAAGGAATTAAATGAATAAATAAAGATAGATATCTTTTTGAGGGAGTAGAAAGAGAAGCAAGTATAATGTTTTTGTTATGATTTAAATTAATGAATAATGATAAGGAAAAAGATGCTGCTATTAAAGATGCAATTAAGATAATAGGAATTATATTTTTATTAAAAAAAATTATAGATGAAGTAATAAAAATTTCTCTGATAGTGTTAATGGAAGGAGGGGCTGAAATATTAATAGCTATAAATATAAATCATCAGAATGTAATATTAGGAGATAGTGAAATAAATCCTTTAAATAATACAATGTTTCGAGAATGAAATTTTAAATAAATGTCATTTACTAAAAAAAATAAGGCTGAAGAAGATAATCCATGAGCAAATATTATTATAATAGCTCCTATTATTCCAATATAATTAATAGATATAATACTTGCTAGAGTAAAGCCTATGTGAGCTACGGAATAATAAGCAATTAAAGATTTTAAATCTTTTTGACGGATACAATTTAATCTAGTAGCTGTAGCTCCGATTATTCTAATACTAATAATTCATGGGTTAAAATTAAAAATTTTATGAAGACATAAAGGAATAAATCGGATTAATCCGTATCCTCCTAATTTTAAAAGAATAGCAGCTAGGATTATAGATCCTTCTAATGGAGCTTCTACGTGGGCTTTAGGTAATCATAGATGAGTAAAATATATAGGTATTTTTACTATAAAAGCTAATGTTAAAAAAATAATTAATTTATATTTAATTATAAGAATTTTAATTAAAATAAAAGAAAGATTATTTTTTAAAAAAATAATTCTTAATAAAAGTGGAAGTGAAGCTGTAATACATTAATAAATAAATACCTGCTTGAAGACGTTCAGGTTGATTGCCTGATTTTGTAATTAGAATTACTGTAGGAATAAGAATAATTTCAAATATAATGTAAAAGTGAAATACATTATTTAATGAAAATGTTATTATTAATATAATTAAGATTAAAATAGAATTAAAAGCAATATCTATTAAAGAATTAGTTGATAAGATAATTAGAATAACTCTAGTAAGAGAGAGGATAATTATAATTGAAAAGATTTGATCTAGATTAATATAAAAATTTGAGATTAAAATATTTATATTTATAGAAATAATTAAAAATATTAAAATTATAAAAGAAATAAATGAAATTAAAATTATTTGATTATATAAGAAAAATATTAATGATATTCTTGTAAAAATAATTTTTATCAAAGGTTGGAAGATTAACGAAATATGAATTAGATGAATTATGAGATTTAGATATAGTTACTAATAATCTTACTCCAAGTCTTGAGCTTCTAACTATTATAATTATAATAATTAAAATAGATATATATAATGAAGATATTATTGATGAACATATAATAATAAATATGGTAATAAGGATAAATTCTAATCTTATAAGAAGTAAAATAATATTTTTTCGTCATCAACAAAGTCTAATGATTCTAAGAATTATTATAATATTAAGAAAGTATATTTTTAGAATTTTCTACATCCAAAGTAGATATTTTATTAAATTAATAAGAACTATTGATAATAGTATTAATTATTTTAGGAATTTTTTTTATTAGAAGAATTCAGCCTATGATAATAATTATTATGTTAATTGTTCTTAGTATTATATATTCTATATATATTTATATATTAATAGGAAGATATTGATTTGGATATTTATTATTATTAGTAATAATAAGTGGAATTTTAGTAGTATTTACTTATATGATGAGATTGTTTCCAAATGAAAATTTTGAGATGTTAAATTTGGTAATAGTTTTATTAATATTTATATTTAATATATATTGAGTATATGAAATGTTTATAATAGATTTTAGATATATTTCTTTAAATATGTGAATTATATATATATATAGGTATTTTTAATTTATTTTTAGTGAGTTTTTTATTAATAATTATAGTAATAGTGGTTTGAATAAGATATTTGAGAGAAGGAGCTATTCGAGTAATATATGAATAAAGCCTGATTTAAAGGGTTAATTTGATAGATTAAATTATGAAAATTTTAATAAGTTTACGAAAAAAGGATAAAATTATTAATATCATAAGTAACTCGTTAGTGGATTTACCTTCTTCTTCTAATTTATCTTATTTATGAAATTAGGGTTCTTTGTTGGGAATATATTTAATTATTCAAATTATTACTGGATTGTTTTTATCATTTCATTTTAGAGGAGATTTAAATATTTCTTTTGATAGAATTATTCATATAATACGGGATGTAAATTATGGGTGATTAGTACGAGTTTTTCATGCTAATGGAGCTAGAATTTTTTTTTTATTAATATATATTCATATTGGACGAGATTTATATTATGGATCTTATTCTTATAAAAAAGTATGAATAAGAGGAGTAACTATTTTTTTATTATCTATAGGAACTGCTTTTTTAGGATATGTTTTACCATGAGGGCAGATATCTTTTTGGGCTGCTATTGTAATTACTAATTTATTATCAGCGGTACCATATATTGGGGTTATATTAGTAGAATGAATGTGGGGAGGATTTGCAGTAGGAAATCCTACTTTAATTCGATTTTTTTCTTTTAATTTTCTTTTACCTTTTATTATTTTAATATTTGTAATAATTCATTTATTTTTTCTTCATGAGATAGGTTCAAATAATCCTATAGGATTATTTACTAATTATGATAAAATATGTTTTCATCCTTATTATACAATAAAAGATTTATTTGGATATATAATTATTTTTATAATGTATATATATATTTGTTTATTATATCCTTATATTTTTATAAATGTAGAAAATTTTATTATTTCAAATCCTTTAGTTACTCCTACTCATATTCAGCCTGAATGGTATTTTTTATTTGCTTATACAATTTTACGATCTGTTCCTAGAAAAATAGGGGGAGTAATTGCTTTAGTTTTATCTGTTGTAGTATTATATTTTTTAATTTTTTTTAAGCATCGATTTTGAAGAACTAATTTTTATTATTATAAAAAATATTTTTTTTTAATATTTTTAATTAATTGAATAATATTAACTTGAATTGGAGCTTGTGAAGTAGAATATCCTTTTAGATTATTAGGGGTGTATTTTAGAATTTTATATTTTATAATATATTTAGTATTTTGATTAAATATAAAATTTCAAGATTTAATATTAAAATGATTTTAATATAAATTATTTTGAAAATAATTTTAAAGAGAATTTCTTTAAAGTCAGATTAATTAGTTTAAGTAGAATAAAAATTTTGTAAGTTTAAGATCTAAATAAAAAAATATATAGTAGATATAGATATAATGATTAAAAATAAAGATGTAGGCAGAAAAATTTTTCATCTTAAATTTATTAATATATCACTTCACATTACCGAGTTTCTTAAGTGTCTAGGGGCTTTCCTTATAATCCTTAGGGTTTTGTTTTGTTTTGTCTCTAGTAAGTCTGTAATAGTTTTACAGGCATATCCCCATACGGGTGCTACATACAGCATTCCCGGGCGGATGACCGATTTATAAATTAGGAGTTTATTTTGATAACTTAGATTTCCTTTTCCTATCATTGGGTATAAGGCTCCTGTGGCTATATACGCTTTTTTGATTAAGTTCGTTACGTGCTGTTTCCAGGTTAGGTGGGAATCTATCGTTACACCTAGGTATTTAGTAGATTTTTCCGCTTTTAGGGCATGGTTGTTTATGTACAGAGGCGGCGGAGGTTTACGTTTTCTAGAGAAATAAATCCAGTGACATTTATTGGGGTTTAATTTTATTCGCCATTTTTCCAGCCATGTTTGAAGTATGTCTAAGTGTTGTTGTAGCTGTCTGTGCATTACTGAGACGTAAGGGTGTTTTGCAAGTATCGCACTGTCGTCTGCATAGAGTGCCAGCTCCGTGTCTGGGGTCCTGGGAATGTCATTTAGATATATGTTAAAGAGTATCGGGCCCAGGATGGATCCTTGCGGTACACTACTTTTAATGAGCTTGGGTGTAGACAAGTTATCTTTTACTCTAACTTGGAAGTGTCTGTTATTTAGGTATGAGATTAAAAGTTTGACAAGTGCGTCAGGGATTTTTAGAGTGATCAATTTGTATGCTAATCCACAGAGCCACACTTTATCAAATGCTTTTTGTATGTCAAGAAAAATCGCAGCTGTGGGTGTCTTACTATTAAGTCCAGAAGATATGTACTCTACCACTCTCAGCAACTGATGAGTGGTTGTTGCCGTTTCAGAGCACGTTTCAAGCATCCCTGATCACGAATGAAACATTTTTGAAGTGATGTCTGTGTGTGTGTGTGTGTGTGAAAGTATGTGTGTGTGTGTCAGTGAGTCTGTGGAGATGATAACTGACGAATGAATGGACCGACTCGAACCAAATTTGGTACAAAAATCACAATCCGTAAACACTGGAAACCTACTGTTTTTATTCGCAATCGAATGTTCTGAACCCCCCTAAATTTTCGAATGAAATTTTGAGAAAATCGTCAAAAACACAAAACCACTAATAAAGTTACGCAAATAGACATTTCTTATGTAATTTTTCATTAGAAAACGATTGACATAAATTTTAGAACGCTAACATCAACCGTTCTCGAGATACTGCACATTTTTCAAAAAAATTATCAAAAAGTTATATAAAATAAAAAAAAATATATTTCCAATTGAGAAACATGTTCACTTTTCATATGTAATACCATACGATAAATTGGGTGACATTATTCTCGTGGATCTAGCTCGTTCCATTCATGAAAAAAGATACTTTGAGTAATACTTTTGTATTTGAACGCCAATAGTCATTTATCTGCTGTAAGAATAACTTATTTCTTCGTCCATAACGCTTGGCGAGAATTTGGCGACGAATTGGGAGTAATATTGCCAACTTGGCGACTTTCTGAAATGTTGCCAAATTAACAAAAATCTCGCCAAATGGATAAAAATAACGATAAATCAATGAAAATGACGACCAATTGTCGAACATTCAATATCTTGGAAAGAATATTAGTATCTACTATAAGAAAAACCTATTTTTTTTACTGTAAAAGTAGTAAATTCATCACATTATATAAGGAAAGTCATGTGTTGCCCACATCAGATTTTTTTTTTTTACCTGGCTCTGCGCATATGACGGCATGGGTATTTATGAGCGCGCGCATTTTATTCTCGAGCTCTAAGAGCGACAGAACTTTTGTTACCTTACACCATCGACGTCACCAAATTTCCTTGGACGTCACTGGATTCTGTGTGCACAGCCCAATTTAAAATCTTTGCGCAAGTTAATTACTACTGAATATTGCCACTTCAATATTAACAAACAATATTTAACTGTAATAATGCGAAAACTTTTTGTATTTCGGCAATTCGTCTGAAAGTTTACTCTGGACCGTGACATCACGAATGACGACTTATTTGCCATGACGTCAAGCTGACAACGTTTTAATTGAATGCCGCGCTGAGTGCCCAACCTTATATTTAAGAACCCTGTGTCCCCCCCCCCCTCTGCCCCTCAAGCCCGGCAGTTGAAGGGAAGAACTCTGATCACTATATCCAGAGGGTTCGCCTCTTTGCCTGGAAATGGATTCTTAATTGGTTATGCTATATTGCAATTTGATATTACATATTTAATGCATTAGATGACTCTCTAAGTATACCATGAATATTTTCATTTTGCATTTAATAATACTTAATTTTTTAAAATACTTAATATAATTTTAAAAAATTGAAACATTAATATATTATAATCACAAAACCCGCCTGTAAGGGGTGTTCCCAATGAAAATACCTTCCGGGACTGGATACTGGTCACGGATGCTGTTGACCAGAATATCATTATGCCGTCATTAGTATGAAATAGCCGGTATCTGAAACTTGCTGTAAATCACAATTTTTATTTATTTATTTTTTTTTGCGAACTTCTATGGTAACTGAGCAGCTCTTCCACGTGGATATTCATATCTGCAATGGAAGCGTCGTCCATAGATAAATCAATTTAGATTAAAATTGTAAAATAATTAAATTTAATTACAAATATCATTCATTAATTAAACATTTTATAATTTTAATATTAAAATATTTAAAAATTTCAAATATATATATATATATATATATATATATATATATATACACAGTGAAACCTGGAAAAGTGACCACCTTGGTATATTGACCACCTGGCTAAAGTGACCACTTTTCTCAAAGTGGACATGCCATTTTCATATAGTAACCACTGCCATTTTCATAAAGTGACCAGTTTTCACAATCTCAAAAGTGGTCACTTTAACCAGGTTTCACTGTGTATTTATATAAATATATATATATATATATATATGTGTGTGTGTGTGTGTGTATTTTTAAAACTTTGAAATGCAAATTATCCATTTTTGAATTTAGAGGTTAAAGTAAAAATATAAATATAATTCAATATTTTCTAATTTAAAAATATTTTATTATTTTGAAAATATATATATTTTTTTTAATATAACCCATAACGTTTTAAAATTTGAATATTTAAATAATTGAAACAAATATGTACTAATTGCAAATTACCTCTGATAATAATATTTTTATAGTACTGGCCGCAGCAAGTGCTTGTAAACTATGAAATGCCTAGCCTTACTTGTCAATTATGCTTTTTACATCCTGACGGGGAAAGTATAATTTATTAAAATGAATAGAATCAATACTATTGCCTTCTGATTCGTTGTGTGTGAGAAGTCCAGGTGCATGGGTGTTTACAAGGCATTATATTAACGCACAAGCCTCCGGGGCCGAGGCCCTGGGCCCCCAAATTTTAGGGGCCCCTAAATTTTGTATGTGTTAAAACAATTTAATCAGAAATAATTATTTATTCAATTATTTGAATAATATAAATTGATAATGTTAGTTTTTATTTTACATTTTGAGAATATGTTAATAGGTTTAAATATAATTCATCTTTTATAGTTTTACTTTTAAATACAAAGTTTTAGATGTGCAAAAGTGCCTTTGGGACAGTGGTCCAAACTTTCAATTTGCTTAGTGATGTTTTTTGCTTGCATTTGGTATGCCGTGAGAGTATGGGCGCCCCATATAACATCAGGCCTTGGACCCCACATTGGCTTATTCAGGCCCTATGCATATAGCTTACAACTACTATTGGAAACACACAATATGACAATTTTGGTAGCCATTTTGTACGTCATATTGGTATTTCATAAATACAGGGAACCGCCCATGTTATAAAAATACGAATTTTTTTTTTTTCCCCATAAGTAAATTTTTTTGCAGGAAAATGTACCAATAAACATGGTCTTCAGTATCCTTTTGTGCAAAAATCAAATTTAATTTCAAATATTCAATATTTTCGAATCCTTAAAATCTTGGAATCATTCTGGTCGCTCAGAAACATTTCTGGGTTTAAAAGTGCATACGAGGAACATACTATTTAAATTCCGTGATGCCATGACATCTGATTTATTTTTCAAGAAAACATTTGCTTTCATTAAATTAAATATAACATTACCTCTGAAATATATAAAGAAATAAAGAGTTATTATAATTTACCAAATGCTGCTTTTGCGATTAGCATCAAACGAAATATGGATTTGCAACAAATAGATAAAAAAAATAATAGCTTACATCAAAACCAATATGATCAATGCAAATAAAAAAAATCAATGCCAGCAAGTAAATTCTCCTGTCAAAAGCCATTTCAAAGAGAAAATTTCCTTAAGAAATTCACTTGACTAAACACTCAAAGCCAACATCCAACGATAACTCGCAATTCATTTAACTACGTGGCATCAAATACGTTGCCATTCTGTTATTGACAATTTAACTTCAGATTACGATAATCTTCATTGTCGATTTATCCAAATCTAAATAACGAAATAGTCATAATATCTATCGATACTTTCTGATATTCCAACATCCGGATCAACTCATAAAGCTTGGCTTATTCATGGCTTCGTATTATTCATCTCTTCAGGAGGTGCAAATTTGAACTGGCAAACGTGGCGGCACTTACAATATCCACTAGGAGCATAAATGAAATGTAGTCCTTTAAAATGGCATCCATTTTGGCTCTAAATTTCATAAAATTATTCCAATTCTGATTGGCTGTCTATAACCCGGAACTCAGTTAAAACGATTACGATAAAAGAATATCAGTAGTAGAGTCAGGGAGGTATATCGCCTATGAATTTTTCTATTTATTTTAAAGTATATGATATTTCTGTTATAAGATCGTTAGCACATTAAAATATGGTAAATTATATATTTCCCACTCAAAAAATTATTCTGGAGATGAAACCTATGCTCATATCTACACATTCTGATAAGAAACACCTCTCTCCATATGCCACAGACCGTTCCTCCTCTCCTTCAGGCAATTTCAAAGACTTATTATAAGACGGGGAAAACAACATTTCAGTAATACGCTCCACAAGGAAAGCGTGTTTCCCCCTGAAGCAACGTGAAAATTAAGTTTACCTAACGAGAAAGAGGACCACAGACCAAAAAAAGGCAGTCGAAATGAGCGGAGTTGTGAAAATATTAGAGTTGTAAAGGCATTTGAAATGTGCGAACTTATAAAATAGTTAGATCCGTAAAAAAAATTAGAGATGTACAAACGTAAAAAAGTTTTAGACATGAGAATATACTCGAGATAAAAAGGAGTCGAACGAGCTAATTTACTAGTAGTTTCAAGTACCGCAAGTCAACAGCCAGACAGTGTGCTCTCTAATGTATTTAATGTGCACACGAGGTATGTACCAGCTTTATGTTTAAACATGGGTCGAGCCAAGAACTAATAACGTTTTGGTAATTACCTGACCTGGCTTCAAAATGTTGCTTCCTAAGTCCCTCTCATAAAACATTTAACGAATTGTTTTGGAAACAGTGTTATTTGCAAGTGTTATTTTATACCTTTTGATGCTGCTAAATAAAAATCTGATGTGGGCAGCACATGACTTTCCTTATATAATGCAATGAATTTACTACTTTTACAGCAAAAAAAAAATAGATTATTTTTATAGTAGATATTTATATTCTTTCCAAGATATTGAATTTTCGTCAATAAGTCGTCATTTTCATTGATTTAGCGTCATTTTTATCCATTTGGCGAGATTTTTGTTAATTTAGCAACATTTAAAAAAGTCGCTAAGTTGGCGACATTCCACCAAATTTGTCGCCAAAATCTCGCCAAACGTTATGGACAAAGAAATAAGTTATTCGTACAGCAGATGAATGACTATTGGTGTTCAACTGCAAAAGTATTACTCAAAGTATATTTTTTTATGAATGGAACGAGCTAGATCCACGAGAATGATGCCACCAAATTCATCGCATGGTATTACATATGAAAAGTGAACATGTTTCTCAATAGGAAATATTTTTTTTAATTTTATATGACTTTTTGATAATTTTTTTTTTAAAAATGCGTAATATCTCGAGAACGGTTCATGTTAGCGTTCTAAAATTTATGTCAATCGTTTTCTAATGGAAAATTACGTAAGAAATGTCTATTTGCGTAACTTTATTAGCGGTTTTGATTTTTTGACAATTTTTTTTAAATTTCACTCGAAAATTTAGGGGGGTTCTGAGCATTCGATTGCGTATGAAAACAATAGGCTTCCAGTGTTTACGGTTTGTGATTTTTGTACCAAATTTCGTTTGAATCGGTCCATTCGTTCATCAGTTATCGTCTCCACAGGCTCACTGACACACACACACACATACTTTCACACACACACACAGATATCACTTCAAAAATGTTTGATACGTGATCAGGGATGCTTGAAACGTGCTCTCCCGTCGAAAACTCGAATTCGAATTTTCGACCCCGTCACAATACTTTCCTTATACATTATGTATATAAGGAAAGTAAAAATTATAATTTAAAAAACTAACTAGCGAAATTAATGACTATTAATTTATTCTTTAGTTAATGTAAGTTTTAAAATTTTAGTAGCATTTAGTATTGATTCAATATTGGACCAATATTGTATATCTTGGAATTACATTGGAAATATGTCCAATGTAATCCCAATATTACGCAAATATTGGGGTTACATTGGCCTCCAATATTGGCTGAAATTTTCATTACAATATTACGCTAATATTGGCGTAATAGTGTAATGAAATTGATATTGGAATGAAATTTAATCTCTAATGAAACGCCAATATTGGCGTAATATTGTCCCAATATTAAGCCAATATTGGGCCAACTCCTTCAAAATGTACACTTTTTCATATTGGTCCAATATTGGTTAGGGGGACCAATATTGGCTAGGAGCTCCAATATTGGCTAGGAGCTCCAATATTGGCTAGAAGGTCTAATAATGGCTAGTTCAATATATGCTACTAGGAGACTCTCATTCTAAAATAAACCTGAGAGGTTATTCACGGTAAACACTGCAGTATACGCAACTTACCACTATACTTTAATTTATTTATTATATATAATAATTTTCACCACAATTAGAGGAGTGAGATATTTCTTTACGGAATGCTTATATTTGTTACTGGGTTTCTTTGTTACTCTGCCTTCACGGCATGCAAAGATTTCCTTTAAATGGCATTATATAAATTTAACATCAAATAGCAGACTAGCGATGTGAGGAACGTTCAAAAAATTGAAAGATAATATAAACGAGACTGGCCAGTAAGACAAAGAGTGGCATTTTATTAAACAAAGAACTGGAATAACTATGTTTGCGAAAGAGAAGGTTATCCAGGAGGACTCTGTATGCTTGTGTGTTTACACGGTCTCGGGCTCGACCTATAGGCATCCTAACTGCCGTTGTCTAAAATATGGACCGGCTCTAAACTTTCTTAAAGGAAATGTGACCCGACCAAGCACAAGAACCGAGGAAGGCCCGAACTAAGTGTTGAAAATTTCCGCGGGCCAGATAACGTCTGTGTTTTGACAAATTATAAATAAATATTAACTCGAAATTTATAAAAGAATATTGTTAATTTTTTGAACGAGGAAATAAAAGCTTCGGTGGGACAGCCCCATGGTTAACGCACGGGATTGCATTCGGAAAACACGAGTTCGATTCTTAGTTCTGTCCAAACTGTCCCCATGTAAGTGGAGTACGGGTAAGTTAAATATGTGGGCCGAAACGTCCTTCCGAGAGGTTGGTAGGAGGCAGTGGTGTAGTCGTAAAAAAAAAAAAAGGTGGGGGGACGCTCTTTTTTTGAAGAATTGTAGCCAATACTGTATAATTTCTGTGATTGACATAGGGCTGGGAAGTATCGCGATACAAGTATCACCCATATAAAATGCCTTGAGTAACGACCCTAGTCTCTAAATGTATCGTGGATTTTGTGTTGAGATACTTTTTCAATTGCATCCAGTTTTTTTTTTTTTTTTTTTTTTTTTTTTTACTTTCCAACTCGAACTCTTAGCATGTTGATAAAATCAAAAGAATAATAATTATTCTAATTTTATTTAGTTATTTATTAAAAACCAAAAATTGTGCTCCAAAGCATATGATTCTCAGCTCAAGAAAGAAAAATCAATTAAGATTCTTGCATTATGAAATGAAATTATCTCAAAGAACCTTCCAACTATGCCAAGCTGCAGAGGGGTTATATATGTACATATAAATTTAAAAAAAAAGAGCTCCCCCTTACAAAATAAAAAGTGGGGGTACGCTTGAGATCAGAAGAAAAGGTGGGGGGCCTGCGTCCGCCCGCGTCCCCCCTCGACTACACCCCTGGTGGGAGGGTGAGAAGGTTATGGTTCCCGTGAATGTCGCATTCACTGGGTTTCGATCTAAATTAGGTGGCACTGTCCCGGCCATCTAAATAGATACCTTACACTATCGTGTGGGTCGAACGGTCTGAATAAAAAAAAAAAGAAAGAAAGAAATATAAACTTAATAAATATTTTTTTGCATAATTCTGAGCACGAACATGGCTTAGATTTATGATTTTAGACATATGAAAAATAACGGTTTAAATTTAATCGAGCCGGGAAGGACCTAGATTCAGGCACAAAAATCCAGGGTTTTGAATTAAAATGTATTTTGGATCGGGCCGAATTTGGACTCTTAATGACGCACCGAGTCGCATGAAAGTCAAAATGTCACTTTGTGTAGATCTCTGTACTAAGTGAAACTACGCAACATTCGTACCACATGTAAGAAATGTACAGGGGGTAGATCAATCCAGTGGTTAGCGCGCGGGAATTGTACCCAGACGACACGAGTTCGATTCCCGGCTCTGCCCAAGCTGTTCCCGTGTTCACGCGGAGTACGACACGTTAAATATGTGAGTCCTTAAGTCCTTCTGAGAGGTTGATAGTAAGCAAGAAGGGTACGGTTCCTGTGAATGCAATCCCCACTGTTTTCTAGTAATTGTTTTAGGTTATGTCTTACATATTGTTAGTTTACTTATATACATATTATAATGTATAGGGATAGTATTGTGACGGGGTCGAAAATTCGAATTCGAGGTTTCGACGGGAGAGCACGTTTCAAACATCCCTGAACACGAATCCAACGTTTTTGAGATGATGTCTATGTGCGTGTGTGTGTGACAGTATGTGTGTGTATGTATCAGTGAGTCTGTGGGGACGATATCTCACGAACGAATTTAGCGATTCGAATGAAATTTGGCATAAAAATTACAATCCGTGAATACTGGAAGCCTATTGTTTTCAAACGCAATCGAAATGTTCAGAACCCCCTAAATTTTCGAGTGAAATTTTGAAAAAATCATCGAAAAATTAAAACCTTTAATAAAGTTACATAAATAGTCATTCCTTACGTAATTTTTCATTAGAAAACAATTGACACAAACTTTAGAAAACTAGCAAGAGCCGTTCTCGAGATATTGTACATTTTTCAAAAAAAAATTATCAAAACATAATAAAATAAAATAAAATAAAAAAATAACTATTATGAAATATGTTCACTTTTCATAAGTAATATCATGCGATAAATTTGGTGACATCATTCTCGTGAATCTTGCTTGTTCCATTCATGATAAAATATACTTTGGGTAATACTTTTGTAGTTGGACGCCTAATCATTTATCTGCTATGAGAATGACTTATTTCTCCATCCATAACGCTTGGCGAGATTTTGGCGACGAATTTGGTGGAATGTCGCTAACTTGGAAACTGTTTTAAATATTGCTAAATTAACGAAAATGTCGCTAAATTGATAAAAATGACGCTAAATCAAGGACAATGACGAATAATGAATGAAAGTTCAATATCTTGGAAAGAACATAGGAGTAGACCATAAGAATAACCCATTTCTCTGTCCGTCCTTAACCCTTGACGAGAAATGTAACTGGACGTCACCAACTTGACGACCATTTTAAATGTTGCCAAAGTGGCAAAAATGTCGCCAAATTGATAAAACTGACGCCGAATGGGAAGTAATGTATCGCTCGCAAATTCTGATTTCCTTCATATGGCGGGTGCACCTTCTAGTATATAGAAATGCGCTTCTATCCGTTTGTCTGTAACACTCGGTGATGCATTCGGCGAACTTAGCGGATAATTTAGTAAATTAACTGCAACTTGGCGATATTTCGCCCCAGATTGACAAAAATATTGTCAAATTGCAAAAATGACGCTGAATTAATGAAAATGACATATAATTGATGATTTAATTATTAAAATATATTAATATATGGACTATATCGCTTATTGAGGATGCTACCAATATTGATAATTGTTTATTTAGAGTTGCGCGAAATGTAAATTAATTGGGTACTTGAAATAGTTTTACATGTTGTCATCCGGAAAATCGTCAAATGTACAATTCAACGATAAAAACACAGTACCGTGGATCTTATACATTATTTTTTGACTGTAAAAAGAGTGAATTCATTGCATTATATAAGGAAAGTCATGTGCTGTCCACATCAGATTTTTTTCTAATGAGTTAATATTTTACGAACCGATTTTTATACAGTGAGTCTATCTCATTGTCAAAATGAAATAACTAAAATGTGTGTCGGTAGATATTTGTTTCACAGCCATCTAGCGAAAACTCCGCTTTCAAAAATGAGTAATCATAATTTGACTCTGTTTATTTAGAAGGATAAGCATAATTCACACAGTAGAGGTGTTAAGATACGTAGCTTGTACACTAAAGCAGGTGAAATGGAATCCACGTTTTGCCAGTGTAATTTCATAAAGTATTTTTAAACATTTGAAGATTGCATAGTTTAGTTTTAAAAATTACATTTGAAAATTTTTAAAATAAAATAATCATAAACGCATATTATTCCGTAAATAGGATATTTTATATAAAAATATTTTATATCCTTTAACGATACAGTGAATTTTAAAGATTTTTTCAGATGTCCCATGCATAAATTGGTACTGAAATATTCATCCAGGAACATTTTCAATATTTACAGTTTAAGGGTTATATATATACGTCATTAAGTATCTTGATCTGAACTATTACTATTTTTTTGTCTAGGGATCGTAAAGTTTCAGGTCATAACCTTTAAATCTCTACAAATGAGGTCGCACTAATGAAGATTTTAAAATTTTTACTCTAAATAAAAACGCATATTATTCCTTTAAACGCATATTATTCCGTAAATAGGATATTTTATATAAAAATGTTTTATATCCTTTAATGATACAGTGAGTTTTAAAGATTTTTTCAGATGTCCCATGCATAAATTGGTACTGAAATATTCATCCAGGAACATTTTCAATATTTACAGTTTAAGTGTTATATATATACGTCATTAAGTATCCTGATCTGAACTATTACTATTTTTTTGTCTGGGGATCGTAAAGTTTCAGGTGATAACCTTTAAATCTCTGCAAATGAGGTCGCACTAATGAAGATTTTAAAATTTTTACTAAATAAAAACGCATATTATTCCTTTAAACGCATATTATTCCGTAAATAGGATATTTTATATAAAAATGTTTTATATCCTTTAACGATACAGTGAGTTTTAAAGATTTTTTCAGATGTCCCATGCATAAATTGATACTGAAATATTCATCCAGGAGCATTTTCAATATTTACAGTTTAAGGGTTATATATATACGTCATTAAGTATCTTGATCTGAACTATTACTATTTTTTTTGTCTAGGGATCGTAAAGTTTCAGGTGATAACCTTTAAATCTCTACAAATGAGGTTGCACTAATGAAGATTTTAAAATTTTTACTAAATAAAAACGCATATTATTCCGTAAATAGGATATTTTATATAAAAATGTTTTACATCCTTTAACGATACAGTGAGTTTTAAAGATTTTTTCAGATGTCCCATGCATAAATTGGTACTGAAATATTCATCCAGGAACATTTTCAATATTTACAGTTTAAGGGTTATATATATACGTCATTAAGTATCTTGATCTGAACTATTACTATTTTTTTGTCTAGGGATCGTAAAGTTTCAGGTGATAACCTTTAAATCTCTACAAATGAGGTTGCACTAATGAAGATTTTAAAATTTTTACTAAATGTTACACTCAAGAAGAATGAATAGAAAAATTATAGTTAATATACAAATAATAATCATATAGATAATATCTTTCTCAAAAACATGAATTAATGATAACAGAAAATATTGCACAGAATTTAATTCTTTTCCGACGAGTGTGGTAGGGCAGCCTAAACAAATTGGGGGCCTCCCTACAAACATCTTTCACGTGTCCTCTCTAAATATGATTTTCCCCTCTATGCGAATTCAGCCTGTCTTTCCAGGTTTAGAAAAATATTGGAGGTTCACCTTCCCCCATGAGGGGCCATGAGCATCGAATATCCAACAAAAAGTATTCTAAAAAATCCTAATAAGGATAATCATAACGGTTTCCAACAATTCAACATAGTTAACATCGATCCTACGAATATCTTTCTGTAGAAGCAATATCTCACGAATGAATAGAGCGTTTCGAAAACAATTCGATGCTATTATAACAATAGATGTATTATAGATCTCTATTGATTTTAAACGCAATCGAATGTTCGCATGACACCCCAATTTTCGAATGAATTTTTGAAAATAAAAATCATTAAAAAATCAGAGCCATCAGAAATATTAAACAAATAATCATTTCATACCGACTTTTTTATTTGAAAACAAATGACAATTTTAAAACGCAAGCATAAACCGTTCTGGAGATATTGCATATTTTTCAAATACATTTATCAAAAAATTGCATAAAATTAAAAGAGTAAGTAGTATCGTTAAATAGGTTGATATACCATAATCAATACTTTGGAACAAATTTACTAACATCATTGTTGTGGATTTAGATCGTTCCATTCTTGAGAGAAGACGTTTATTCATTGGAACTCTACCCATTGGTTAATACTAATATATAAGAAAAGTCCTGCACTCCGTCTATTTATTTATATGTAATGCTTGACGACAAATTTAGCGACACTTTGGCAACAAACTTTGTAAAATATCGCCATTTTAGCAATTTTTTTTTAAATATCGCCAAATTGGCAAAAATGACCTTTAATCAGCGAAAATGACGTAAATTGATAAAAGTTCAATATCTGTGGAGAATAAAGTTTAATTTCTTTTATAATTCTATCTTTAATATCTATTCTTAAATTTTTAAAATCGTTTAATTATTATAATACAGGATGGCCACTCTTCGGACATATTGAAATTCCCTGACTTTTCCAGGTTTTCCAGGTGAATTGAAAAGAAATTCCAGACCAGTAATTTTAACATAAACGTGCTTACGTCCCTATTTAGTTACAAATTTGATTAAAGAATCTTAACAATGTAACTCCACTATCCAAAAAAAGTTATATTAAATCAGGAGAAAAAAAATACACATTTTTTTGTTTTTACAAATAAATTTTGACATTTTTAATAAAAAAATACATGTAAATGCAGTAAAATTGGACTACTGAAATATTTAAAATAATTTAATGGTTTTCATTGAAGACAATAAAAAGAAATAGTCCAAACTGATGTCCTTAAATATGGGCATTACAAATTGCTCACAATGACAGAGATCATTAAAGATATGCAATAACTACACTATAACAAGCCACAGCTATTGAATAATTAATGTCAATTCAGCAATGTCAAAAGAATGCCATTAAAATAGAAAAAAAATATAGCGAAATGTATAATATATATATACAGAGATGCCAACCTCTGGAAAGGGTCATCATTAGAAAAATCAGGCGTATTCAGTAAAACGGCATCGACCATCAGTAAGATTTTACGTATATTGACAATATATATTTTAAAACCTTAGAATAAGTTCAAAATGTAGTTTTGCTAACTTAACTGAGTTAATTACAAGTGAATGGCACTATTTATGTGAAAATAATTAGGAAATTAACCAAAATATGAAAATAAGCTAGTTTAGTCAAGTTAATGTGCAACAATAAGGAGATGGAGATCCATGGAAAAGGATAATTTCGTAGTCTCGGCAACGCCCGAGGGGGAAAAAAACTGAATTTCACGATCGTACTATTTATATGAAAATAATTAAAAGATTATACTTTATAATTAACCAAAATATCAAAATATGTTAATTTAGTCAAGTTAATGTGCAAAAATAGGGAGATGGAGATTGATGGAAAAGGATAACTCTCGGCAACGCCCGCGAAAAAAAACTGAATTTCACGATCGTACTATTTATGTGAAAATAATTAAAAAATTAACCTTTATAATCAACCAAAATATGAAAATAATCTTGTTTAGTCAAGTTAATGTGCTACAATAGGGAAATGGAGATCGATGGAAAAGGATAATTGCGTACTCTCGGCAACGCCCATGAAAAAAAAAATGAATTTCACGATCGGACTATTTATGTGAAAATAATTCAAAAATTAGCCTTTATAATCAACCAAAATATGAAAATAAGCTAGTTTAGTTAAGCTAATGTGCAATAATAAAGGGATGGAGATGGATGGAAAAAGGCAATTGTGCACTCTCAGCAAAGCCCGAAAAGGACTGAATTGCGCAATCTTATAATTTAAACGAAATATAATTTGTTTAGCAAAATATTTCTTTATTTTTACGCGCACTATAAAAATAAATTAGGTCTATTGTTCAGATATCAAATCATTAGAAGAAGAAAATGGTTGCAAACTGATTATTTTGGACTCTCAGCAAAGCAGGGTATATGAACTGAATGGCAGGATGCATAGATTTCACGGGATTTTCCGTAGTTTTGGGAGTAATGTCCGTAAAACGGTAAGATGAAGTAAAAATTCGTACAAACTACAGAAAGTCCGTAAAAGTTGGCATCTCTGTACTTAGCGACATTTGTCCAAAATGGCGCACAAACTCCGCATCTTTGCTTTTATACGGAATCAAATGGATACATGGCAACCTTTATTTAGCGGTTACGAATACAGCGTAATACTTGGCGAAATTTTTCGAAAATGGCATACAAACTGGGCAGTTCTGTTTTTATATAGACTAGTGAAAAAAAAATCCAGAATTTTCACAAAATTCCCTGACTTTTCCCCGATAATTCTAAAATTCCCTGACTTTTCCCGGTTTCCAGGTTGAGTGGCCACCCTGTATAATCATTTAATATATGAACTCTAATGCTTAGTGAATGATAGTCATATTTCTAATTGTCAAGTTATATTTGCACGAAATATTAAGTTAATTAGGTACTTCGAAATAGTTTTAAATGTTGTTTTCCAGGAAAACCGCTCAATGTTAACGTATAATTCAACATTAAAATCATTGTGTCGTGGATTTCATAAACCATTATTTCTCAGTGGAAGAAACAAGGTAATTGCATTATGTAGGAAAAGTCATGTGCTTCTCAAGACAGATTTGTGGATGTAAATTCATTTTTGACATATTTTTCTTCAAAAGGTATTGTGTATTGTCATGCATATCGTCACCATAATTATCATTACACATCGGATCGAAATAAATGCCACTAAAATAATTTTTGATCTCAGGCTAGTTCAAATTGCACCACTTTAGCTGAAATCAACCTAAGAAGAAATAATAACTCCTAAACCTGTCGAAATTTGGGGGTATAACTGTGTGACTGCAGTTTTTATCTTTATATAACTCCCATTTCAGATTCATATTGAATCCAAAGCTTCTACTAATAAAGCGAAAGACCTACACTACCAAATGACTTTTAAGACCATGAAAAGTTGGAGTGCATTTTCACCGCAGATGCAAAAATGTGGTTCACATAGCGAAGAGGTTGTAACGCTCGGCCTTTGACTGAAACTGATATGCTGATAGGAGATTGAGCTTCAGTTCTCAAATTGGTTTATCTGCCCAGACTTTACCCCCCAAGATACGTGTCGAAAGCCCAGACCATCCCAATCGTCCGTAGACTTAGAGCAGCTATTTGGATGGCCGGCCCAAGATACGTGTCGAAAGCCCAGGCCAGCCGACTCGTCCTAAGACTTAGAGCAGCAAGCGTGAAATCTGTTATGTAATGAGACGCACACTATAACAGGAATTTCTCCATGAAAGACATCCTGCCATCAGCACAATTGAGATATATGCGATGTGGGTCTCCTTACCTCCTGGACAACAAAGGTTGTACAACTCTTAAAACAAAGAAAGCTCTGCACACTTCATTATTTTAATGCATACAGCAGTGTAATATTGGAGAACACCGAAGATTTGGTGAATTCCATTCGTGCATGTACCGGTATTTTGCAAATTCTACTTTGGATATTCCTATTACAGAAATTCTCTTAAAATTTATGTAGAAAACTGCGTTTAGAAAAACAGAAAAATATATTTCTTAAAATTTTAAATATTGTCATAAATTTAAAAATTCATTTTTATGCAATAGGATTTTTTTTAAATTCTTTTTTTGGCAGTGTCGGGAACCGAACCCAAGCACATCGAGTGCAATTCCCGCGCGCTAACTACTGGGCTACTGCGCCCTCCGCGGCAATCTCCCTAACTTTCTTTTTATTCACCCAATTTAGACCGGAACCCAGTGGGGAAGGCATCCACACGGACCGTACCCTCCTTCCCCTACCACCAAGCTCTCGGAAGGACTTACGGACCCACATGTTTAACGTGATCGTACTCCGCCTGAACACGGCGGCAGTTTTGGCAGTGGCAGGAATCGAACCATGGCCTAACGAGTGCAATTCCCGCGCGCAAATCACTGGGCTACCGTGTCAATCTCCATAACTTTCATTTTATTCACCCAATTTAGACCGGAACCCAGTAGGGGACGCATCCACAGGGACCGTACCCTCCTTCCCTTACCACCAACCTTTCGGAAGAACTTACGGACCCACATGTTTAAAATTATTTCTTTATAGCCTTAACTAGTAACTACTCTAAGAAATCTGGAAATAAAGCTACACAATAATTAAATCTGTGGTATACTTATGCATAAATATATCTTTTTATAATTTTAATGAGATAAAAGCTTAGATATGCCCCTCGAAATGTTAGGAACATTTTAATTGATGAGTGATCATTATAATTACTATAAATTATGTAAAGCGTATAAATTTGAACAGGTGAATGTTTTTATATGCTGCTAACATCCAAAAGTTTCCAGATATTATAAAATTTTAGCTATATTTGTGCAAAACCATAGAAAGTGAAATATTTATGTAATATCAGTATACTTTTCATACGTATGTTCCGATAAGAAATTAGTTTAACAAGCTCAAATCGTTCTTGAGATATGACAATTTGAGGGTGTACTGTGCTATGCAATTAAAATGAGATACATTCTTTTGAGTTGTGTACGTTTCGTAAAATATAAACATTCAATGTACAAGCTTATGCTGAATTTCCTCATTTAAATACTTTTAAACTGCAAAATAAAGTCGTCAAACAAAATTAAATGGCCAGTGTGTTGCTTATTTCGGATCGTTATACTAATTGCATTCACAACTTGATCGAAATAATTTTTTTTGGTTAAAGTTAAACACTGTTATATATATCTTTAAAATTCACCCTTTTTAACAAAATTATAAAAAACAATCTTAATAATTACTTAAAATAGTAAATAATCCAAGCGAATTGTATTAAATGTGAATGTGATATGCTTGCAGATAATTAACAGGAATATAGCCTGACTTACTTTCAACATTTTGTGGTCATACCTGCTTACCGGCCAGATCAATACAATTGGTTAGTACTCGAAATTTCAAAGTACGCTACTAACTGCATAATTAGATCCTAAACAAATTTTCCAGAAAGTCTAGCAAAGTTACTTCCTGTTACAAAAATAAAAAAGCCTCATCTAACCGATCTGTATGTGAATTCTGAACACAACGTTTTCATGCTAACTGGCAGAAAATGACGTCATAAGTATGAAATCGGTTCGTCATTAAATTTCGTATTTCTGAATGGTAAAGAAGCAATATAGCTTTCTAAAAGATTCAATCAATTCCAGCTTAAACATCTACGAAAGGGGCTGCCTGATGTCTTACTGAGAGTGGCCGTAAAAACTAGCTTCCGGTTGGAACTCAGAAGAAGAAGAAGAAAACACATGTCTATCAAAAGTGCCATTTAATGCATTGAACTCGAGTTGGGACGACGTTCTGAAATATTTGCTAAATCTTAACCATGAATTCGGTGAAAATCGTAAGCGAACGTGTGAAAATCGTAAATAACACCTGCAAATGTTTTGTAGCGAAAGCTCGTAAACAAAAGAAGACAAAAAAGCACGTAAACAAAAGAAGAGAAAAAGAAGATAATTTTTCTATTTACATTCATAAGATACTGAAAATAGTGCACCCGGATTTGCAGATATCCAGAAAATGCATGGCTTTGATGAACAGGTTGGTTTACGATCTGTTTCAACGCATTGCATCTGAAGCAGCTAATGTTGTCAAAAACAACGAAGGATCTACTATGACAAGTAGAGAAATTCAAAAGGCTGTTCAATTAGTCTTACCTACAGAACTTGCATGGCATGCGGTTTCGGAAGGGCTAAATGCTGTAACCAAGTACGGCCCCACAAAGTGAAAGTCATCCATTTTTAAAAAATCAAGATTTCATGTTTATATATTACACAAGTAGCGTGCCTATATGAAAGCTTAAACTACAACGACTTGTAGGTCGTAAGTTGGTATTTTTAACCCTTTACTGTTAACTTTGACTTGCATTATTAGCCTTAGCAATGCATTTTCTTTAGCGTACCGAAATTTTTTACTTTAAATTTAAACGATGTAAATGGCTTTGTTTTTGGTATCTGCACTTACTATGGATATTTAGAACTGTACGCTACACTGGCTATAATTTTCTGTATCTGAAGCATTTCAAATTACTGTAAAACTGCTTTTATGTAAAATAAAATAAATCTCGAAAGTTACAAATGCTTCAATTTTTATCTCAATCCGTGGTTGTAATGGTAGCTAATGTGTTTAGAATATCGCGAATACTCCGGGGAATTAAAAAAAATACGGTGTAAAAAATTATTGAAGTGTTGAAAAATATTTCAATCAATCTATAGCACGAAAATAATGATCTATTGTAATGTTTATATCAAAGAGAATTTTGTTCTGCATGCTGTCTCTCCTGGCTTTACAATATTTTTTCACAGGGATATATTTACATAAACATTGATAACTTGCAGCATTATGGAATTCGCCGAAAATTTGCTTTACACTCTTATTCCACAAGCTTTGAACATATATTCTGCTTATTCTATGGGGCAGAGTACCATCTAGACAATTTATATTTTCCCAAGTTTACCAGACAATTCTTTAAGAGACCATTGACCCTTAATCCACGGAAAGTTAACTTCGAAGAAAATATGCTTTAGACCTTTATTCTTGGTATGTATTATAATTTCGAATATTGTAAATGCAGAATTATTTTAACCAAAATTAATAAAATTTAAAAGTGGAATGCCACGTAATAAAAATTACACAAGTTGTACTTTGCATAATGCATAGTAAATGAAAAAGCAAAGTATTGCAATAGGGTTGGATATATATGAATATTAATAAAGCATTTTTGCAATGCTTTTCTATATAGTGGCTAAGATGACTTGCATATTAAGCAATTACAATTTTGTACGGTTATTTCAAATGGTAAACTTCACAGGTCTTTTGATTTTCAGACAGATCAAATCAAGGGAATGTACCTTAGTTAATCAAGCATTTTACTATTGGAAATTTAAAACTGTGTCGAAAATAGTGATAAAAATTTCTACTATATACATGATACTTAAATTGGTAAATGCTTTTGAGTACTTTTCGCTAAAAAATAAGTAAGTAATAAGTAAATAATTCACTTTTAGATTTCTCGAGATTATTACTTTTTCTAAAGGGAACATTTTATTATATCTCGAAAAAGAAAAAAAATTCCATTCAATTTAGTATTCTTAAAGCTAACAATATGCCTATTAATTCTCTGCAAGGTAGAAAATTCTTATTTTTATCAGTTTTTCATAATATAAAAATTTGTTAATTTTTATCAGTTCTTCGTAATATAAAAATGTTTTCATCTTTATTGGATGTTATGTATTGGACTCATATTTTTTTATATTTCAAAGATTCATTAGAGATTCAAGTTAGATAACCGGTGTATCTTGATTTCCCAAGAAACTACAATGAAATGTCTAAATTTTGTTTATAAAATGTCGGCCCAATTTCTTCCTGAAAAGTTACTAATGCGTATTAAGCTAAGGTCAAATTACTTTTACCTCTTAAATTATATATAACCAGTGTTTAGGCCTGTCAAATAAAGGTATATGAAAGTAAGAGGAAGTCACTTTTTTACTTTCTCTACAATACATGGTAATGTATGGGGAAAGTATTGGAATCCTGTCGAAAATCGTAACTAGAGTTCGACGGACCTACACTTTTCAAATACTCTAGAATTCGAAAAATCTACTTTAGCGTGACATTTGCATGTGTGTATGTAATGTATGTGTCCACTTTAGCTAAAAAACTAATTGATCACATTTCATAAAATTTGGTAGATGAGTCACTCATAGGTTACCTTATTGCTGATTAAATTTGGGCACGATTCGGAAAACATTTTTTTTTCGAAATTACTTGCAAAAATCTAAAATATAAGACTACATATATGCTCATATGTATTATCAATAAGCTTGTTTCCTATATAATTTTTGACAACTAAAAAAATAAGACTAACCCCCATAACTATGGGACTAACTGTTCTCGAGATATTGTAGTTGTTTTTTTTTTTGCTTTTTTGCTACTTCACCTTGACAATATGTCTAGTCACCAAATGAAAACAAATTTGAATTAAAGCTGAAAATTCAATGTAATTTGAAAAAGGATCTCATATTTTGTGCAATTAAACTCAATTTCATGAATTATGAATGAAATAGAAAATGAATTTGATTCTGTAGGGAAAGTAATGTGCTGACCTATCAGATTTTTTTTCATTATGGCTTAATTTGGGCCCTCACTATCAACTGAAACAACTGTTTCGCAATTTTTATTTTATTTATTTATTTTTTGTAATAAGCTATGGAAATTTGCTGAACGTTTTTGTGATTTAATGTTAAATGCATATTTTATGATGGTTACTCAGATATTTGATTTGGGTTTAACATAATATAGTAGTGACTTAAAAAATTTTGTTGCATTTAGATGAAAATGCATGATAATGAAATCACAAGGATTCTGAGTGTTCAACATCAGATTTAATGTTTTTCCTTAAATTTTGAAATGTTACATTCACTTGTAACTAGTTAACACCCAACAAAATCTGGAAATGCTATAGTTAAGACATTGCTCCAAATTATACTTAACATAGCACGGAGAAAAGTAAAATACATCGATTTAGCAGGTTTTGACTTATAATCATTTTGAGTTTTAATTATTTATTCTATAGTTAAATGTAGAGAGAGCATCGGATTATTTCCATATTCCTTTGTTTGAAATTAATCTAAGATTTGGGGCAATATTTCACATGGTCTTAGATTATTTTATATATTACATTACAGTATCAGATAAAAAATTTCAATTGTGTTCTTATCAATAGACTTATAGTTTGAATAATAGTTTTTAATGACTGCAATACTGAAAAGATGAAAGGTTTTTTTTTACGTAACTTGAAATATTTGGGTTTACATCACAAGTGATACTTCATATAATTTTCTCGGGTAATTTAAGTATTAAATATATACGCTTTAAGAAAAATTATGCTTTAAAAAAAAAAAGCTTTAATAAAAATTGTCGATTTTGACAACAATCGACAGCCCGGCCGTCCAAACAGTTACCTTACACCTTTCTGGTAGGTCGGACGGTCTGGGTCTCAACAACAATCGACAGCAACCCAACTAACATACTTCCATTTTTAATTCATTGAAAAATCAGAACCCAGTTTCGTTTTTATTTCGTTGAATATGCAACGAAATAAAAACAAAAAGATGTCTGGGTGCTTCCACTATTTTGCAACCAATTTTTAAAACATTACTTTTTCGTTTTTCACGTGATACTTTTGCATGGAGATTTATATGATAACGATATGTATCGTAAAATAAACGAAAATGTAACGAAAGTTAACACAAACAAACGAAAATGTATCGGAATGGATGCAAAATAAACAAAAATGTATCGAAAGTTTACACAAAGAAAACGAAATAGTATCGAAAGTTTACGCAAAGAAAATGAGTATGTAACGAAAGTTAACGGAAATAAATTGAATATGTAACAAAATATAATGCAAAAGAAACGATTATGAATCGTAACATAGAGAATACATTAAAAGGATATATTTCCTCCAGTCTTTTGTTTCAGTTTGTCCATGCTAACATATGGGGGGGGGGGGAATTAAACCTTGGGCTATGTCAGTTTTGGGGATTTTTCGCTGTTATTATTTGCAAGGATGATGTTGAGAATTTCGATAGAGTAACTAGATGTATTTCCAATATTTCTGAGCATTGCATTAATTTTACAAAATTTTAGAAACACTTCTCTAATTTTTTTATCAATGTTTAAAAAAAGCACAAATTTTCCACTTTTTAGCATTTATGCTTTGGAAAAAACAACAGGAAATATCCTAAAAACTAAATGATACTTAGTACTACATTCCATATGCTACAATGGAAAAACTGAAACCAGCAGTTGGAAAATATCCTCTTAATGTAGGAGTAGCATGCTAAACTACGTAACGAATAAGCAAATATTTTTAAGCAAAAGACATTTAGAAGAATAACTTTATGCTCTGTTAAATAGCATTTCAAATTCCAGAAGAAAAATATACTAAAAATTACATTTTAAATGCTATTTACAAAACGTATCTTGTGCTTTTTGTTGAAAAATATTTACATATTCGTTACTGATTTCTGCACATTATTTTTCAGTTTTATTGATTTGCTTCCTGATGATTTAAAGCTTTACCTTGTAGCAGCATATGTTCCAAGTTTCAAATTAAAACATTATTCACATGCAATTTAATTAATATACTAGTGTTAGTTAACACTATTGACTTTTTCATATAAAGAAAAATTAATATATGTTTTTTTTTTTTCAAATTTAAGATTTTAGAAGTGTGGACCTTTCAATCTTATTAAATTGCATTTACCTAAATAAAATCACTTCCAAGTAAGATGGAAAACTTTAGAAGTTGAATAATCATTACTCTTTGTTGTCTACACCTGTCTTAAGCACAGATGTAAAGACTTGACCCCCACCCCCCTGAAAAAAAAAACCTGCCACCATATATAAATGTTTTTGTCTTTCTCTAGTTCCATTTTAAAATCTACTTCTGAACTAGATAGATTGAGATGAGATGTTTTAGCTATCAATGCTATTGAAAATTTATTTCAATAATTTTATTTAGCCTTGTGATCAGACAGACATTCATTGTATAATCCTGACAGCAAAAGACTAAATAAAAAAATATCAGTTTCATTTTAACTTTGTGCATAAGATAAGGCTTGAAAAATAGGATTTTGGCCTCAGGGGGGGGGGGGGGGGTCTAAAAAGCCAATGATGTTGCTTTTGAGTCCAGGGGTTATGCACCAGAAACCAATGAGTGTTTTTTGTGTCTCAGAGGTGTGTTTTAAAATTTTGGAGAGAGAGAGTTTCAGAAATTTAAAAAAGGAGTGTGAAGAATGAACTCTGACACGATGCAGAAAAGACGTGTTTTGACGACTGGCTCCTAACCAAAGAGTGCGAGTCTAACGACAGCCAGTGATGTTTGGTGAGTTACCCAGTTGGGACCTTTTCCTAATATGTACACTTTCTTATCGCTCTCTCCAATTAAATATCTCCTAGTTAACGTCAGACAATTTCATGATAGGTTACCATCTGTTCCAATTTAGTCTATGAGACTCTATACAGTATTGTTCTTTGAATTGGTATACCTTAACAATGCTTTTCCATTTTAAAATAATTGTTGTGTAAATAAATGTTATGTTTTTTTGTTAAACTTGATACGGTCTTATTCTCTTCTCGTTCTTACCAGGTATGTCCTACCTCAGGATAGGCTCATATTTTTGTGATATTTTGCAAGAACATATTATTCTCAATAATTGAAGAACAATGTTTGTCTATGAGACATAGATATATACAGGCCCGGTTTAAGGCGTGGGCGGCGTGGGCAATTGCCCACAGCGGACGAATTAGGGGCGGCCATTTGGAAGTGAAATAAGGTGTAGTAAGAATGACTTTTGTGGTCGTATTAAAAAATATTTTAAAAATGAACCAATTTTGTGCCACTTTAATATAAATGAATTTACTTTTTTAGATAGTATTAAAATATAAAAAGGATAAAATCGTTTTTCTCTCATAATTATATCTTTTTCGAAGCAATGTACAGTTCTGCTTGAAAGTACGTGCGCTCAAACACTTGGGAGATTACCAGATTTTAAACAATTTGCAGCTGGGTGCAGCCTGCAATCCCTTGGGGACTTTGTTTTGCCCAAATACTGGGAAAAACCCAAGGGCCGATTCTCAGAATTTTTTCCTGGTTTCAAATTCAAATTGCAAACACATGGATGCGGCCTCTATGATCGCACTTCTAAAAGGACGGGAGGGAGGAGATTAGTCCAGATGGTCATTCTTTTGGTCGTCTACCGTTTTAGCTGTTTTAGACATTGAGCCTAGCTGAAGACCATGTAGATAACAAACACAATGACTACAAGTAAAAAGCTACTTCTTAGTGTTCAAAGTGTTGTGTTATGCTGCCGTGCGAGATTCACAAATCCATCGACAAATATGGCTGTCTTTTGAGTTCTAACTACTCGGGTAACTTTTTCTTTCAATTGTTTAAAATATTTTTGCAAAATTTCTTAATTGACTACATTTTTTGTCGATTTTTAATGTGTTTCAACAAATAAAATTAATTTGGTACTGAATTTAGTCTTTGGTATTAGCCCCAGAATAATATTGATAAAAGAATAATTTTTCATGTTTTTATCCAAAATAATATGCCCCGTGGCTGTTGTATGAGGAATTTCAGAGGCAAATAACTAAGCAATGGTGTAAAATGATCTTAATTTTGTATTTTTACCAGTTTCATTGCAAAACGAAAAAAAAAAAATGGTACAAAATATTTTTGCGAAGGAATTCCTTTATGAATATCTGCATAAAAGTGCAAAAGTTGTTTATACATTGTTAGAACTGTTTCATAAATTAATAAATTTATTCTATAGACTCAATATGGGAATTATATATATTCTTTTGCTCATGCATACAAATTTCTGTCTAGATATACGTTCGATAATCCGTAAATACTATTTTATTTTTTCATAATTACACTTTTAGTTATAATTATAATTTAATGCACTTTTAAGTAAAATGTTAATTAAACAACCTTAAAATTTGTTATATACATTTTGATATTGCGATTTTTTTTAATTTCTACTCAAACAATTCATTTAATATCCCTATGTTCTAGTCAACATTCGATTTATTATTATTCTTATATAAAGTTGTATTGTATGATATGTAGTATTTTTTTGTCCATTTTTTCTTTCAAAACCAAGAAAAAATGAAACATTGACGTTCCTCTTTTCCAACGAATGGAATTTATTTTTTATTCTTAATACACCCTATTTTTATTACCCCCACTCGAAAGTTCATAATTTTTAATTTCTAACACCCCCCCCCCCCCCGGCCACACAGAAAGCTACCATTAGCCTATGGGTTGGTCGTGTGGTCTGGGTTTTCTACCCCCCACCCCGTCCTTTTTTTAAATGAATTTGGAAGCATTTCGATATTTTCCTGTGTTTCTGTTGGGCCCATGTATCTCCAAATTCTTTTCAGATGTTTTCTTTTATTATTTTTTTCAAAATTACGAAAATAAATATTGCGCGTTTTACCGCGTTGTTCTCTAATGATTGCAAATATGATTTTCCCCTCTCTCTTAGTTTTGTTATGCACTTTATCTTTCGGCAGAAAATTAAAATATTTTTAATTTTTACCCCCTTCACCTTTCTTTCCTAATTGTTGTCCCCTTTTCTATTCTATATATATTTTCCTGCTTTTGGATTAGGTTTTGTATCTTCGAACATTTTTTTATATATTTTCATTCACTTGTCACAAACTCAGGGGCATTTTAAACATTACATTTCAATCGTCTTCACCCCCCAGTGAATCTATAATAATGAAAAGAAGAATCTATCTGTTTGTTTGTCCACAATGCCGGCCGATATCTGTCTCATTGAATTTTTTCACACAGTCTCATCTATACCTGAACTAATGCATCTCGAAGGCCTTTTACAAAAATTTACATTCGATTTTTAACGAATTTTTAAATTCCAGAATCAGATAATCTCCAGCTACTGATATGACCTAGCAGCTTTATTCTTGATTTAACAGTTACAGAACCTCCAGCCATCGATATGATCTAGCAGCTAATCATACGATTTAACAGCTACCGTAACGATCTAATGCCACGTTCATCTCCTAGAGGTTATTAATATTTCATTCATTTATATTTTGCATCACGGAGCACGGAGAGCGTTTATTTTTTTTTTTCGCTTTGCGGATAGCGTACTGGTAATTTGACGTCGGTTTAGGACTTGAAGAAAATTGAGTAGTGTTATTTGTAAATGTAGTAACGGGGTTTATTTGCATCCCAGTCAACACCGGGTAATTCATTCCAGTGATACAATAAAGCAAATGTTAAATTAGTCAAAGCGTAAAATTTTGTTGTAATTTGGGTAGTATTCCATTATTATGTATATTTCCGTGTTGAAGACCCAGACCGACCGACTCGTCAACAAGGACATGAGTAGCCATTTGGCCGGCCGGGTATATTTCCGTGTGTATATTTCCACCTATTCTGGTCAAACCTCACCAATCATTAAACATCTTTAGAATCCCCAAGTTTATTTAACTTTCTAATTTTTTTTTAAACAAGGCAAAATATCTCATACTTGTGCACTAATATTTCACAAAAGAATAAGTAACCAGACTGATGTGCAACAATCGTGCCATTTCAAATATTACAGCTTTCTCACCCATTAGAAAACTTGATTTTTGAAGTATAGTGGTTATATTCTATGTCCCTTCTGTATTTTAATCAGATTTTAGAGGGGCTACAATGGACAGTCACAAACTGCTTCGAAATAGAATCCCAGATTTTTCTCTGCGAAATCAAAAACCAACAAATTTAAATATTTTTGCATTTTAAATTTAATATTAAAGATTAGCTATTTAAATAAATTGCTGATAACAACCGGCAAAATTCTGAATTGTCCTGTTATATTATATCTTAGCTTCGTAGGGATTGAAATGCTTTTCCTTCATCTCTCCTCTTTCCTAATTTATTCATAAAATCATTTCTTTGATTTGCTTATAATGTTTTACTGTTAAAATATACAAATTATTCCTAAGATTTATGCAATTAAAAATTCAAATTTTATTAAAAAAATGATGAGGGTAACTTTCATGACACTACATAATGAGTAAGTTACTTTTGATTCCTGTTAAATTCAGAAAAATATAATCGGCGGAGACTGTAGTCCGATGGAGCCGAAATTGCTTTGCGTGAATAATATTTTGTAAGATAAAACTCCAGTAAAGTTCAATAAGTTTATTCGATTATTTCGGACTCATTTGTTTCGTTTATAGGCTTTCAAAGCAATACAAATTACTAGCAATACAAATTAACTATTTGTAACTAGCTAGCGTTTTTAATTTTCACCCCGATTTCATCTGAAAACTCCGACTATAGACTCCACTTTAATATATTCGATTATTTTACTAATTTGATTTGCAGTATAAAAATTAAACTTACTGAGGATATTTTACATTTGAGTTAATCTATAAACGTGTCTGGCGGCACATAAATACGTAATTGAATACGTATATTTCCACCTATTTTGTTCAAACCTCACCAATCATTAAACATCTTTAGAATCCCCATATTCATTTAACTTCCTAATTCTTTTTAAACAAAGCAAAATATCTCGTGCTTGTGCACCAATATTTCACAAAAGAGTAAGTAACCAGACTGATCTGCAACAATCGTGGCATTTCAAATATTACAGCTTTCCCACCCATTGGAAAACTTGGTTTTTAAAGTATAGCTAAAATATCGAAATTATAACCACTGTACTTCAAAAACCAAGAAAGTGATTTAAAATCCAATTATATACACTTGTAGGATTCTTAAAGAGCGATAAATTCATGTTTATTGTTTATAGCTATCATTTTTAGTTTTTAAGATATAAGCATTACAAACTTAAAATACTTCAAATTTTCAAACTTCTTCCACTTGGCAAGATGATTACTCAAAAACTATAAAAGCTTTTTTAAATATACATATAAATTTAGAAACTAAATTTCCTCATACATATTTTTATCACTTAATATAATTCTATCGATCTTTTATTATTTCGAAGATATTTCGAGTGAAAGTATGAAACATGGAAAAAACTCATTTTTATGTTTCAAAGTTTAAGCCACCCCTCCCCCAAAAAATAGAGTTCGAACCAAAATCCAATTATATACACTTGTAGGGCTTTCACAGAGCTACAAATTTATGCTTATTGTTCAAAGCTAGTTCTTTTAGTTTTTGAGATGTTACTATCTTGAAAAATGGAAAAATTTCAATCTTCTTCAATTTGACAAGACGATTACTCGAGAACTATAAAAGCTTTTCTTAATAATAAATATAGATTTTGATACTAAATTCCCTAGTACGTATTTTTGTCGTTTACTATTTATATCTTTATTTTATAGTTTAAAATGAAAACAAGAATAATAAAAACACTCGCTGGGACAGACACTTTTTGTTTTCTAGAAAATAATTTTGAATATTAAAATATTGATATTATTATTATAAGTGTCCAAAAGGTTTACATTTTTCATAACGCTTCGTTTCCCCTACACAGAAACCCCAAACATAGATGTTATTCACGTCGACTTACATATAATATGATTGTTTATTTAATATTTTTGAATGCCGTTTTCTTTTTATGATTTAAAAGAAGTTAGAAAATTTGCGACCTTCCGAGTGTTCATTTCCCTTTAAAATCATAAATTTTGTTCACTTCACTTCATTTGTTCTAGCAATTTTGTCTCTCTAGACTCCTATGCACACCCATATATATATTACACTCACGCACAGACATCCATTTAAAAATAATTGATATGGGTTAAAGGATGTCCAAAACGTATATTAATCCGTCGAACATTCGAGTTTTCGACCCCATCATTATTTTCCAATACATCATTTGTGTGCAGGGAAATTGCAAATAAAGTCCAAAATTCAGTTATGTATTATAAATTACTGCTGCATTATGCATGCATGTATGCATGTAGAAAGAAATGTAAGGCATTACATTTTCTAAACCGCTAATTAAAACTCTAAATTTAGATGAGAATAAAATTTGATAGTGTGAGACCAGAAATAGATCTCACACTGTGATGAGATAAGTTTATATGTGTAATTTATTGTGTACAAAACGGCAAACAATACTGTCAGTCTGGATGGCGCCGAGTTTTACAACACGGGTACCCAAAAGGTCACAAAATCATAAATTTAGGGGCGCCAAGACAAGGGGAGGGGGGGGGGGGGCGAGCGAACCCTTACGAGGATGTGAATCATGCCATTGGATAAAGATTAACTAATGGAAAATGGGCTTGTTGCGTCACATTAAGAAGGAAGGTATAATTAAGGAAACATTAAGAAAATTTTTATTATATATTTGTATTTTATATATATATATATATATATATACATATATATATATATAGGGCGGCCCCAAACTGTCTTGCCCACACACGAAAATATCCTTGAACCGGCCCTGGATATATAGACTACCCTAATTTAAGAAAAAATCTATGTATTCTATTTTCATCATGAAACAGCTTCAGCAAAAACAATGGTTTTTGGAATAAACAAAATTAAAATTTTTATTAAAGTAATTCTTCAGGCATTAATAACTAATTTTTCACTCATGTATACATGCAGTGTACAAACTTACTTAGTTCCTCGAGTTTGACTATTAAATTATAGCAATTAATGTCAGATTTAAGGTAAAAATAATAATACGGTCTCAAACTCCATGCAAGCCAGATACTTTAGATGCCATTGCGGTAGAAATTTGCTGTATTCAAAAATCCAATACAGCATGCTTCATGTCATTATCCAACTAGAAGCAATGTCCTTTTCATGTCTTTTTCAATGGATTGAAGAAGTGAAAATTGCAAGGACAGAGATCTACGGTTGCTTCAGTCTCAATTTTAAAGGCTTGTAATCTGTTTATTCTGAGCAAAAAGTGGGTGTTCAACACATGTTCTTTAAACACCACGATGGTCAAACTGCCACCATCTCTATATAAGCAGCCTATTGAATTTCTTTGGGCGTGGAGAGGTCAAACGCTGACATTGTATGGTTTGTAACCATACTATGCACCAGATTTCATCACCAGCTACAATGAACTCCAAGAATGTGTTGCTTTCCATGTTAAAACTCAGCAAGTGTTGCAGACAGACTGCTATACAGTAAGACCTCGGATCGATATTGACAGCTCACAGGATCCACTGTCAGTGCACTTTGCTGTACCCTAGGCTCCGTATAATAATTCTAACAGTTCCATGGCTCCACCATCATCCTTTTTATGTTACTTTCACGATGTTTCTAAGAAAACAAGAGACATAAATATCTTTAAAAATGAAGCAATTATACTTGTTAGAGATTATTAAACAATTAATTATATATGTTACAGATAGGTTTCAGTATGTTTGTTTAAACATTAAGGATTTTTCTCAAGACATGTAGAGCTTAAAAGAAATAACATAGTTGTAAAACAAAGTATTTCAGCTTGAAAATAACTTCAAATTTCATTTGGTAGAATAGAAAAAAAATTTAAATTATTTCTTAGATAAATGGAATAAGACATATAAAGAAATTATTACATGTTTATTTTTATTTTCATTGTGTAGATCAAATGTATTTATTTTTTACATCTTGAGAGATGTTATTGTATTCATGTAGAATTACATTTATAATAACATTTATTTCTTTTAATATCCTCAGTAAAGATGCACACATTTATACAAGTTTTTTTTCAAAACGTTAAATTTACTAAAGAAAAAAAATGTAAGTTTTAATTACAAAAATGTCTTATAAAATATATTGTCAAATAAAATATATTCTTAAAAGCTTTACTACTGAGTACTTTCTAATAAGGTATTTGACTATTTTTTAGACTGAATACTTTTGTTCAGTATAAACATATGTTAAAAGCAAATTAAAATTTGTTAAACCTGGGCTTTTAAAAGTAATTAACACATATTTTAATGGGACATGCAAAAGGATTGCATATGATTTGCTGATTATGGCTCTCTTTCAGATAATAAATTCAGTATTTGGTCAAATAGCTATTTGTTGTATGCCCAAGTAACTACTGTATATTTCTGAATATAATCCAATCAATATATAAGCCAAGTCGAATACAGTAGAACCTTGATTATCCGACCCTTGTTTAACCGGAACACTCCGTTAACCGACGTCGGTTTCCTGACTTTTTTTTTCTGTCTGTGCTGCAACCTATGGATCAGGGCATTTTGGAACGGAATTTACGAAAGAAATTAATAAGAAAATTACTTTTTGAAGGTGAATCTGCATCTACAGTTTCAATACTAGAGTTTTGGAAATTTGTCAACATTAAAGACTGCATTTATATGATAAGTGAAGCATGGGAATGTATGCCACAATTGACTCTAAGACGAAGTTGAAGAAAACCTTTGGCGAATTTTTCAACTGGCACAGATGAAAATGTTACAGACATTGCAAAAGATGGTGTTGCTGAATTTTCAAACATTTTTAGCACGATGCCAGGTTTTGAAAACTGTGGGATCAAAGAAATCACAGATTGGTGGATTTGTGACATGGAAGATGCAGGCTTCCAGTTGCTTAATGATGAGGAAATTATCGCAGAAGTCTGACATTCTCCAAAAGAAGACGAAGAAGAAAATGATGATGAAGGCGAGAATGATTTCCAAGTAAAGATTAGTAACAATGATGCTTTTGAGTGTTTTTCAAAAGGTCTTGCTTGGTTGGAACAACAAGAACAGTGTGATTCCTCTGAACTAATGCTTTTAAAAAAACTTCGTGACAGAGCTGCACGACAAAAGATGACCAATTTACACCAGATGAAGCTTCCATTTAAATCATTGTAAGTTTTTTGTTTCAAAATAAATTTTCAAGTACTATTATACTGTACTGTAATTTGAATTTAGATATTTATTTAGCAGTTTAAATAGTCATAATAGCAGTTCGATGATGATGTTACATATTAAACTAGACGATTATTGAAAAATTCTCTATTATCCGGAAATTTCGATTATCCGATGTAGGTTCGGTCCCAATTGCGTCGGATAATCGAGGTTCTACGTAATTGTAATGTAAGAAATTTGATTAAATCTGTAAGCCTGTATATAAGCCGAATAATATTAAAAAAAAAAGCAAGCAGCATTGGCAAATGTGTGAACAATGAACTATTACAGCCAATCAAATCACATTTTTATGAGGGCATTGTTGATAATGGAAGATAATCACAGTCTGCTCAGGTAGCTGTGTGAGATCGTCCAGTAGGTTGTGTCAGTAGATGTTCTGGTATATGATTGCCTCTGATTTACTTGTGAAAATAGCACCCACAAAACAATGGTTTCATAGTGCTGTAGTAAGCATGAGATAATATTTTTATTCAATTGTTCTCCGTTTTCGAAATTACCAGTTTCAAAATTTTCAGCTTTTCAACTTCTCATATTTTTGTCATGCAATCCAACAATATAATGGCTAGCCTAGTTTTTCCGAGTTTGTTATTTGGAAATCGAAATTCAAAATTTATGTAAAAAAAGACTATATAAAATTCATTAAAAAGAAACAACAGAATATGAACAATAAGAAAAATAGCATATCGAGCTATAACATGTACTTCACAAGCTTATTCAGAAAAGAACTCTAAAGTTAGGCCTCCATCCTCCAGAAATATCCAACCACACACTAGCATTGCATGATGGATGCGATGATATCACAACATGTGCAGCTTAAAGGTTATAAATTATGCCTAACTATGCAAGAGTGAATGCTTATTACTTTATTGCATAACAAATACACTCTGTTGCAAAAAAATATATGCACCCATAAGAAATTGAGTTATAGCCGTGAAACTTGGCATGAAGGTATTGTTTGAGGAGATATGTAAGTGATTAGAATTTGGCATAACCCTCTAAGTTCAAGTTCCCTTGTTTCAACAAAGAATCTAACATTTGAACTAGTTCATATTGTGAGGAGATTCTTTCACAAGTCCGTCCATGTGAAAGCCAGCGAGAGGCTGACACTTTAATCATTTTCAAAATGATTAACGTTTCCTTGGATTTCTTTAAAAATTTCAGCTTTCTTTGGGCTATAATGGAATATTTTTCACAAAGAAACTAAAAGTGAGTCAACTGATTGAAGAGTGATTGTCATATTTCTTTAATAAGTGAACGAACACCAAAGCTAATCTGTGGTTCCTACAATTTACGTAGATACAATGAAGTAAATGTTGTTCCATTCAACATTGAACACCTGAAACTCCCCTCTCATTACATTGACTCCATCTAAAGCTATAAATAAACAATTGGACAGCTTAACATTTTTTTCTACAGTTGTTTTCTCAATTTTCTGCACTCATAATTTCTTCAGCATTGGTAGTAGTTAAGTGTACAAGTCCAAGGTACTTTTCCTTAACACTCTCATCACCCTGCATTTGGTAATGTACAATTATACCCAGTTGTTCACATTGAGATTCATCAGTCAACTCGTCAGCCAAAATTGCATAAAATTCTGAACATGATCATTCAGTTAAGATTTTTTGTTCAATGTAAGTAGAAATGGAATATAAGATGTTGTCAACACTCAACAGATGTGCTCAATAAATAAGTTACATTTTCCCCACATGTATTTAAATGCTGTGCAATTTCTTTATCCTCTAAATTTTCACCTAAAAATCTCACAACTGACTTAAAGTTTTAAGTATAAGAAGTATAAGATTTTGATATATTTGCTTAATAACCAAGGTAAGAAATAAGAAAAAAAAATTAGGGCCCGAATGGCCCCCAGCATCAATTTCTTATGGGCCATTTGAAAATTTCTATGGGCCAAAATGGAACATTTTAATGGAATAAAAAATATACACGATTAAACCACATAGGCCTAATCTAAATATTTTATTTACTTGCCAAATATATATACTTAAAGACACTAAATTTCAAATTAAAATTCTATTACTTATGGTTAAAAATTAGGTTGTCGAGTGCATCCAGCACAAACATCCTCTCGCCAAAGTTGAATGGCATTACTTAGATCAAATTCATTTAGTGAAATTCCTACAAGCTTAATGGTTAATACATTATTTAGTGTTTCAACCTTCAATCTGTTTCGAACATCCGTGTTTATAAGATTCATTGTGCTGAACCCTCGTTCACAAATAGCAGTACTGAATGGTATTATACGCTGAAATGAAATAATTTTTAACAAATTGCTGTATTCACCTAAAGATTCTGATTCATTAAATAATCTATCCCATAAAACATTTGAATCTTGTAATTTTTTATATGCAACCCAAAATTTCCATTCCAAATATTTTTTAACTTCATTTTCATCAATTTGCACACATGAAGGCAAATTTTTAAGAATAGTATAAAGTTCTTTATTTTCATAATTTGTAAATAAATCTTTATGTTCAGAATTTGGCAAATTAATTACACCAAAAACATGAATGTTGCTTAATAGTGAATGTGAATTTAAGTCTGTATATCTTTTATCAATATATTCTGTCAATTTATCACATAATTTTTCTCTATCTTTAACCCTTTCGCGACGGCGACATTCCGAATCTGCCGCGGCCCAAAAGATGGAGCGCTTCGCTTCCGAACTGTTCCCAAAGGACGGCAAATATTTTGTGCTAAGCCTAACTCTCGAAAAAAAATCACTAAAAATCACCTATTCAACACAGAAATCTACTTTTTTCAGGAATAAAAGAAATATTTATTTTCTATTTGATGCATATTTTTCATACAAATCTGAATACAAAATACTCCTTAGTTGCTCCCATTCTTTTATCCGAAATAAACGAATAATTTCACTGCCTCTAAAACCCAAACAAAAAAAAATACTCTCTTATATTCCTATGATTCACCAACGAAATCATAACGCTGAAATAAAAATAAAACCCGAAACTCAATTATAAAATTGTTGATGCTACGAGAATTGCTCTGTCTGTTTATATTACAAAATCATGTGTCACCGCTCCAAATGGAGAAATAATTCATTCGATCCTCATTCTGCCAAGGTCATGCCTCTGCAAAATACATTGAAGTTAGTTCCATGGACATTTAACGCCATCTAGACAAATTAAAACGTTCCGTGTGACAAATTAAAACTCCGCTTACGGTAAAGTTTCTTCCGTCACAAGTGGTCTGTCCTTGAATGCAAGTTTGCAGCCGGCACATGGGCAAGCCGATCGTCGCAAAAGGGTTAAGAAACAAGTGATTTGCGCCTGCTGTCTTTCTGTAACATTACTCCCTCAAAAAAATTGGCATCTTCATCATAATTTTTTTTTAAATTACATAGTTCGTTGCCATCATCTGTTTTAACCCTTTCGGGACAGTGGCATTCCGAAACTGCCGTGGCCCAAAGGACAGAGCGCTTTCATTTCCGAACTGTTCCCAAAAGATGGCTAATTTTTTGCGCTAAGCCTAACTCTTGAAAAAAATTCACTAAAAATCACCCGTTCAACACAGCATTCTACTTTTTTCAGGCAGAAAGAAAATACTTATTTTCTATTTGATATATATTTTTCATACAAATTTTCTTTTATCAAAATATTAAAAATTTTAGTGTATATATGTTTTAGGTACAGATGGATAATTCTTTGGCATGTCCTTCCGATTTTTTAAAACTGTACCACATATATGCGTATTCTTAGACAACAAATACTTTGCAAGTACAGGAGAGGTAAAAAATTTATCCAAATACAAAGTATATCCTTTTCCTAAAAGTTCACTTAGTTTTCACAAAAGTTTTCACAACGAGTTCTCCTTCCGAGAGGTTGGTGGTAGGGGAAGGAGGGTACGGTCCCTGTGGATGCCTCCCCCACTTGGTTCCGGTCTAAATTGGGTGGCACTTCCCGACCGTCCAAACAGTTACCTTACACCTTTCTGGTAGGTCGGACGGTCTGGGTTTCAACAACAACAACAACAACGCGTTCTCCATACCTACCATCAGAGCTTGATAATTCAGTGTCCTTTCCAGTATACACAAGGAAATTCCATATATAGCCTGATTCCTATTCTGACAATTTATATATTTTTATTCCATATCAGGACCTTTTCGAGGGGATATATTGACGAAATCCCAGCCTTCCTTTCCATGAGAACGAAGATTCATCAATGAACACATTTCTTCTAGGAGTGTATATAAATTTAAATTTTGAAACTAATGCATCTAACACGGGTTTCAATTTATCTAGTTTTGGGCATTACTATCAAGAGTAAAATGAAGGCAACGTAATATTCCTATAAATCGATCGCGACTCATAACTGAATTGAAAAAAGGGAGTACTGTGATAATTGGATTCTTAGAAAAATACATTTTAAGATTTGGTTTTCTGACAATGCTAGTCAAAATTACTAGTGCGAGAAACAAACGAAATTAGTTTCCTGTCACAGGTGTAAATACATTTGAAACATGTGGAGTCTTCGAGGTGGACGGAGAGAGGAGATTTTTCTCTCATTTTATCTTTGCAAACTCATTAGTTGCTTTTACGATAAATTCTACTAGTTCATCATAAGAAAATATGCTAAAAAAATCAAGTTCCTTATCTAAATTAGGTGGCATGATATTGTGATTTATTCCAGGTATGTTCAAAAACTCCAAAGTATTCAGATCTTTCAAATCACATGTCCAAACATCATTAAAAAAAAACAGCAACTGAAGCTGGCGGCGTTGTAATAATAGTACGCTCAGAATCTGAAGAATCAATTGCATTTTCAGATTCATCACCAGAAATAACACTTTTCCACGAATCTTCACTATCTGCTTTGCTTTCTTTACTGCCTGGTCCGTTTACCATATGCGTATATTCTTCCACAGAAAGGAAACGTCTCAAACCAGCCATACTTTTATCCGAAAATCATTTCACTGTCGCACATTCCTTTAACCCCTCCCTCCACCCCACCCCCTCAAAAAATACTCTCTTATATTCCTTTAATTCACCAACAAAATCATTAAAAGCTAAAATCAAAAGGAGACCCGGAACTCAATTATAAAATTGTTGATGCTGCGAGAAGTGCTCTGTCTGTTTATTTTACAGAACCATGTTTCACAGCTCCAAATGGAGAAATAATTCATTGGATTTTCCTTGTGCCAAGGTCAAACATCTGCAAAATACATTTAAGTTGCTTCCACAGGTATTTAACGCCATCTAGTAGACAAATAAATTCAAATGAAAACGTTTCACATAGAAACACCGATACGTGCCACTCGCCGTTTAGGGTAAAGTTCTCTCCGGCACGAGTGCATGCCGTACATCCTTGAATGCAAGTTCGCAGCCGGCACGTGGACGTGCCAACCGTCGCAAAAGGGTTAAGGCTTTCTTTGGCTGATTTTGTTTCCAGCAAATGTTGTTTAATTATGTCAAAAGAGAGATTATTTCTTTGGAATACTTGTGATAATTTAGCTAAACAATTTGTTAGGTGTAGCATAAAAAATAAAAATCGCACTATAAGTATAGATATATGAGCATTTTTAACAGTCCCTTTATCTTTGCTATTTTTGTAGAATTGTTTTCATTATTTAAGCAAAAACTTTCCATGTGTGTGATGGTAATAGGTAAGTTTTTAGTAATGGCTGTAAGAGCTTGCTGTTTTTAAGAAATCCATCTAATATCTTCAATTGCTGTATGTTTTAGCAAAGTGTGTTCAGATATTTTGGCCACATTTTTTAATTCTTTTAAAAGCTTTGGACTTTTATGGTAAAGTTTATAAACTGCTTTTAGCAATCTTTCATACTTAGATTCAAAGGGAACATATTCTAAGGCATCAGAAATGGCCAATTCTAACCTATGAGCAATGCAATGTATGGTTATAATTCCAGGTGTTTCAAGGGATAGTAGACTTGCCACACTTTTGTTTTTTCTGAAATTAACACTTGCACCATCAAAGCAAGTTGCTGTCAATTTAGTTTTCTATTTTGGGTCTTTCTGAACCATGGCCTGATCTATTGCAGCAAGAGTGTCCTCTGCAGAACCAGATTTTAATTCTTGCAGTTTTATAAATATAGTTTCAATTCTACCTGGCTTATTGACTGCATTAGCATACAAAATTTCAGATTCTAATACTGAAATATCTGTCGATGCATCTGCCATGATGGAAAGGAATTGGGAATTCAGTAAGCAATGGCTTTCTGCCTACATATAGTTTTAGCTATGTAAGAAGTAAACATGATACATGCTTTATATCATGTAGGTGTCACCAATATCAAGTTTATTTTTCTTTTGCAATTGGCAGAGTCTTTCATATTGCTGAAATGAAAGATTACCATCAATGACAGCATATGCAGTATTAAATAAAAATATAATTTTTTCTCCAACTGCATTTGGCATTGATGTTATACATTTAACAAGAACAGAAGATGATGAATTTTCCCTGACAAAATTTATTCTAGAAGATTCAATATGAAATTTTGAACTATCATGCCGCACCAAAGTCTCATGTTTATAGGTATCACATCCATTGATAAATTGACATTTAGCTATAGACATTGTATAACAATTAATTTTGTTTTTACAACACACATTGCAAAACATTTTGTTCCCACTGCTACTTGAATATATTCTCAACCATGGAAATTCCTTTTTCCATTTTAATAGTTCCTTGATTTACCGAAACATGATCTTTCCACAATAACTTTGGATGGTCAACATCAGGAAATTTCCAGGTTGTAGAATTATCATTGGAAACCACATTTTCTTCCGAAGTTTTTTCATTATGCATTTCAAATGTTCATTTTAGAGGTGGTTTGAAAAAATCAGTTATTGTTTTTTGCTCATTATTTAACAATGCTTTCGATGTTTTAAGATCAATTTATAAAATTTTAAGCACACATGAAGATTGATACTGCACGAGCAAAGAAGGTAGTTTCGCATTCAAGTAATAAAAACACTTAACGGTACTTAACACTAATAATACACTAACGGGCAGATCTCCAAAATATTTTTTTGTGAGAGAAGACAAGAAAAAATCATATAAAGGTGAAAATCAAAAATTAAGATAGGGGGCCACACGACAAATGTTTGTAGGGAGGGCTCTTAATTTGTATGAGCAACACTGTTCCAGGCTGTTTTAGAAGAGCACAGTACCCTGTCTGCCTTTTTGTCATCAGAGCAGTGCCTTCTTACCCTTCTGTGATGAGAAAACACTGTGCTTGTCCCTTTATTAAGAGAGCAACGTTTTCCACTGCCTGTTATCTCTTAGCAATAAATAAATAAAAATAATAAGATTAAGCCCTGATCTAGAGTCGAAGAAAACATCACCCATTGCACTTTCCTCCATCAAAATAAACAAAATAGAAATAGCAGAAAGGGGAAATCGTAATGCCAATACATTCCTCTCTTCATATGATTAAATCTCAAATTTTGTTAAATTATTCCATGATTGGTATGCATTTGGGGTAATAAGTTCTAAAAATTAGAACTCAATAAACATTTTTTGCCCTAAAATCAATATTTAAAAATATAGTTTTTCGACTAGGGTTCTTTCGTATATTTGCAGGAGCTCCTGTTTGTTTATGTTGAGTCAAAAGTCAAAACACAAGAAGATAGGAAGGAGTTATGTCTCGGATAGGATAAGTTGTGTCTTGATAATTGAGTGTTGCAGTAACTTCAGACATTTGCTGGCTGTAATGAAATATGAGAAAACGCTTTTCCTGATATTATTTACTAACTGCTTTCTGCGACCAGCACGGTTATTTTTTGAGAAAGCTCATAACTTACAATAGCTTTCTTGCAGTAACTGTCGACCACGTACCTATACTATGCGCATATGCTGGTAACAATTCATGTAGTAGTTATTAACTACGTACCCAACCGCTATGCTGATGCATGCAATCCACGCAAGTTATGTACAATAACGATAATCCGCTTCATGTAAAGCAAAACACAAACACTACGCGATGTAAATGCTTTATTAAAAATTTGCGATGTAAATTCTGTATTAAAAATATGTTTTAATTAAAATATTTCATTCTGTATCAACAGATTTCCTTAAATTTCATAGAAACTCCGATTCATGTTGTTAATATTTTTTTAAGATGTTTTAATTAAAATATTTCATTCTGTACTAAAAAAAATTCTTAAAAGCACAGAAATTTCAATTCGTGATGATCCTGTTAGTAAAAACTACAAAAAAATCCTTAAAAGAAAAAAAAATCCTATCACCATTTCAAAGCCGAATTGGCTGTGTGGCATTCCGTATGACACAGTTGATGCTTTTTGTTGAGACCCAGACCGTCCAACCTACCAGAAAGGTATAAGGTAACTGTTTGGACGGCCGGGAAGAGCCACCCAATTTAGATCGGAACCCAGTGGGGGAGGCATCCACAGGGACCATACCCTCCTTCCCCTACCACCAACCTCTTGGTAGGACTTACAGACCCACATGTTTAACGTGATCGTACTCCACGTGAAAGCGGCAGCAGTTTTGGTAGCGGAGGGAATCAAACCCAGGCCAACAGAGTGCAATATCCAAGCACTAACCACTGGGCTACCAGGCCCACAGTTGATGTTTGTATATATTTTTATTCTGCACAGAAATCGAAACAATATTTGAAAATAAAATGTACATGCGAAACACACTTATGCTAAAAGAAGACATATTACTTTTGAATTTTCACCCATATTAACAATAATTAAATGCATGACACAGTTGAGGGACAATAAATATATGCATCAAAAATGAATAATAAAATTGTGTTTTTCACTGTCCTTAACTATTGTAAAGTGGTAAAATTTTAAACAAAATTCTATGTGATGATATTCTAGAATTTAATACGGCTGTTGTCACAATCAAGTGGAAGAAAAAGATTATTTTTCGCACACTGTCACCCATTCTTGGGAACAAACATGTGCAATTTCGCAAAAAATTATCATTAAAAGTTTTAAGAAAATGAAATTACAGTAGGTTTCCCCAGTAGGAAAATATGTTTCAAAATCCCTAGTGGATGCTTGAAACCATGGATAGTACCAAACCCAATATTATACTCTAATAAAAGTTGTGAATGTGATCTCCCCCTTCCAATATGGCTTTGTACAGTTTTAGACTAATCCTTCTGGTGATAATGATACAATGCCTACTTGATGAAATTAGTAAAATAATGTAGGCATTGTGATGTAGGTTTAGACTATTATTGAGAATCATTTGCTTTGGGAGACCCTGAATTATCAAGACATGACAATGTTGATGATTGGATGTCAGGAACAGATGTTGTCAATGTTTGGGGATTCTCGATAGTTGATTTTAGTGATATCTACACTGCTAGTTATGCTTCAATTTCTTTACCTTTATAGACAGGATACTTTTGACTTAACAAGTTCTTTTCTGCATTTGTTACTACATTTTGATGGTCTTCCATATGTTCTTTCACTTCTTAATCAAAAATGTTAGAAAATTCTTTTCTACCAACTTGTAACTACATGAATGATTTTCTCAACTTTTCCACCGATCCCTGGGAAACCTTTAAAATCATAAGGTCTTCCTGCAGGCATTTAATGTTACTAGTTTTAATTCATTCATTGCAGTTTTGATAAATATTATTGTTAAGGTGACCAATCGTCCTCCTTTAGGGAGGACAGTCCTTCTTTTGTAGGTTCTGTCCTTCCTCGAAAAGTGTCCTCCTACCTGTCCTCCTTTTCGATATTTTAAAACTAATCTGTTAATCTCTGTATTCAGAGATGCTGCGCCGAACTGTTACGCGTCATATGACGGTACAGTTCGGAAAGACGCAATTATGAAACGCATGCGCAGTGCATAGGAGAACTTCACGTGTCTCACACCATTGCGCACTTCACTTTGTTTACTTTATATTATACTTCATGTTAAATTCTAACGGAAATACGAAATTATTTCAATTCTTTTTCAATTGGTAACGATTTTTGGACAAGTGAGAAATCAAGATTGAATGTTGATACTCTAGCTGCAGCACTTACGGCAAAATTCAATATGAAGGATATTTCTTGCTCCGAAATTTCCAATATATTGTTACTGTTAGAAAATGATATATTGACAAAAAATATTCATTCAATGGAAAAATACTCGTTTAAATAAATAATTAAAAAGGATGTAAGCATAATTAGTGTATTTTTGTTTGAATTAATAAAATGTTTCATTTATTTACGTTGTACTTTTTTCTTAAATTTTTCGTCCTCCTTTTCATTGTAAAAAAATTGGTCACCTTATTATTGTGTCAACAATACTGAATGATGGGTCATTCCATATGGGGACACCCGATGAGTGTTGCTCTATAGTCACAGATTTTCTTTTAATTTTTACCATGGATAAATATGGTAATAAAACCTCCAAATATGAATTTGTAATGTATATATCCTAATAATGGCCCAGATACAGGCATTTGAAAAATGGTCATTTTTTCAAAATGGCGGCCATCTTGGATTTTGCACTAATGTTTAGAAATGTAATAGCTTGAGAACTAATGGCTCAAATTAAATAATTCTGCTACCAATTTAAAGCTATTTATATCAGAAATATAGGTGCCATATCAAAACAGTGAAAAATATATATTTTAATATTGTTATTACATGAAAATTGCAAAAATCACCTTCGGATTGATAGGCAACTTTAACGGGCTATAAAAAAAATGGCCCCTAATATTTTTTTCTGACACTTGGTACAAATACTAACTAATATGTGCGCTTTAGGTACAAAAAAATTAGAAAGGTAATATTTCTTATTACAGATAAAAATAGCTTTTAAAATATATACATTTAGTTAACATTTGACATGCAATGCTTTAATCATTTAAAATATATATATATTTTAAAAACAAATAATGAGCATAAACAAAACACAGGAATTTTTTGCACACTAACTAGTATGTGTGCTTTAAGTAAAAAAAAATAAGATGGTAATATTAATTTAATAACTAAAAAATTTGCTGTTATATGTATAGTAAATCAGTGTAAAAATCTCTGGGATGATGAAAAATTCTAATAAAAATTTTCCTAAAACCATACAGTTATCACTCTTATTTTTATTTTCTTAGTTCAAATTATAAAATGGGCATTTTCTATATTCAGTAAAGCTGTAGATACCCATTTTTTCCTACTGGCCACTGGCACCTAAACCAATTTCATCTAAGAGGCAGTGCAATAACCTTTGGTCTATTTATAAATGCCAACTATCGCATAAAGCTAAAGCTTTTCAGCATACATATAGTTAATTTCACAAAAAATAATTTGTAATTAGATAATATAAAGCACTCATTTTCATGAACAGCACTAAAATTAAAAAAAAAATTAAACACAAAACTACAGCATGTCTATCACCAAAAAATATCTTTAAAAATATCACCCTGCCAGCACCAAAGGAAACACTGGGTGATATCCCTGTCTAGTTGAAATAAGTACCTAAACATAAACAAACAAGCTGTTGAAGAAGGAAGTGATCCTATAGCACCAATATTGTTTCTGAACATTTAAAAACACCTGCTTCTGGGTCACATGAGACATCAGCTGCCTATAGCCTCAGAATTTTCAACTCTAATACTCTCACAGTTCTATTATATAAGTAATAGCAATGAACATCTATTAGTTGTATATTAGTTGTTCCTGAAATGATTACTTGACCTGCATCATCTGTTTTCTCTTAGGTTGAGTTCAAAATACAATGTTATATTAAATTTCTGGGTGACTTATTCCTTTCAGAGCTCATTTTTGTTCAAGTGTTCGGAGCTGAGTATGTTCAACAAATAAATCAGTGAAATGTGCTTCTATGATTATTTCTTTTATTTATCTTCCATGATTAGTTCTTGTCTTGTTCTATAAAAATTGAATGTTTTGTATGCAAGAAAATCAATGTGTCATTAAATACTGAGTTTATTCCTGTACTTGTGTCCTGAGTGGTAGTGTAGTATCTGCAAGATTCACAAGGATGAATATCTGAAATGGTACAGTTTAAGACAGAAAACTTGTGATTCATTTAATAAACACCTCACCAAAATCAGAGCTGCACATAATACCAATTTCTCTCAGAGTTTCAATGATAAATCAGGAATTACTCATTCCAGGAAAAAAACTCTGCACTTCTTGTTATTCTTCCTTGCATTCATCAATTAGTGAGTCAGAGGTTCATACTACTGACATGGAGATGACCTATGATGCAGATTATAGTGAAGTCAGAATAATAATGGAATAATTGAATAAAAGCTGTACACTTTTGGATTTATCGCCAATAAAGGTCAATAGATTTAGCTCTAAGAGGAAACTCAGTTATATGCAAGTTAAGAAATTAAGTAGCCATGTTGCTACTAAAACTGATACAGTATTGGGTGTTGAAAGTATTAATAAGCCACAAAATTCAAAAGACATTATTTACTCAAATTGCACGTCTATGATGGAAAAATTATTGAATAAGTTTTCTTTAGATGCATCATTTAAAGAAAAGTTGCAAATTTTAAAATTAGTCCAAGATTCATGGATAGTCCAACAAACAAAGACTTGTTATATTACTACAGATAATTTAGTAAAAAAAGCAAGAAAAATAAAAGAAACAGAAGGATGTTATCAATGGCTAGTGAAATATGTGTTAAATTAAATTCTGATACTATAAAAAAATTACTAGTTTTTATTAAAACAGTCATTTGAGTCCAGGAAAAAAAGATTGCATATCTATACCAAGTAAAAATGGGAAAATATTAAAACAAAAAAGATTACTTTTGCATAATTTAAAGGAATTATACCCTGCATTTAAAGAAAATCAAAATGAAGTAAAAATACTATCTAAATTTTGTACACTACATCCAACAGAATATGTAATTGTTGGAAACAAAGTTATTAATTCTGTATGTGTTTGTATCATTAAAATATTAAACTCATGCTTCATGCCATCCATATCAGTGACTATACTACATTATTATTAAAAGAAACAAGTTTATTATAAACTGAATCAGAAAAGTATGGTACACAGGTGGGAAAACTGTCCATCTCCAGAAATTCTTGAAGAAGTACGAATGCATCTCAATGAATTAGAAATTAATATGTGTTTTGTTTGTATAAGTTATGTTTATGCATTCTCATGGCCCAAGTGCATAATATATATGGCCAAAACCTCTAGATGTGTGCCAAAAATTACAATACTGGCTATTAGATGAAATTGGTTTAGGAGCCAGTGGCTACTAGGAAAAAATGGGTATCTTCAGCTCTACTGAAATACCTTTTTATAATTTGAAATAAGAAAATAAAATATAAGAGAGATAACTGTATGGTTTTTAAGAAGATTTTTATTAGAATGATTCAGTACGCCAGAAATTTTTACACCAATTTCCCATACATATAACAGTATTTTAGTTATTAAATTAAATATTACCATCCTAATTTCTTTTTGTACTTAAAGCACCCATACTAGTTAGTGCGTAAAAAATTCCTGTGTTTTGTTTTTGCTCATTATTTGTTTTTAAAAAATATATATTTTTAAAATGATTAAAGCATTGCATGTCAAATGTTAACTAAATGTATATATTTTAAAAGCTATTTTTCTCTGTAATAAGAAATATTACCTTTCTAATTTTTTTTTGTACTTAAAGCACACATATTAGTTAGTATTTGTACCAAGTTTCAGAAAAAAATATTAGGGACCATTTTTTTTATAGCCCGTTAAAGTTGCCTATCAATCCGAAGGTGATTTTTGCAATTTTCATGTAATAACAATATTAAAATATATATTTTTCACTGTTTTGATATGGCACTTATATTTGTGATATAAATAGCTTTAAATTGGTAGCAGAATTATTTAATTTGAGCCATTAGTTCTCAAGCTATTACATTTCTAAACATTAGTGCAAAATCCAATATGGCCGCCATTTTGCAAAAATGACCATTTTTCAAATGCCTGTATCTGGGCCATTATTGGGATATATACATTACAAATTCAGATTTGGGGGTTTTATTACCATATGTATTCATGGTAAAAATTAAAAAAAAATCCATGACTATGGAGCAACAAGTTTTTCTTAAAATGGGTGTTTTCACATGGAATGACTCTGATTTCCAATCACTGGTGCTGCGTAATTTACAACTTATGAATTGTTTATTTCCAAAATTTTCCATTTATGAATTTTAGACTGTGATTGACTGAAACCATAGAAAAGGGGTAACTATGATATACAGTGATGTGATTACAAAAAAACTCTTTTGGAGCAGCAAATTCCTGAAATTGTAGCAGTTTGTAGCAGAAAATTATTCAAAATTGTAGCAAGAGAATTTTTGACATTGTAGCAGTTCGGTGCAAGGCATTTTTTTATTTCAACAGTTTGTCGTATATATAACAAGTAAATCGAAGACAATGAAGTTTTAAAAATCTAATTAACAAAATTTAAGTATAAACCTTTAGAATTTTCAATTAACTTTTAATAAACTAAAATAATATATAAATTACATTAATAAAAAATGCTTATTTTTTATTAAAAAAAATCTATTTTGAATACATATTCTTTAATATAAAAAAACGGCAATAAATAATTTTAGTAAAGATCTGTAAAATATTTTAAAATTGCAATAAGTAACTTTTGAAAAGATATAAAATAATTGAAAAAATAATTTTACAGATCTAAATAAATTTTATTACATTAAATAATTAGAAAAAAATCTAAAAAAATTAAAAAAAATTGCTTTAAATAATTTTAAAACATATTTTAAAAAATTAAAATAAATAACTTAAGATCTAAACATATTTTATTATATTAAAATTTTTAAAAAGATCTATATGAAATAAATAATTTTAGGTAAAAAAACAATATTTAGAAAAATATATAAAATAAATAATTTTAGGAAAGATCTACAAAATTAAAAACTTACAATAAATAATTTTTAAAAAGATCTAAAATAACTTGAGGGAAAATCTAAAGAAATGCAAAACATTTAAAATATGTGCTATTGTTTTTCCAAAAGGATACTGGTTGGTCTTTTATATTGCGCTTTTAAAAAATGAAATAACACAAGAAAAAAAAAAAATCATAAAATTAAAAATAAATATAGGTGATAAAAAATAAAGTAAGAGAACCCCCCCCCCCCCCCTCATTAAATTGAAACGGAAATTTTATAAATTAATCAAGATAAAGCAAATAAATATTACGTTTAAAACTTTCCGGATTTTACAGATTCTGGAATTTTCCAAATTACAGAATTTGGATTTTTTCATTTTCAAATTTCATAAGAAAATTTTGAAAAATCTGTATCATTGTTCCAAATTATAGCATGTTACCGTTATTTTAAAGTGCTTGAAAAAATATTTCGACTGATACCAAGTTTGAAAATGTTCCCTTGGGGGTGGGACTTACCCCCCCCCCCCCTCCCTCCAGAGGGGACATATAACATCATGAACACAAAAATTGTATCACAGCTATTTTCCACAATTACTGAAACCATTAAATCGCAATTAATTGAGCCATAAATAACCCCTTTTATGCATGATTATGTTAAGTTTTGTCCTATACTGCCATGTTGAGAAAATAAAAATTTTGAAGTTTTCGCTCAAATTAAAAAAAATTCTATTTAGTTCTAGATTTTTCGTTAACAAAGTCGAATATAAAGTTTCATGAAAATCGATTATTATTTGTAGCAGCTATCATGTACACGGGAGATCGACCACAGATGAACATCACTCCAAAAATAGACAAAACGTATTCAGGTCTTAAAACATAGGTTAACATCAAAATCTCAAAATCGAAAATTATCGTGAAAACAGTATTTTCTCAATACTTTGCATAAAAGAAAAAAAATCCCAGATGTTTTATTTATTTTCTAGCATCTGTATGTACATCGTTATATAATTAGTTCTGATGAAAAGGGAAAGAAAAATAGAGCAGCAAATAAAATAAATAACATCTCTTATAAAATAAAATACCACTCCTCAATGATTTTTTATAAAATACAATGAGTCATTACGAATGTAGCTGATTACATCATTGGAAAATGATAAACCAAAACAATCACTGCAAATGCTTTCCTCTTCCTGCTCACTATGAGTCCTACCGATAAAAAGTCAAGTGATCTGAAACGTTCCGCCAATTTCTGCGTACACTAAAAAATTGGGTTTAGGGCCATTCTCTGAAAAAGTGGGATTTTGTGTCTCTAGTGTTTTTTATAGAGAGTAAGGTTTTTAAAAGTAGTTTAAATAAATGAAATAACCTTAATATAACTGGATGAATACATAACCATTGCAAATGATGACAAAAATATTTTATTTATTGTTCAAATTTTGTCCACAGACCGTGATTTGTCATGTCCGTGGACTGTCACTATACCCTGTTTTTTGTGTTTCCCAGTTTATATTTCATAAATCAAGCAAAATCTAAAGTCTTTAGACTATATTTTAGATTAAGAAAACATTTAAATAACTGTTCCCAAAAGTGTGAAGTTAAATTTAAGTTTTATATTAATTTAATTACAAGTTTAATGACTGTAACCAGAGCAACAGGTCACGTCTGTGGACAGAAAGCAAATTGCTAATAAATTCCTCCAGATGGCAGCAGCATGATAATTTGATATTAAAATCAGATCTCAAGCAGCTACTGGTATTTAGAGAAACTAAAACAGAAGCGTGTTTGGTGATTTTTGTAGTCTTCTGTGAAGGTTTAGGACTTCTTTCTCTAAACGTAAAGATCAACTCATCACATCTGTGGTGTAAACAGATTTTAAATTATCAGGTAAGATTATAAAATATTTCAATGAATTTATAGTATTAGATGTAAATGCTTTGTTTTATAACTTGCATTGTCATATCCTCAAAAGCATGTTCTTAAATGTAAAAATAATGGTAGTTTTGTCACATCCGTGGACATCACATCCGTGGACATGGCTTGTCCACAGATGTGACACAGTATCCACAGATGTGATAACACAGAACAGATGAAACTTTAATATTATTTTGGATGAAATTTAAACATTTTAAAAATATAATTCAGACATGATATCTTGAAATAAAAATATAACAACATTTATATTCATGTTTCACTTTTAATTTATTGTTATAATCTGTTTATGTTCATCTTTCAAAAGATATATCCCAACCATCATATGCCACTGCATGGAAAATTAAAATTTTTAAGCCATTTTTGTGAACAATAATTTCGGCAGCATTTTTATAAAAACTATTTTTGAATGTGTTGAGTGTGAGTTTGAAAGTTTGTTCTCAAATTATCCCAAATGGTAGTTATTGACAGTATCTGTTAAAGGATGTGACTGAAATCATAACTTTCAAATCTAGCCATTTTTCAATATATTAATCAAAATACAAAACTACTTTTATATTAAATTTAAAAGTATGATATTTTTCTTTTATTTTCAGACTAAAAAATGGTGAAAACCCAAACTGTAAATAAAAAGAAAAAAAAAATTCCCAAAAAATCTGAGAAGGAAATGAAGGAGGCGCACAAGAGAGAAATTAAAATCTGATCCTGAGAAGTATGAAGAAATCAAAAAGAAAGATAGAGAAAGAAAGAAAGCATCAAGGAAAAAAGTTAGTGAAATGAATGAGCGTGAAAAGAGACAAACAAGGAAAGACTGGCATGAACGGGCTAAAAGACACAGAGAGAAGAAAAAAGAAACAGAACATGCATTATTAATTATTGGAACACCACCTGAAAGCCCAGAATATCATGATCCTCAAATCCCTGAATATTGTGGTTCTATATGTCATGACCCTGAAAACAGACCATCAAGTACCAGAGTTCAAAGTGGCTGTAAAAAGAGGAGGCAAAACAGAGAATCATTGAAGAAAGAATTAGATAAATTTAAACAAGAGAAGAAATCACTGGAGAAGAAAGTGAACAAGTATAAAAAAAGGTATTACAGGCTAATATCAAAAACAGATGACACACCAAAGAAAGAAGTTCAGAAAATGCTCAGTGGCCAAAAGGTTCCCAATGTAATTCGTCAAAACCTTGAGTTTGGAGCAGTGTTAAAAAAACAAATTAGTGAAAACTTCAAGAAACAAGCAGTTCTAAAAAAAAGGAACTTTGTAAATATGATAACAGGGAAAATCCTAAAGAAGTACAGATTTTACAAAAAGATTTCCTTCATGACTTCTAAACATTTTTTGAAACCAAAAGTTGGCTTCTTGAAAACAAAAAAGCTTCAGAAAGAGAAACTTAAGCATGCCATAATTGGGTTCCTTGAACAAGATGACAATAGCCGTCTTTGTCCTGGAAAAAAGGACACAATAACGAAGAGAAAGCAGAAAATGCAAAAAAGACTATTATCTGACTCAATGAAAAACTTGCACCAAAAATTTACAAACACATATCTAGAACACAAAGATCTTAGCTACCCACAATTTTGTCGAGAACGTCCATTTTGGATTATTTCTCCAGATTGTCAAAAACGAAACACCTGTAACTGTAATTTGTGTGATAACTTTGGGATGGTTGTGAGAAAAATGAAGTAGCTAGGAATGATTAAAGAAAAATCACCTAATGAGTTACTTCAAAGCATAACATGTGAAAAAAAACGTCAAGTCAAATGTCTACAAAAACAATGTTTGGAATGTTGTAATAATTATAACATAAAAATTGAGACTAACGAATTCGAGAATGATGAAGTCAAGTATAAACAATGGGTGAAAAAAAAAGGAAATGATTGAAACTAAAGATGAAGTTAAAACCATACAAAAGACATACCAAGAGGAAATTACTTGTAACAAACATGAGTTAGTTTTAAAGTTTACCATGCTACTTGGAGTGTATAGACGACATGTGGCCAACATTAAACACCAGTATCATGTCACAAGCAAAATAAAGAAAACCTTGACAAAAGACGAAGTTTTCATACATGTAGATTTTTCTGAAAATTACAACTGTAAATACGGTGAAGAGATCCAATCTTTTCATTTTGGAGGCTCCCGTAATCAGGTTACACTGCATACCGTTGTCATCTATTACAAAACTGACACTGAAGAATCTGTTCAACATAAGTCCATATGTACTATGTCGGATAGCAAAAGGCATGATCCCGTGGCTATATGTGCCCATCTCCAACCTATATTTGTGGAAATCAAGAAAATTTCTAATTTAAAGAGAGTCCACTTTCTGAGTGATGGACCAAGTACACAGTATAGAAATAAAAAAATGTTTTACTTGGCTGCAACTTTTATAGCAAAGGAATTGGAGGTGGACAGCCTTCATTGGCACTTTTCTGAAAAAGGTCATGGAAAAGGGGCACCAGATGGAATAGGTGGGTGTATTAAAAGATTAGCTGATACTATTGTTAGTCAAGGGAAAGACATTCCAAACATAGATGCTCTTGTAGCTATATTAAATGAACACAACATCAACATTGACATTTACAAAATAAAGTCAGAAGATATTGAGAATTTAGATATAAAGCTACCTAACAACCTACAGACTTTCCAAGGAACTTTGAAAGTACATGAAATTACCTGGAGCAAGGAAAACAAGACTATGATTCAGGCAAGAGGTTTGTCTTGCATGCAGTGCACAGCTGGACAAAATTGTGGTCACTATGGGATTGGGACGATCAAGATTGATGATCCAACATACATTGCAAGTTTACATCCATTAAAAGTTCACGAGGTCTACTCTGATGAGGAAGTTAAACAAGAATATATTATCTCACCTAACAGCTATGTAGTTGTTCAGTTTAAATCTGAAAGGAACCTTGTGGAACATTATGTTGGTATGGTAGAAAGAGAGTCTGAGGAGGAGCTAGATGTGAATTTTATGAGAAAATCAACCGGAGTTTGCAAATTTATTTTTCCAGATAAAGTGAATGTGGAAACTGTTGACAAAAGTTCTGTAGTTAAAGTTTTGCTGCAGCCCGAAATAAATAAACGTAATCAATACATTTCTACAGAAAATCTTAAAAAATTCAAAAATATGTGCTGAAATTATTATTTTGCTGTTCATCCCATAGAATTTTAACTTACTTTTCATTTTTTTTGTTTCCATTTTCCTACGTTTTGTGTATGAAGAATTTTATGTATTACATTTTTAGTTTTCAATTGTATTGGCATCATTTGTGTGATATTCCATAATAAATGTGTGTGATTATGCAAAATAAAAAAAAGTGTAGGCATATATTAAGTATATAAATTTTATTCAGTTTATAATCTATTTTACTACTTCTGTCATGTTTGTAAGGTGTATCATCCTGTTTGTGGAACAAATTGTCACATCTGTGGACTACCTTGTCACGTCCATGGACATGGATATTTTTAAAGTTTAAAAAACTTCATAATTTCATTTGCTTGATCTGAGCCACTATAATAGTGTTATTACTTGATGTGAGATCTTTTTCGAAAATAAATTTTAGCAAGTTTAAAGAAATTTTTAAAAAAAAAAAATTTGTAATGAAAATCCCACTTTTTCAGAGAATGGCCCTTTAGTTAAAAAATTAGTTTTGTTTCTTTATAAGCTAGTTTTGTACTTGTCATTTATTTTTCAGTTTACCCAAGTTGAAAATTCGCCGATTATTTCAGAATGTTGAATAAAAAACTGATTTTCTCTGACATTTTAATCCTCCTTTAAATTCCCGATTTCCAGAGTGCACACAAACAAACTCTGTGCATGTTTGGCTCCCCTGTGTCTACCGCACTCCAGAAAGGAATCGCTTCCCCCTTTCTTCCTACATAGATCTTTCAATAATCGAAGGGGAGTTTGTTTTTCTTTTTTCTATTCAATACAACTATCCCTATCACATTCACGTAACATGGTCAAGTACTCACTGACTGTAGACACGGGGAGAAGTGCCTTAGTCCAAACAAAATAACCCCACAACTGATAAAAATTAGAGCTGTCTGAAAAGAAAGAAGATTAATCCTCTGGTTTTGCTGGTACATTGCACTCTTCTGAGAAACTTCTGATTCAATCCTTTCTTTCCGTTCGAGAAGAATTAAATTTTCCAGTATTTTCATGAAATGGCACAGTGTTGATGCAAAATCAGTTAAAATTTGATTTTTGTATCAGAATGGTGCAGCCTACTTCGAATGGTGCAGTTTGGCACAGAAATCACATCACTGGATATATCAATATTGAATTATTTAAATTCTTTCATTTAGCGAGTATATAGCTTTAACAATTTAAATTGAATTTAGAGTAGCCTACCTTTAAGCCATTGGCATTTGAATTAAGTCAATAACGACTAATAAAAATATGGAGTATAAAACAGGATTTCCTATCCAGGCCAGAATTAGGGTTTTAAATTGATGTACCTATACATACGTATAACTAACATGGTCGGATGACTTATAATAAGATTAGAAATACTTCATTGTTTTATCATTTTTAAAACAAAGGACATCAGCTAAGAAAGCTGATATTTCACGAAGAACTCGCAACAGCCTATTTTTGATAGGATGAGGAACTGACTCACCTCATAGACTGTCAAAACTGAATTAATGCAAGACTTGCTAATTGACACAGTGCTATGTACTTGGTGGATGAATGCAGGAAGAGACAAAATTGACTCCAAAAGTGGGGTTCAATCCCACAGTGGTTCCAACAGTTTTCTTAGAATGATGAAGAAAACAATGTATTGAGACGTTTGAGCTAGGAAATATAAATATTCTATTCAAGATCTTTAAGTTAACATGCAAAGATAATTTCCTACTATGGTCTTTCATAAACTTGTATCAATTACTGTTGTAAATAAAAATTTCTGCCATTCTGCCAAACTAAAAAATTGCCAACTCTTGATATGTTTGCACATTGAATTTTAAACATTTGTTCTACAATGGATTTGCTCAATCTTAGTATCTAAATGCTGTTACTATTAAATCAGCTTCTCTCCTAGAATTGTTGTTCAAGTTAATCAAAATTTTTCTAAATCTTTATATGAACATCTTTCTGAAAAATATTTTAATAACACTACCATTTTTCAAAAGTTGAGCTGGCAAATTACTAAAATTCACAGAAAATTTAATTGCAGTAATATTGTGCTTATACTCAGGGATATAGTTCAGGAGAACTCCCCCCCCCCCCCCCCAACTAAAAAAATAATGTAGGTTCTTTATATATTTTTTTTTTCAGGTCATCTCCTGAAATAACAGGCTTTTGCCAATTAATATATTTTTAAATGTATTGTGAAATGTATACATATCTCAAAAATATATCGATCAATTATAAATGTATTTTATTTTTAAAAATGTGTTATGTTTTCATCCAGAAATTGTGGGTCTCCCTCAAAATTTTTTTTTTTGCTACATGTCTGTTAGTAAACACAAGCATTTTCTCCAATGTAGCATGCCCAAGTTTTTCAATCTCAATAATCCTACAAATATTTAACATAGTTAGGGTATTTGCAGTATTTCTTCCCAGCATGGCCATATATATATTGACAAAACTAAATATGCTCTTAAATTTGTATTAAGGAATATGAAAACTATATCATAAAACGGGAAAATAAATCTCTGACTGCTCAACATTGTAGAAATTCTGTCTATTGTTTTGAGTTTTCTTCCACTAGTATTATACAAAAATGTTTGTTAATTTACAATCTTAACTTTTATATACCTTTCATATTCAGAAAAAGTTAAGTATTTTAGCTAATGATTTGTCCAGTAACTTTTCCTTTGTTAGGTGCCTTGTAATTTACCATTTTTCTTTATATTTGTTATTTTACCTTAAGGAACTCTTCAATGACATTTGGAATTGTTTTCACAAGGTTGTGTCTTGTCTCATCTAGTTGGGACATTTTTGTAATGTCTTTAAACAATCCAGCTTGTGTGTCAGTTCTATGTTATGTGACTGACTTTCTAGTATCCAGAATCCTTCATTAGTTTTCTGTTTTATAATTGTGAATGCATCTTTTAAGTATAGGACACCTTTTCGGCTCTTCTATTTCTGTCAATTTGATCTTTTTGACTTTAGATTTTTTGGCATTGATGAAAAAGATCCAACATATCCTCGAAACAGCTTTATGCTTCACATTCTATTATGATATTTTGCTTGATTCGGAGTCGGTAAAAATATACAGACTTCTAAATAAAACTATTTAAAAATAATTTTATATTGGAATATTTAATTTTTTAATAGTTTTTAGGAAATAAATCTAAGGAAAAAACACTAATAATAAATCTATATAAAACATTAAATATTAATTGCTATTTATGTTGGTATCATACTTGACATTAGAATACAAGAGTCAGAGTTGAAGGTTTGAAGTACTGACTCCCCACAACCCTGCTTGATACTATGCTCTGTTATGTGACATCTCCTGTCCCTGATCTTGTATCTTATGTTCCACATAATTATTCTATATGTTCTATCACTTTCCTGTAGTCCATCCGATTTCTTTCCTATTCATGTGATTTGTAGGAAGTAATCAACTTTCACCCATTTTAAATAAGCTTAATGTCTAAGCTCTTGTTTTACTCATTTTAAAAGCATACCAATAATTTATACTATATTTTCTCATGGATACAATATTAAATACTTTCGTGCACAAACTTATGTGCATCATAATAAAGTTTTAGAATGGTGTAAATGTTGTAAAATATAAATAAAATGAATGAATGAATGATTAGTGTAAAATGTGAAATTATAGTGGTGGCCTGTACTTGGCATATGATGGCGTTTGTTTTCAAACTCAGATAAAACTGGTAGGTTAAAATTTATCAACTAAAAAGCATTTTAAAATGTTAATATAAATATATTGTATTTTAATAAAAAAAAATTTCAATGGAAATGTGATAATTAAATTGGGATCGTTTTTGACCCACTTCTGCAAACTACATTTCAAATTACTTTTCTGGGAACAAAAGGTAAAATAGCAGATAGTGACAGAATTGTTTTGTATATATGTAAATTGTTAGTTTTGTGTTCAATGTTCAAACATTTAACAGAGGAAATGAAAAGTATCTGCAAACATATATGTTGACAAAAAATTTGATGCAAACTTTGGATATGCATGGTAGCAAAATATCTAAAACTAATCATTTTTCGTACATTAGGATCCATGCAATTAATTAAGCATACCAGGGATCTATCTCAAGGGGAGGGTTGAATTTCAATGTCCCCCATCCCAGAAAAAAATTAAATAAATAAAAAGTTTCTTTGTTATTATCCATATATTAATTTTAAATTATAACAGTTTGCTCAAATAAATTTTTCATTAAATATTTGTTATCGGAAAGAAACCGATGGAATTGAGTTTTAATTTATTATTAGAATTCATTTGATTTTGATAATTTAGAAACATTCAGCATCTACCTATTTGAAATTAAAATCACAGGAGAAATTGAAAATTCAATGATAATAACCGAATGATTTTTCCTTAAAAATTAAATTTAGAATGTATTTCTTCGCTATTAAATTCACAGATCACATGATGTTTAATTTCTTCTGTCTGAAATATGACATCTAGATGGGCGTCATATATTTATTTTGCTGCATCCAGGCGAAAATACATTTTTGTTCTGTTACTGTAAGAACTTGAATTGTTTTAAACAACTTGAATGTTGAGAACAATGTTTTATTTGGACTTTGAAATGTCGTCAAATAAATACGCCTTAAATTCCTTATCTGAAATTATAATTATTTTTGTATCCGATTCTAATTTACCAATATGCATTCTCCGTAGAACAAACTATTACTTAGTATGGGGCAAGGAGATTTTTATTCTCTAATTGAGGATTTTTTTGTAATTTCAAATGCACATTGAAACGTCTTGTAATTCAAATAGCACTAGCACTACTTAATTTACTTTATCTACAATGCATGAAATATAAAAAACAATAAAATCAACAATACAACAATCAGTTTTAAAATGTAAAAACAATTTACTTACCCAGACTCCTAGCTAGACAAAAGAGAGACAACAAACACGAGGCGTCGTCTCAACAGTTTCACGCCAAGTTGCCAAACACTTTTGCGCCAATGTTAGTGTGGGCACGTGTCACAAGCTAGAAAAGGGATACTTATCGCTGATTTGGCACAAATTTCGTGGAGTCTAGCGAGAAAATATTCTGCCTAATAAACTTCCACATTTTCTAGAAATCTACTCAGTCAATTTTATTATTGCTTGAAATATTAATAATATTGTAATCTATATAAATGAAAATCTGTCTGTCTGTCTGTTTGTCACACCATCACGGGAGAACGGCTGAACCGAATTTGATGAAATTTTGTGGGTAGCCCAGAAATAGCCCCACTTAAAATTATATCCGTGTTTTGAGTTTCTACGACCAGTGGTTCTCGAGATATTAGTAAAAAACGAAATTTTCGTTTGTCTCATCATCACGGAAAAACGGCTGAACCGAATTTAATGAAATTTGGTGAATAACCTTGAAATATCCCCCCATAAATTTTGTCCAAGTTTCGAGTTTCTAAGACCTGGGGTTGTCGAGATATTAATGAAAAACGGAACTTTTTCCTAGGAGTTCTACTCCCTAACTCCGTGGTTTATGGTTTATCCAAACGAAAAGCTTGAAAATCGTTTGAAAGTGAATTAAAATTTAATCTCTGAGTTTGATGGGAGATTTTTTGCGTTAATTAGTCACTTTCTGAAAAAATGAATTGTTTGAAACATGATTTAAAGGGGAAATCTATCTCCATGGTTCATGGTTTATTTAAAACAAGCTTTTACGAAACAATGAGAAGTATAGAGAAATTAAAATCGTTATTTAATTTCGCAGTTTATGTTGAGACCCAGACCGTCCGACCTACCAGAAAGGTGTAAGGTAACTGTATGGACGGCCGGTCGCAGTTTATGTTATAAGACATGACATATTTAACATGTTATAAGATTCTATCTTATATCATGTTACTCAGAAACGCAATTAAATTAAATCTGTCTGTTAATTTTAATAATTATTTTTTCGATTTGAATAATAAATAAATGGATATAAAAATATATTTTAGAAAAGAACGATTTGATTTTTCTTATAGCATTTTTGACTGGATAATATCAATTACGGTCTTCAGGTTTAAAAATTATTATTATTTATATTTTCGGGGATTATTGATTCAAGGATTATTGATATTTTCAAGTTATTATGCAATTATTTTATTATGACAAAAATTGTTTAAACTCATATATTGTATGTTGTACGAATCTTCTACAAATACACGTGTATATCTTTTAATCTACGAGAATATAAGTAGTACAGGTATATTGACATATGTTTTGATATATATTGGAATCAATTACGACCTTCTGGTATAAAGAGTACGGATATTATTGATGTTTTCAATTTATTACGTCATCTCTTTTATTTTGGCAAATATTTTTGAGACGCATATTGCAATACGGGTAATCTTCTACTAACACATTGGCATATTTTCTGATCTGCGACAATATAATTAGTACGGGGTTGCATATATTCATTCAATTCTTATTTTTTCTTCTGTAAATTTGCTTACAATAGGGGGCAGGATGTTTTATTCTTCAGATCTGATCGTGAAGATAATTTTGCATAGTGAGAACATATATTCTTAAACTTCTCTTTAGGAGCAATAAATTTAATATTTTAACAAAATTTGCACATGATTGCGAACTTTAAGTTTCTTTAAATCATACACTCCGTACGAATAACGGGTGTGCTGTTAGTGGTTAATAAATTTTAACATTTTAGGAGGATATATCATGTTGCTCGGCATCGCAATTAAATTAAATGTGTTTGTTAATGTTTTTATTATTTTTTTTCGATTTAAATAATAAATAAATGGATAAATGGATATAAAAGTATATCTTATGAATGGACGGTTTGATTTTTCTTTTAATTATATTAATTGTTGACTGCGTACATCAATTTCATTTATTTTGGCAAAGAGTTTTCAAGCTTATATCGTATTTAGCTACTAAACTCATATATTGTGTTTAGCCAATAAATTCATATAGCCGATTGTTGAAACAGAAAAAGAGTAGAGCGGGTATATCTTCTAATACAATTGTAGTGTTTTCATTTAGTATATTGAAATGGGATAAGAATGTTTCATTCAGATCTGCAAATTCAAAGATACGAATTTGGAGGGATATCGCTAATTTGACAACTTTTCTTAAACTTTGCCCAATTGACGGAAATGTCGCCAAATTGATATAAACGACACACAAACAGCTGCCATAAACCTTCGGGTTGGTCGTGTGGCTTGGGTCTTCTACATATCAATGACATTTTTTTTTTTTGTTAGAAGAGAGTACTGAAATGATGTTTGGTTAGAATTTATCTGTCAGAACAACCATCCTACTTAGTAATACATTTAGCGAATTTTTAAAATGTCACCAAATTGATAAAAATGTTTTCAAATCTATAAAAATATCTTGAAATTGATAAAATTGCGCTACATAAATGATATTAATTGTTTTTTGTTAGGGGATAGTATTGTGATGATATTTCGTCAATTTGTCGCAAAGTGGAACTGTCAGTTCTACAGTCCCACTTGGCGATAAATTTGGCGATTTTTTAAAATGTCGCTAATTTGACGAAACTGTCGCCAAATGTTCCATAGAAATATAACTATTTAGACGATATTTTTTCTACCAATTTATTTGAAGCAAATGATATCATGTCGCTTAGCAACGGATTTAAATCCAATGTGTTTATGCGGCAGACGATTTTTATTAAATCCTTTCCGATTTGAATAATGAAGATATGTATATAAAATAAATTTCATTGCCATTTCATTTTGGACTGGATAATATCCATTATACTCTTCAGGTTTAAACATTATTATTATTGATATTTTCCGGAATTATTGATTCAGTGATTATTGATATTTTTAAGTTATTACGCCATTGTTTTATTGCGGCAAAAATTGCTGACACACGCATATTGTACGTTGTACGAGTAATCTTCTAGGAATGCACGGGTATATCTTCTAACCTACGAGAATATAAGTAGTACAGGTATATTGGCATATATTTTGACATATATTGGCATATATATTGGAATCAAGTACAGTCTTCTGGTATGAAGATTACGGGGATTAATTATATATTCAATTTATTACGTCGTCTGTTGTATTTTACCAAAAAACATTTGAGACTCATATTGCAAAACGGGTAATATTCTACTAATAATCGGACATTATAAGTAGTACGTGTATATCTTCCCATATAATTTTAGCACTTTAATTTTGACATATATTGGAATAAATGACTGTCTTCAGATTTAAAGATTACGGGTTTATTGGTATTTTCAATTTATACATGTAATCTACTAATACAGGTTATATTTTCTAATATTCGCGTATATAATTAGTACGGGTCCCATACAATTTTAACGCTTTTATTTTGCATATATTGATTCAATTCCATATTTTTTTTTTATATTTGCTTACATAAGGGGTCCAAGATGTTTCATTCTTCAGATATGTCCATGAAGATAATTTTATATAGCGAGAACAGAGATTCTTAAACTTCTTTTTAGGAGCATTAAAAATAAATATTTTAACAGAATATTTTGATTAAACATGTCATTTAGTATACTATAAGAATTTGGGCATGATTATGAATTTCAAGTTTCTTTATATTATATACTCCGTACGAAGAACGGGTATGCTGCTAGTCTATATAAATAAAAATGAAAATCTGTCTGTCTGTCTGTCTGTCTGTCTGTCTGTCTGTCTGTCTGTCTGTCTGTTTGTCACACCATCACGGGAGAACGGTTGAACCGAATTTGATGAAATTTTGTGGGTAGCCCAGAAATAGCCCCACTTAAAATTATATCCGTGTTTGGAGTTTCTACGACCAGTGGTTCTCGAGATATTAGTAAAAAACGAAATTTTCGTTTGTCTCATCGTCCCGGAAAAACGGCTGAACCGAATTTAATGAAATTTGGTGAATAGCCTTGAAATATCCCCCCATAAATTTTGTCCAAGTTTCGAGTTTCTAAGACCTGGGGTTGTCGAGATATTAATGAAAAACGGAACTTTTTCCTAGGAGTTCTACTCCCTAACTCCGTGGTTTATCCAAACGAAAAGCTTGAAAATCGTTTGAAAGTAAATTAAAATTTAATCTCTGAGTTTGATGGGAGGTTTTTTGCGTTAATTAGTCACTTTCTGAAAACATGAATTGTTTGAAACATGATTTAAAGGGGAAATCTATCTCCATGGTTCATGGTTTATTTAAAACAAGCTTTTACGGAACAATGAGAAGTATAGAGAAATCAAAATCGTTATTTAATTTCGCAGTTTATGTTATAAGACATGACATATTTACCATGTTATAAGATTCTATCTTATGTTACTCAGAAACGCAATTAAATAAAATCTGTCTGTTAATTTTAATAATTATTTTTTCGATTTGAATAATAAATAAATGGATATAAAAATATATTTTAGAAAAGAACGATTTGATTTTTCTTATAGCATTTTTGACTGGATAATATCAATTACGGTCTTCAGGTTTAAAAATTATTATTATTTATATTTTCGGGGATTATTGATTCAAGGATTATTGATATTTTCAAGTTATTATGCAGTTATTTTATTATGACAAAAATTGTTTAAACTCATATATTGTATGTTGTACGAATCTTCTACAAATACACGTGTATATCTTTTAATCTACGAGAATATAAGTAGTACAGGTATATTGACATATGTTTTGATATATATTGGCATATATTGGAATCAATTACGACCTTCTTGTATAAAGAGGGCGGATATTATTGATGTTTTCAATTTATTACGTCATCTCTTTTATTTTGGCAAATATTTTTGAGACGCATATTGTAATACGGGTGATCTTCTACTAACACATTGGCATATTTTCTGATCTGCGACAATATAATTAGTACGGGGTTGCATATATTCATTCAATTCCTATTTTTTCTTCTGTAAATTTGCTTACAAAAGGGGGCAGGATGTTTTATTCTTCAGATCTGATCGTGAAGATAATTTTGCATAGTGAGAACATATATTCTTAAACTTCTCTTTAGGAGCAATAAATTTAATATTTTAGCAGAATTTGCACATGATTGCGAACTTTAAATTTCTTTAAATTATACACTCCGTACGAATAACGGGTGTGCTGTTAGTGGTTAATAAATTTTAACATTTTAGGAGGATATATCATGTTGCTCGGCATCGCAATTAAATTAAATGTGTTTGTTAATGTTTTTATTATTTTTTTTCGATTTAAATAATAAATAAATGGATAAATGGATATAAAAGTATATCTTATGAATGGACGGTTTGATTTTTCTTTTAATTATATTAATTGCTGACTGCGTACATCAATTTCATTTATTTTGGCAAAGAGTTTTCAAGCTTATATCTTATTTAGCTACTAAACTCATATATTGTGTTTAGCCAATAAATTCATATAGCCGATTGTTGAAACAGGAAAAGAGTAGAGCGGGTATATCTTCTAATACAATTGTAGTGTTTTCATTTAGTATATTGAAACGGGATAAGAATGTTTCATTCAGATCTGCAAATTCAAAGCTACGAATTTGGAGGGATATCGCTAATTTGACAACTTTTCTTAAACTTTGCCAAATTGACGGAAATGTCGCCAAATTGATATAAACGACACACAAACAGCTGCAATAAACCTTCGGGTTGGTCGTGTGGCTTGGGTCTTCTACATATCAATGACATTTTTTTTTGTTTTGTTAGAAGAGAGTACTGAAATGATGTTTGGTTAGCATTTATCTGCCAGACCAACCATCCTACTTAGTAATACATTTAGCGAATTTTTAAATTGTCACCAAATTGATAAAAATGTTTTCAAATCTATAAAAATATCTTGAAATTGATAAAATTGCGCTACATAAATGATATTAATTGTTTTTTGTTAGGGGATAGTATTGTGATGATATTTCGTCAATTTGTCGCAAAGTGGAACTGTCAGTTCTACAGTCCCACTTGGCGATAAATTTGGCGATTTTTTAAAATGTCGCTAATTTGACGAAACTGTCGCCAAATGTTCCATAGAAATATAACTATTTAGACGATATTTTTTCTACCAATTTATTTGAAGCAAATGATATCATGTCGCTTAGCAACGGATTTAAATCCAATGTGTTTATGCGGCAGACGATTTTTATTAAATCCTTTCCGATTTGAATAATGAAGATATGTATATAAAATAAATTTCATTGCCATTTCATTTTGGACTAGATAATATCAATTATACTCTTCAGGTTTAAACATTATTATTATTGATATTTTCCGGAATTATTGATTCAGGGATTATTGATATTTTTAAGTTATTACGCCATTGTTTTATTGCGGCAAAAATTGCTGACACACGCATATTGTACGTTGTACGAGTAATCTTCTAGGAATGCACGGGTATATCTTCTAACCTACGAGAATATAAGTAGTACAGGTATATTGGCATATATTTTGACATATATTGGCATATATATTGGAATCAAGTACAGTCTTCTGGTATGAAGATTAAGGGGATTAATTATATATTCAATTTATTACGTCGTCTGTTGTATTTTACCAAAAAACATTTGTGACTCATATTGCAAAACGGGTAATCTTCTACTAATAATCGGACATTATAAGTAGTACGTGTATATCTTCCCATATAATTTTAGCACTTTAATTTTGACATATATTGGAATAAATGACTGTCTTCAGATTTAAAGATTACGGGTTTATTGGTATTTTCAATTTATACATGTAATCTACTAATACAGGTTATATTTTCTAATATTCGCGTATATAATTAGTACGGGTCCCATACAATTTTAACGCTTTTATTTTCCATATATTGATTCAATTCCATATTTTTTTTTTATATTTGCTTACATAAGGGGTCCAAGATGTTTTATTCTTCAGATATGTCCATGAAGATAATTTTATATAGCGAGAACAGAGATTCTTAAACTTCTTTTTAGGAGCATTATATTAAATATTTTAACAGAATATTTTGATTAAACATGTCATTTAGTATACTATAAGAATTTGGGCATGATTGTGAATTTCAAGTTTCTTTATATTATATACTCCGTACGAAGAACGGGTATGCTGCTAGTCTATATAAATAAAAATGAAAATCTGTCTGTCTGTCTGTCTGTTTGTCCCATCATCACGGGAGAACGGCTGAACCGAATTTGATGAAATTTTGTGGGTAGCCTGGAAATAGTCCCACTTAAAATTTAGTCCATATATGGAGTTTCTACAATCAGTGGTTCTCGAGATATTAGTAAAAAAACGATATTTTCGTTTGTCTCATCATCACGGGAGAACGGCTGAATCGAATTTGATGAAATTTTGTAGATAGCCTTTAAATAGCCCCCCATAAATTTATCCCAAGTTTCGAGCATCTAAGACCAGGGGTTGTCGAAATATTAATGAAAAACGAAACTTTTTCTTAGGAGTTCTCCTCTCTAACTCTGTGGTTTATCCAAACGAAAAGCTTGAAAATCGTTTGAAAGTGAATTAAAACTGTATCTCAGAGTTTGGGGGGAGATTTTTTGCACTAATTAGTCACTTTCTGAAAACATCAATTGTTTGAAACATGATTTAAATGGGAAATCTATCTCCTTGGTTTATATTATACAAGTTTTTACTGAAAAATGAAAAGTATAAAGAAATAAAAATGGCTATTAAATTTTGCATTTTATGAGGAAGATTCTATCTTATATCATGTTTCTCGGCAACGGAATGAAATTAAATGTGTTGTTAATATGTATTATTATTTTTTCTATTTGAATAATAAATAAATGGATGTAAAAATATATTTTTAAATGAACGGTTTGATTGTTCTTTTAATTATATAAATTGCCGACCGCGTACATGACTTTCATTTATTTTAGCAAAGTGGTTTTCAGCTCATATATTATGTTTAGCTAATAAACTCATATATTGTGTTTACCCAATAAATTCATTTAGCCGAATGTTGAAGCAGAAAAAGATTAGAACGGGTGTATCTTATAATACAATTTTAGTGTTTTCATTTAGTATATACAAACGGGATCAGGATATTTTATTCTTCAGATCTGCAAATTCAGAGCTACGAATTTAGCGGAATATCTCTAAATAACTTGGTAACTTCTCTTAAACTTTACCAAACTAGCGGTAATGTTTCCAAATTCATAAAATTGGCGCAAATCAATGATTTGCTTTTTTGAATAGAGTACTGAAATGATGTTTCGGTAGCATTTGTCGATCAATCCATCCATCCTACTTAGTAACACATTTAACGAATTTTTTTAATATCACGAAATTGATAAAAGTATTTGTGAGTCTATAAAAATATCCTGGAATTGATAAAATCGCGCTTAATAAATGAAAATAATTGTATTTTCTTAGGGGATAGTATTGTGATGATGTTTCGTCAATTTGTCGCAAAATGGGTGTATCTGTTCTACAGTCCCACTTGGCGATAAATTTGGCTATTTTTTAAGTTATCGCTAAATTGACTAAAATGTCGCCAAACCTTCCATGGAGATTGCATTATTCAGACGATATGATTTCCATCAATTTATTTGAAGCAAATGATATCATGTCGCTTAGCAACGGATCCAATGTGTTATGCCGCATACGATTTTATATTAAATCTTTTCCGATTTGAATAATAAAGATATGTATATAAAATAAATTTCATTGGCATTGCATTTTTGACTGGATAATATCAGTTACGGTCCCCAGGTTTAAACATTATTATTATTGATATTTTCGGGGACTGTTGATTCAGGGATTATTGATATTTTCAAGTTATTATGCCATTGTTTTATTATGCCGAAAATTGTTGAAACTCATATATAGTACTTTGTACGAGTAATCTTCTACAAATGCATTATATCTTCTAATCTATGAGAATATAAGTAGTACAGGTATATTGGCATATATTTTGTTATATATTGGCATATATTGGAATCAATTACGCCTTCTGGTATAAAGATTACGGGGATTATTGATATTTCCAATTTATTACGTCATCTCTTTTATTTTGGCAAATATTTTTGAGACTCATATTGTAATACGGGGAATCTTCTACTAGCACACTGGCGTATTTTCTAATCTGCGACAATATAAGTAATACGGGGTTGCATATATTGATACAATTCCTTTTTTTTTTTTGTAAATTTGCTTACAAAAGGGGCCAGCATGTTTTATTCTTCAGATCTGCTCATGAAGATAATTTTGCATAGTGAGAACAGATATTCTTAAACTTCTCTTTAGGAGCAATAAATTTAATATCTTAACAGAATTTGCACATGATTGCGAATTATAAATTTCTTTATATTATATATTCCGTACGAAGAACGGGTATGCTGCTAGTCTATATAAATAAAATTGAAAATCTCTCTGTCTGTTTGTCCCATCATCACGGGAGAACGGCTGAACCGAATTTGATGAAATTTGGTGGGTAGGCTAGAAATAGCCCCACTTAAAATTTAGTCCTTGTTTAGAGTTTCTACGACCAGTGGTTCTCGAGATATTAGTAAAAAACGAACTTTTCGTTTGTCTCATCATCACGGAAGAACGGCTGAACCGAATTTAATGAAATTGTGTGGATAGCTTTGAAATAGCACCCCATAAATTCAGTCCAAGTTTCGAGTTTCTAAGACCAGGGGTTGTCGAGATATTAATGAAAAACGGAACTTTTTCCTATGAGTTATACTCTCCAACTCCGTGGTTTATTCAAACGGAAAGGATGAAAATCGTTTGTTTAAAACGGCGAAATGAAATAAAACTTTATTTCCGAGTTTGGTGCAGGATTTTTGCATTAATTAGTCACTATCGGAAAACACGAATTGTTTGAAATATGAATTTAAATGGAAAATCTACCTCCGTGGTTATATTTCACAAGCTTTTACTCAACGATTAAAAGTATAAAGAAATCAAAATGGCTATTTAATTTTGCATTTTATCTTATATCATGTTGCTCGGCAACGGAATGAAATTAAATGTGTTGTTAATATTTATTATTATTTTTTCTATTTGAATAATAAATAAATGGATGTAAAAATATATTTTTAAATGAAAGGTTTGGTTGTTCTTTTAATTATATAAATTGCGAACTGCGTACATCAGTTTCATTTATTTTAGCAAAGAGGTTTCCAGCTCATATATTGTGTTTAGCTAATAAACTCATATATTGTGTTTACCCAATAAATTCAATTAGCTGATTGTTGAAGCAGAAAAAGAGTAGAACGGCTGTATCTTATAATACAATTTTAGTGTTTTCATTTAGTATATACAAACGGGATCAGAATATTTTATTCTTCAGATCTGCAAATTTAGAGCTACGAGTTTAGCGGAATATCTCTAAATATATATATATATATATAACTTGGTAACTTTTCTTAAACTTTACCAAATTAGCGGAAATGTTTCCAACTTTATAAAAATGACGCAAATGAATTAGTTTTTTTAAAATAGAGTACTGAAATTTTGTTTCGGTAGCATTTGCCGGACAGTCTATCCATCCTACTTAGTAACACATTTAACGAATTTTTTTAATATCACCAAATTGATAAAAATATTTGTGAGTCCATAAAAATATCATAGAATTGATAAAATCGCGCTTAATAAATGAAAATAATTGTGTTTTATTAGGGGATAGTATTATGATGATGTTTCGTCAATTTGTCGCAAACTGGGACTATCTGTTCTACAGTCCCACTTGGCGATAAATTTGGGGATTTTTTAAGTTATCGCTAAATTGACCAAAATGTCGCCAAACCTTCCATGGAGGTCGCATTATTCAGATGATGTGATTTCCATCAATTTATTTAAAGCAAATGATATCATGCTTAGCAACGGATCCAATGTGTTATGCGGCATACGATTTTATATTAAATCTTTTCCGATTTGAATAATAAAAATATGTATATAAAATAAGTTTCATTGACATTGCATTTTTGACTGGATAATATCAATTACGGTCTTCAGGTTTAAACATTATTATTATTGATATTTTCCGGAATTATTGATTCAGTGATTATTGATATTTTTAAGTTATTACGCCATTGTTTTATTGCGGCAAAAATTGCTGACACACGCATATTGCTGACACACGCACGATTTGATTTTTCTTATAGCATTTTTGACTGGATAATATCAATTACGGTCTTCAGGTTTAAAAATTATTATTATTGATATTTTCGGGGACTTTTGATTCAGGGATTATTGATATTTTCAAGTTATTATGACATTGTTTTATTATGACGAAAATTGTTGAAACTCATATACAGTACGTTGTACGAGTAATCTTCTACAAATGCATTATATCTTCTAATCTACGAGAATATAAGTAGTACAGGTATATTGGCATATATTTTGATATATATTGGCATATATTGGAATCAATTACGACCTTCTGGTAAAAGATTACGGGGATTATTGATATTTTCAATTTATTACGTCATCTCCTTTATTTTGGCAAATATTTTTGAGACTCATATTGTAATACGGGTAATCTTCTACTAACACACTGGCATATTTTCTAATCTACGACAATATAAGTAGTACGGGTTTGCATATAATGATTCAATTCCTTTTTTTTTTTTGTAAATTTACTTACAAAAGGGGTCAGGATGTTTTATTCTTCAGATCTGCCCGTGAAGATAATTTTGCATAGTGAGAACAGATATTCTTAAACTTCTCTTTATGAGCAATAAATTTCATATTTTAACAGAATTTGCACATGATTGCGAATTATAAGTTTCTTTATATTATATACTCCGTACGAAGAACGGGTATGCTGCTAGTATTAATATAAATCTGTAATACTATTATAAATTTGTTATATTAGTAATAATTTGTAAATATAAACCTTAAATAAAACGTGATTAAATTAAATAATTTTATAAATGTTTGTAGTTGGTGGGGAGGGGGGAGGGGACTAGAGAATGTATTGAAATTGAAGTTTTTCATATAATGCTATAAGGTGAGATAAGTTGTTTAATGGAATTTACTGATGATGTGGTTAGGTTAGCAGATGAAATTAAAATTATAAAAATTGTGGACATAAAAAAAACGAAAAAACGCTCCCTCCCCTCCGATAAAGACTACTGCAGGGTGCAGTTGTGTGGGATAGGGCAACACCCTCTATATTCCTGAATATAGAGGGTGTTGGATAGGGTTAGAAGCAGTACTTCTTTCAGGACTTTTCAGCTGGTGTGTGTGCAAGGTATTTAGAAAGATGTGTGTGTGTGTGTGGGGGGGGGGGAACAAGTTTTTATTTTCCCGACAGAAAATATCTAAACGCTATGTCACATAAATAGAAACTAGTTAATATAAAATGTCTCTGGGCGGGCGATACTCATCTCTGACGGAGGGGGGGGGGGGCATCGCCGCCAGGGGTATGCCTGAAAAAAACATTGGTTGGAAGCACCCCCTCCCCTTCCTTGTCTGACCCATTAGTTTTACATAAGGTCAGTATTTGGAAACGAAATTCAGGATTGTTACCTTCCCCATTAATAGTCAAGATCTCCCCCCTTTTCAAAATTCTGGCTACGCCTATGCGTGGGTGACGCAACTTACCCTTACCCTGTTAACGCCAGAATGCTCTAAAAATATACTAGTTCTTCATATGGTCTGTACGGAATAACTAAATCCAACACATTCAATCGTCAACCCCCCTTCCGTTTTTCCAAAATGGGCTATGTCTAAACATGAATATTGATTGTTAAATTTAGATCAGATAAATATGTTAAAATACAGGTGAAAAGTAACTTGACTAACTGCACAAGGAAATATCGAATGTATACTTAAAGTTTATGTACAGATAAATTTTCGGTCATTAAATTTATTTTGAATATTCTTTTCGTGTACTGTACAAAAGTATAAGCAAGAGTGACAATCCCTCCTTCTCAACACTCACGCACTGATTCAAGGTCATTTATTCTCCATTGGGAAAAAAAATCTGACAGTCAACCTCCTCCCTCACTCACGGCATTTCGGCTACGCCTATGTTAACTGGGCCAAAGTTCTATATTTGTATATTTCGTAGTAATTTTACTTATGAGCGTTGTGCAGAATAGGATAAATCGGTACCCCCCCCCCCCCTCCCACACACACACCAGACACACACACACACACCACCACCACACATACACACACACGTCCTGAGCCCATTTTTAGCAGAATACATGCAATTTTTATTCAGTCATAAAAAACTGAAATAAGAATAAACTACTATTCCCTTTTAATGCCTACAAATATCAATTTTTAAATTTTATCAACTGTCGAAAATTTAAAATTTACACTTTAACAAATTTAAACAAAATAGAAATAACAAAATATGTATAAAAGTACAAATTTAATATTGAAAATACCCATTAAAAATCATAAATTGTAATTGCACATTTTGTTGCACAATTCAACTCATTAGCGTAAGCTAATGAGTTGAATTTACTTATTAGGAAATTTAGTATCTGATAATTTTTTGGAGGAAAATAGTTGATTGAGGTGGAGATATGACAATATTTATCACGAATAATAAGTGTAAACATTTTAAAAAAATGTAACAAAAGTAAAATGATTTAAAAACGAAATATATAATCCATTGTGCAGCGTAATACATAATTCGTTTTAAAAGAATTTTTGAATCGCAATATTTGCAACCAAACGAAAAACAAACGATGGCAACAACTTTGCAACGTTTTTAATCCAGATCGTGCTGCCTGAGGCATGTTCCGAAAACGTACTCGCTATACCCCCTGCTGTGAGGCTGATTCTTTGCTATTGGCTGAGTTAAATGACGTCATGGGCGGAGCCTAGAATACACTTTGAAGTTTGACAGTTTAAGACAAAATCCGTCGTCTTCGAGATTATACGTGTTTACATTTTCCTTGATACATTTCGTCATGTATTTTACTTCATACACACATATTTATTTGCTTTTGATATGATTTTAAACTAAATTAAATAAAATATATTTTCATCCTATTTTCCTATTTTCCTATATCCTATTTTCATTGATGACTTATAGCACTTGAGGCAATTTGTTTTATTTTATTAATGTTTTAACTACAAAAAAGCAAGTTACCTATCCAAACGAAAATACATAACCGTTTAAATGTGGGTTACCGTAACCTTTTTTGAAGTCGGTTTCAAATATTTATGCAAGTTCGTAAACAAAACTATGTGTTTGATTTAAAAGAAAAAGCCATACAATGGAATATTTTGGACAAAAAATGTGAAATTTTTTAAAAAAAATTAATCTAAAATTAATAAAAATGCAGGCTTACAGTAATCCTGGGTAAAATATTTAGTGTAGAGGGTGGGTAATCCATCCCACTCTATATACCCAGTGATGTGCTAATAATTTTCTATGCTAAAAATTTTTAGTAACTGATATGCTTCGAAAATTATATATATCAATTGTTTGCTGTTCCCATTAAATTCTAAACAAATAGATATGCATATTGGTTTCTTTACTATTTGAATAGGTGCGAGCAATGCTAATGCTATGCCACTGTCACTAACCAAAAGATAACAAAGTGGCAAAACCAAAGAATGACATACCTATATTTGTAGAACTGCGTCAATGAATTTACAATTAAAGTACTTCAATACACCTTCTTCTGGATTTTGAGGAAATTTTTACATACATTAACAATTACAATATGATTTGTGTCTTGATTTAGTGTAATTAAAAGAAAATTCGAATAGATTTTTTCCTGTAGTTCGGAGGGGGGGGGGGGGTATCTTTAACCAGGTAAGTCCATCAGTCACAACCAGTGCATACTTTTAAATATATAACATATAAGTTAATTTCTTGGCATTCTTTATTAACACTTTACAACAAAGTTGAAAAGTGTTTATGACTTTGTTCATTCTGTCTGTCTGTCTGTCTGTCTGTCTGTCTGTCTGTCTGTCTGTCTGTCTGTCTGTCCGTTAGCACGATAACTGCCGTAAAAATGAGTTTATCAAAATGAAATTTTAGTATGTTGTTCAGACGGTCTGTAGGACCTATGGGAATATAAATAAATAATATCACCCAATTAGTTTTTTATTGAACCCGGGTTGAAAAAATGAAATACATTGAACCCTATGGGACCTAATTTTTCAAACATTTTTTAAGTAAATTTAAAATTCACGAATTGCTTCGAAATTTTTAGGAAATATTCACATTATCCCATAGAATATATAAAAAAAAATTCAGTAAAATATGTTAAGTAGTTTTTTAATTAAAAAAATTATTTAATATAGGGAAAAAAACAAATTCAATTAAATTCTGACTTTGGGATATCTTCCAGAAAGAAAAGAGAGAGATATTATATAATAAATATCTCTCCATTTGTTTAAACGTTTTGCATATGGGAGTGGCTTCATATTTTAAGATAAATTTGGTAGATAACAATTTTTCATTTTTTTTAAATTTTATATAACTCTTCATGATAAATTTAATTGATGGCATTTTAAATGCACTTTCCTACGTCCTAGAGAGAGTTAAAATTTGGTACACAGCTTAAATTTGTTGAACATTTTATTCGACAAAAATTTGATGGATCTTTAAATATAGATTATACATTTTTTTCGAAATGGCCTGAAAATAATCCCCGTTCACTTCTATAAATCATTGGTGTAATATTGTTAAAAATTCTGATGTGGACAGCACATGTCTTTCTCTGCAGACTCATATTCGTTCTCTTTATTTATTCAATGATAATTTCAGTTTATCTGCACAACATAAGTATTTTAAATGACATTGAATTTACACGTTAAACTTAAATTTGGTTCTCATTTGATAGCTGGACTTATTGTCAAAGGTGGCGTAGCGAAAACGCGAAAAAACTAGAATATCTCAAGAACGGCTAGTCCTAGAGTAATGGGGTTAGTCTTATTCTTTTTGTTGTCAAAAATCACATATAAAATATTAATTTAATTGATATAATTGAGCACACGTAGTCTTTTATTTTTATATATAACGATTTTTGCTGGCCATTTCGCAAAAATAGCCCGTTCCTTTTTCCCGAATCGTAGTAGAATAACCTACAAATGATTTATATACAAAATTTTGTTAAATTTGGTATATAAATCACTTGTAGGTTATTGAAATATTATACTCTAAATTTTGTTAAATTTGGTTCATTAGTTTTTAGCTAGAGTTGATAAAGGCAATTTCTGCGGCCATTTCGCAAAGAAGGCAGATTCTTTTATTACGAATCGTACTATAATCTAATGAACATCAGGATTTCCCACAAAAAACATACCTACCAAATTGTATGAAATTCGGTCCATTAGTTTTTCAATTAGAGTGGATGTAATATCCACACAGACACACAGAAACATACACAGATACACCCTTACACACACAGACGTCTTCCTAAAAGTAGTTTTTTCGTGTTCTAGAAGTCCCAAAACGTGTAGATACTTTGAAAATTCGAGTTCCGATCCTCGGCACGATTCCAATACTTTGAGTACATACACATACACATATATATTATCTGTGTATTATCTGTGTATCTAAATTCCGTGCCTATGCAATTACAATAGTTGTGATTTTAAATGATCCCTAAACTTTTATTATTTCTTCAAGGAAGCCTAATTTTAACATATGCAGAATGCAAATATCTCAAGCGATTGTAAGATGAATTACATAAGAATTGCTGAATTTTTTTCACACAAAATTATTTAGCTCTGGAGTCTGGAATACAAGTTATATGAATGAAATATTCATTAATTTTGCATAAAGAATCAGATGATTTATATTTCGATACAGTTTTAAATATTTAAGTATAATAAATTACTGTAGTTCTGTGATAATGTAAAATATATTACCACTGAATGAATCACATTTTAGAAATTTTTAAATGAAATTACATTTCAGTTGGAAAGTGTTTCATAATCAATGCTTATGCATGATTGATCTTTCTTGTTAAACTTTTATTTACTTCAAACATTTTCAATGTAACAATTGATACTTGAATATTGAAAATTTTGACAATCAGTATGTACATACTGACTCTAGTTCTCCTTTAATGCTCGCTCCTTGTTTCTATGTGAATAAAAGATACCACTAGATCAAAATAAATAAACTGCTGCTTTTTAGAATATAAATTTGGAATACTTTCTTGAAGAATCTGATTTGTCATCTAATTTTTTTATGCCTGGTTTCTTTACAGAAGTATTAAAAAGTTATATACCAATAGAATAGATGCTATGGATTTGAATTGATATCACCAGAAATAAACAAGTTGGTTGAGATTTGCACTTTAACTTAGTATGTTACCTGAAGAATTTGACTTTTAGAGGAATAGCTTTTTTTTTTTACATTAATTGAAATTTCATGTTAACTACTTTATATGTTACAAATAAATATATAATAGAATATATAATAGGCACTGATAGTGCCTAGCCTGCAGTTCGTGCTAACTGATATTTCCCATAAAGTGGTTTCAACTTTTCTTAGACAGCAAAACCCTTATATAATTCCATTTTTTAATATCAGAACATTCTGAATTGATATTTTGTCTCTATGATAACCATCTACGTAATATATGTACACGTAATAGGTGAATGGAAACAAATATGAGTAAATAGATACAGCTTTCCGAGTACATTCAAGTTAGTTTTAAATGCCTGAAATATAGCTAAAATACTTGTTCATCAAAGACGTCATGTGAAATATATTAGCTGCAGCCCCAATTTCAACTTCAAAATAGCTATTTTTCTTGCTCATATTTGTTTCTCCAGTCATAACGTTTTTTATGAAAATAGCTTGATAAAACTGTTTTGCTCTTATAGTTTTGCAACATTCTAATATATCAATTTGTGAATAGGATATAATGGAGAAGACACTCCTATTGCAGATACTAGCATTCATGGACTAGTTTCTCACTTATTATATGCTCGTTATCATGAAATAATCAAAATTTGCAGTGGTAGCATGAAAGTTAGCATGCACCACAATTTTTTAGAATTTCTATGGGAACTAACATTTTCAGTTCTTCCACGTGGCCGGCTCAAAATTCATATACAATTTAGCTCAGGCCACATGAAGTTGCAAGGGCAAAGTTTATAAACACAAAGCCCATCTATAAGAGGCATTCTAAAAAATATGGGTGATATTCCTATTACTGATACCAGCATGAGCATTCTTGGACTGGCTTCATACTTATTATGCATTCGTCAATATAGAATATCTGATATCTATAATGGTAACAAGAAACTTAATGTAGATCCAGGTATGGGTCATTGTGGCAATTACCCCCCCCCCCCTTTTTTTTTTCAGATATATGTGTCATTTCTTGTGAATCTATAGATTCACTTATAAAAGTTTATTGCAATGTCAAAAATCCCAAAATGACATAAAATTCATTTTATCAGGCTAGTTTGCTTCATTTTATGATTAATCAAAAAACATTCATCCGTATCGATAACTATTTACTGATATACTACAAAGACAAATGTTCAATAAAAGAAACGTGTCAAAGTAAATCCCTTTTTATTTCTGCCTGAATCTGCACTTGTAATGTACTAACTGTAAACTTTGCAACTACCTTTTAAATTTGGTTAACTGTACTCACGATTCATTGAATGATGATCAATTTACAAGGACCTAATTAACCTTCAGTTTTCTATAAGAAATTCGGATTGGCTAGACATGGATTAACATAAACACTATGTAATAAACACTATAATGTTTTAAATTTGATTAAGTAGGTACTAGTCAATCAGGTTCAGTTGATTAAATATTTATAATTTTTCAAGATATTGTTCACCGGATGAACTAAAATATGTTTTTTAGGTAATGCGTATGGTTATCTTATTTGTACTGATTTTTTCCCATCAATAGTACAGATAATAGAATTTTGATGGATAAAAGTAAATTCCTGCCTTGAGCAGTGTGGACCTGGCCTACCTCTCGGTTTTACAGGGTTTTACAGGATTAGTTTCGCACCCCTGAAGACTTGCGGACCCACATGTTTAGCGTGATCGTACTCTGCGTGAACACGGCGGCATTTTTTTCTTTTTCCAGCGGAGGGAATCGAACCCGGGTCTACCGAGTGCCATTCCCACGCGCTGACCAGTGAGTTGCTGCGCCCACTAAATTCCTGCCTTAGAGTAAAGTTAAAAATGAATTTCAAAAGCAAATAAAAACATCCCATTTAATAAACTGATATCTATATATTGCAATTGTAACTGTAGACGGAGAAATTGAAAAGCAGATTTAGTTTTAGCTAGAATCATTGTACTATTAGAAAAAAATTGTATATATAGCCTGATTCAGTACTATCTTGTTATAGTGGCTCTCATAAATCCGATTGATCCAAGGTCGCAGTTTATTCGCCAAGGTTTTCATTAACGAAAAAGCAATATGACAATAATATAAACACGTGCTGTTTCTTTAAGACTGCAAACGTTTGGTGAGATTTTACAACCTACCTTGGTGATAAATTTCGGACGCTTGGTGATTCATCCTCGGGGGCTGCTATAATAAGGAAGTACCCATAATTCTTTAAAATTATAGAAATATATTTAAGAAATATTTTTTGTCTCTACACACCAATAGCATTACTAAGTAGGGAAATCATATTCCCTAGAAACCCATTTAAGTCCAGAGAAATGATATTTAGCGAAATGGGAAGCAAACTGTTTGGTTACTAATTCAACACCCCCCCCCCCCCTCCTCTTCCTCAAAAAAAGAATTGCCTGGGGATGCTACGCTACTGTTACACATATAATACTAACGTTAAAGGAAAATATTGTAATAGGATCAAATATTTGAACTATTAATGAATTTACATGTTTTTGTTTTAAATATTCTTATTTTCGAATTGAATGCTTTTGAGATAAGCATGTGTACTTTTGTAATCACTGATATCTCACAAATGATTCAAAAGTTAGTACTAATTTTCTACTACTCAATTGAATTATCTTCAGATAATGAAATATGGATAGTTATATTTTAATTTCAATATTTGTATAAAATTCATAATTTGTTGTCAAATCAAAACAAATTTAAATAAAAATGTTTCAAATATTTTGTTAAATATTTTGTAGTCCAATTTCCCATTCTAATCAGTGAATATTAAATTTCAAATATTTGAAATACAGTACATACATCATTTATATGCGTTTCTACATAGCTCGTCAAACATTCCTATCCAGTGACATTAATTTCAATTACATATTTTCACAGGTATACGCTTTACTTCACTGGTCCCTAGAGTAGTGTATAAATAGTGCTTTACTATAGTTAAAAATATGCATCTTCTGTTTAACAGTACAATCTGTTTGAACAATTTTAACTGCATAATAATGTTGCATGATATTACCTAATTTCAATTTATAACATGTTTATAAAGAAGGAGTTTATCCAACAGATATTTTAAATCAACTTACTGAATGCTGTTTTTTAAAATAATAGACAGTAGTTACTAATTTAATTTTATATGAAGATGGATTTGATATCCTAGGATGCATGAATAGATGCAAATTGACTTACCTAGTTAATACTGATGTTATCTGATTTATCCTGATGTAATGAGATATAATGAAGCTGAAAATACATATATACCAGTTAAAAGTTTGACTAGTTATCACTGCGTCCAACCGATGCAAAAGTATTTCGTTAAGATTAGATAGTAATATATTATCTAAATCGAATTATAGTTGTTGAAGTAATAAAGATATTGAAATTAATATTTGTTTCAAATAAAAAATTTTGGGTTTAGAAATTAATAATATTTTGACTAAATGTTTCAAACTGAAATTATTCAAGAGATTGAAAAATAAAACTTCAGGTTTTATATTTCAGATGTGTTATACAGAATAGCAAGTGTAAAGAAGATTTTAATTGAATTAACGTTGAGTTAAATTTAAAATGTTCTGAAAAATTTGAATGATGTATCAATACATGCCTTTTAAATTTGAATATCAAAATTTTGTATATTCAAAATTCAAAGTGTAGGATAATACACATGTAATTGTTATTAAACATTTCCAAAGTTTAAATATTGGTTGTTAAATTTTAAACAATTTGAAATAAACATGTTTAAGAGTTAAAATGCCCGTCGAAATCAGGAGGTCATAAGAAACAACAACAACAACAACAACAAGTTAAAATGTAAATAATTTTAACTCGAACACCAAATCAATTCTAAACGCACAATAAATATATATTATGTTAATGTGAACTGCGAAGAATGATAGCATTTGAAACCATAATCTTGCATAATAGCTTACTGGCTATTAAAAATTTGGCAGCTCACTACTGGGTACAGATCAAACTTCAAAGTATTTCATAAACATTAGATAATGGCTATTAGTGTTTGCTTTCTTCAGAATGTTACTTAATATCAATAAAATCTCAAAATCAACACCCATACAGCTGAAATGAAACTTCATATATATATGCTATTTAAATTACAACTTGGTATATACATATAGAATATATATTAATTTTATTAGTAATTTCATTAATTTGTATAACATCTTTACACACTTATACTATAACACACTACTGTGATAAACAAATTAACTATGAATCACATTAAAAAATATATTGCTGTCTTCTACACAAATTTAATTAGCCTAGAAGGAAATATAAATCAAAGTTTCTCCTTTAATTTAACTGATACAACAATAAAAACATCTGACCACTTAAGTTATTTAAACAGGCCAGGTGAAATATTGCAGTACAAGTTTTGATATATTCATATTTGGTCGGCGATCTTCTATCTAAAATTAGGTACTACAAAAAATAAGTTAGAAAATCATTCAATCGGATTATTTACAGATGTATAAGGTACAACGTTCCAGTGTCAGCATTTTACTCGCAAAAATTTTAATAAATATATCATTTACTACTTACCTAAATTTAAGACATTTTTGTTGTTTTACGAACGTGTATATATCTCCGTATATTGTCACAGAACGTTAATTCTATTAACCTTGGTTAATTCTATTAACCTTGATATCTTTGCACTATTTCTTTCTATCATAATTTTCTTCCCGATTTAATAACAAACATTTTTTTCCATTAATCTCGAAGACGACAACTTCAAGGTGTATACTAGGCTCCGCCCATGACGTCATTTAACTTAGCCAATAGCGAAGAATCGGCCTCACAGCAGGGGGTATAGCGAGTACGTTTTCGGAACATGCCTACCTGAGAACGGAATTCGTAAATATCTTCATTAAGATTCGTAACCTTGATATTTATTAAAGGGCAATTTTAAAGGGTAATTAATTTAATTATTAAGGATAATTTGAAATTGTTAATTAAGTTGTGATTCCATAAACTCGTGTGATCTTTTACTTTCCCTGCAATGTATAGGGAAAGTATTGGAATCATGTCGAAAATCGCAAGTCGAGTCTTCGACGAACTCTATACGTAAGATTGTAAATTTAGCTTTTATAAATTTTGAATTCGATTGTTACTATAAAACCCATAATATGAGTAGGCAAAACGTCTTTGAAACATCAGATCAATATTGGCTGCAAGTGTTACATTCTATAATCAAGATTACATTTTTCGACAAAAAATCCATAGGGTCAGAAATGCTAAATTCGTTAATACTATACAGGGTGTTTCAAAAAAACTTTTTTGTCCAAAAATCAATGCTGCTAAAATTTGCAGCTTATAAATGCCGCGGATGTTGGGTTTTGCATTTATAGTTTTAATGTTGCTTTTCTTTATACAGGGTGTCCAGAAAGTTCCAGAACGACGCAATATCTCCAGAAATACACTTCGGATCAAAAAAATAAAAAAAACGTATTCAATATTTTTAGAAAAGCTATCCAATGATACCAAAATTGACCCCCCCCCCCCCACCTTCCTCCTGTTGGAGGGGAGTGGGGCAACTTTGAAATTTTCAATGGGAACCTCCATTTTTAATGCAGATTTGGATTCTCCAGAAAAAATTACATACATGTGACCTACGATTTTTGAATTATTAACACCACGTGCTGTTGGTATATTTCGGTTGCGGTAGCCCGGTGGTTTGCGAGCTGGATTTGCACGCTGCCACAACTCCAGTCCAGCTTTGCGGTTCCCGGGATTTTTTTTTTTTTTTTTTTTGTGTGTGTCTGTGTGTGTCTTTTGGTTGTGGGTGTGTGTTTGTGTTCCTGGATGTCTTTTCTCAGACTCCTGCTTTGCAGCCGTCCGCTTTTCGACTCTAAATCTTTTTTTTCCTGTTGTTCAGCCGTCCGCTTTTGGTTTTTAAATTCTTTGTTTTCTGTCTTCTTGTTTTATCATATTATTATTGCATTGTTGTTATCTCTTACGGATTCTTGTTCTGCAGGCGTCCGCTTTTTGGTTTTAAATTTTCTCTTGGATTCCTGGTTTACAGCCGTCCGTTTTTGATCTCTAAATTTCTTGCTTTTTGTTACTTCGTTACGAATTCCTGTTCTGCAGCCGTCCGCTTTTTGGCTTTTAAATTTTCTCTTGGATTCCTGGTTTACAGCTGTCCGTTTTTGGCCCCTAAATTTTTTTTTGCTTTCTGTTGTAATAAATTTTATTGTATTGATGTAATAAATTTTAATGTCTTGTAATAAATTTTATTGAATTTTTTTAATATGTCACTTTGACCTTGTTCTATATCTCTGTAAGAAATCTAATTATTATTATTATTATTATTATCATTTATTATTTTATTTTATTTCTGGTTTTTCAAACTTTGTCTTAACCCTTTTGTCTTCCAACCTTGACCCTTTTCTTTTTCTGTATTCCCTTTTGTATTTTGTGTTAGGGTTTTTTCCCTTCCGGGTTTTCCCCTCTTTACAATTTTTGCCTTTTGTCTCTCTTGTATTGCCTTGTATTGTATTGTACTGTAATGTATTGTTTTGTTTTTATGTTTTGTTTTGTCGTTGCCGATCTTTTGCTTGTCTTGATGTAACTACTTGTGTTGTGATTCAATTTTAATATGTATTGTAATTTCTTGAATCTAAAATAAAGTTCCCGGCCACACACTTAGCTACAGTAAGCCTTCGGGTCTGTCGTGTGGTCTGGGTTTTCAACACTTCAACGCTGCTACAACTGCCGCCGCGTTCATGCGGAGTACGATCACGTTAAACATGTGGGTCCGTAAGTCCTTCCGAGAGGTGGATGGTAGGGGAAGGACCGGTTCTCGTTAGATCACCGAAGTCAGGCAGCATCGGACGCGGCTAGTACTTGGGTGGGTGACCACCTGGGAACACCGCGTGCTGTTGGCATATTTCGGGCGCGGTAGCCAGGTGGTTTGCGCGCTGGATTTGCACGCTACCACAACTGCCGCCGCGTTCATGCGGAGTACGATCACGTTAAACATGTGGGTCCGTAAGTCCTTCCGAGAGATTGGTGGTAGGGGAAGGAGGGTACGGTCACTGTGGATGCCTCCCCCACTGGGTTCCGGTCTAAATTGGGTGACACTTCCCGGACGTCCAAACAGTTACCTTACGCCTTTCTGGTAGGTCTGGGTCTCAACAACAACAACACCACAGTTTATATTCAGGTTTCAGTTTTGAGAGTGGCATTTTATCGTTGAAATATGGAGACAGACTTTCCAACTTGCTTGTGTCATCAACAGAAGTAAAACCAGGAAGAAGTATCTGGAAACTTGGTAGAATATCCTCATTTGAAGCGAATCTTCTATCATGTAAATTTTGGATCAGACTATCAACACAATGAATGAAGATAGTCACCTGTAGTATTCTTCAACAGAAGTAGTTGGAAGATTTGCACGTGTTGTTTGCTTTAATGTGAGTCTTAGAATCTTAAATTCAGTTTGGAACACTACTTCTGCAAGCTGTGAAGCAGAATTAAATATTTCCTGACTTTTTTTTTAATGATCTCGTTTGAATGCTCTCGCTCGCTAACCACTGGGCTACCGCGCCCTCCATGACAATCTCCATAACTTTCTTTTTATTCACCCAATTTTGACCGGAATCCAGTGGGGGAGGCATCCACAGGTATCGTATCCTCCTTCCCCTAGCCACCAACTTCTCGGAAGGACTTCCGATTCCATCATCCTCATTCCATCGTTCCATCATTTAAAATATCCATAAAATTAAAATATCCATTTAAAACTTCCATAAATTAAAATATCCATTTAAAAAATTCATATCGCTCCATCATTTAAAATATAAATATAATAATTTCACTCGATGTATACAATACATCACCACAATTCAATCCACCATAATTCAATGCGCGCGCAGGATAAGTGGGATGTGGGTCTGAACTTCCTGAGAAATGGCGGAGAAATTTAAAATCATTACTTCTTTAAAATCAGCATCGGGCTACTATTTATAATTATTTTTTGATCAGATTGGACTTGTAAGAAAGCCAGATCTTGGAGCTTTCTGAAAATGTAAATTACAAGTCGAAATTGTCGGTACTTTTCCGATGCGAGGATTTAAAAACGAAAGTTCGTTTTTTTCAGCCAAAAGTGACTTTTGTTTTAAAATTTTTTAAAAATATTAAAAATTGAAATTGAGATTTGAAATTGATATATTTTTACTCGCAATTGACTGCTCTTTCCGATCGTGTGATTTTTTTTTCTACGACGTCTGGATGGTGGAGAAAAAAAGGGGGAAAAACGGTCGAAATCGCATAAAACATTAAATAACAAAAACAAATAATTCAAATTTTAAAAATAGGTTTTCACTTGTCACGTCCCTCCCCCGGGTCTCCGATTGCCAAATTTCGTAAATCTGCGACACGCGGTCACTGAGCCTATAGTGTATAAGACACACACACAGACAGAAATTGCCTTTTATTATACAGAAATGAGATCCTAGAAACATTTCAAAATAGCACGAAATACTAGGGGTAATATAAGCGCCGGGTTTTCAAAATCTGCATGGGGGCCCGCGGGACCAACTCTCAAGGCCCGTCTATGACAAACCAAAACAAAATATCATTCATCTGCAATTCGGTTCTGCATGGGGGTTTGAGCACCGGAGCCGTGGGCCACCTTCCGTGGGGGTTTGAGCACCGGAGCGGAGCCCCCACGAAGTCGGCGCTAGTGAGGGGTAAAAAAAAAACTTATCAAGTTTCAAGTATACACCTCTCTTACACCTCTCTTATAAACTAAAGCAAATTTTAGGGGGTGATAGTATTATAATTAAGGCAATTCCACTGTTGCTAAAATCAGAACGCAATAACTATAAACTGCCTACAGGCAGCATGTTAAAAAACAAGTAAAGGAATATTTCCTTTTTGGAACTGAAAAGGTGCTTTATATTGATGAAAGTTTAAAATTAACACAGAGTTGAACATCAAGTTTCATTCGTGAGTAGAGATTTCTTTCTTTTTTTTTTAGATTTCGGGGGGGGGGGGAGCTTCAGCCTCTTGAGCCTCTCCCCTGGCTACGTGACTGCTAACCGTTCACTTCAGCGACAACTGTTTATTTGTGTTTAGAAAACGGTTCAAAACTACTTTTAGCACTACCCAGGAATAACGATGTGGACGTAGTCGTTTTCTGTTCCCTTCGAGGTGTTTAATTAACTTGAGTCCCCTTGCCTCTCATGATCAGGGTGCTGCTTTCTGTAACTTCCCTTGCCTCTCATGATCAGGGGGCTTTTTTCTGTAACTTTTAAACGTTAGTGCCTCACTTCCGTTTTTCTCGATTATAGCGCCGTTTGTGGGAGCTAAAATCGTAGGTCAAATGTATGTAATTTTTTCTGGAGAAGCCAAATCGGCAATAAAAAATGGGGTTCCCATTGAAAATTTCAAAGTTGCCCCACGGGGAGGGGGGTCAATTTTGGTATCATTGGATAGTTTTTCTAAAAATAATGAATACGTGTTTTTTTATTTTTTGATCCGAAGTGTATTTCTCGAGATATTGCGCCGTTCCGGAACTTTCTGGACACCCTCAATATCAGCTTCTAATAAGGTATAATTTACGACTACCACTTAAGGGTAGTTCGCTAATTCAATGCAAGGTAAATATAGATGCTGCACTATATTCAAGTTCTTTAAAGACAAGGAACAGTAACAGAAGAAGAGCTCTGCTGTTACTATTCCATGTAAAATGTGTTGTGTCTGTAGCTAAAATTTCGATTTGAGATCAGACATAGAACTTTAAACATATACCGGGTGATTCAAAAGTTCGGAGCAAAAGTAAAACGCTATAAAAAATATCTGTGGGTCAGAGAGACATGCAGTTTGCAGATTAATATTCACCGTGGTGGGGGATTTTGTGTGGCATGAAAAAAAATTAGTTCAAACTCTCGTTGTAGGGGCACCTAAAATCACGGGTGTGAAATCTGTCGATCTCGCAGGTCAGTCATGTGTGCAATCACCTCCATGCATAAGTCATTGCCATGGCTTTATCTGCCGCAGCCCCCGAGTGTCGAGAGTTTGAAATAATTTTTTTCATGCCACACAAAATCCCCCACCACGGTGAATATTAATCTGCAAACCGCATGTCTCTCCGACCCATAGATATTTTCTATAGCGTTTTACTTTTGCTCCGAACTTTTCAATCACCCGGAACGTCTCCGTTCAAAATGGCGGTTTCGAGTTACTACTATATTTGAATTCGTGAGAATAGAAACTATCAAAATTCAGAGTGACATACATTTCCGTAGTTTCAAAACTCGCCGCAAGATAGCAGACTTATCGTTGGTGAAATAAGCCAGTTTTGAATCGAATCAATCATGAACCCACTTTAGAATTCGTACGGAAAGGTTTCATTTCATTCACAACATTTTAAGGAAATATGGAAAGCGAATTTGGTCGGGAGTTAGTCGAGAACAGGGATGCAACTCAAATAACATATTCAGAAATCAAAATTTAGGCATTATTTCGGCAACAAAAGTAACACTACTCAAAGGCAAGAATATCCCAACTCAAGACACTACAACTTTTTAATCGACAAAAGTGACACAATTCAAAGTGCCCCTTCCTTCCAACTACTAGAAGTCTCCAGGAAAACAAAATGAACTCGAATATTTTTCGAATCATTCTAAAGGATATAAGCAACCTTTTCACCAAGGACAATTTCTTTTAATGATTAATATGTTGTCCTCTTAAAAAGATTAAAGTTTTTATTTTGAATTTTTTGCTCATACTAAAAAGTAAGGTTTCTTAAGTTGTGACGTTATTGTAACCAACGGGCGATATATCAAAAGTTACCATTAAAAATATGTATACAGGTATAGAATGAAAATTGGGAATTTTAACAAATAACTATATGCGTGAAAACGTTAGACCGGGCACCATGATATAAATTAAGTTAAATGTGGTGAATTAATTTAGCTCTCAACTTTTAGAAAAAAAAATTCACATTAATACATGTAAACTACAAACATTAGAATCTCATTATATGCAATTAAATTAGCCGTGAAAACAAGTACACTTTTCCCTGCCATATGCGACCGTTTTTCACAGAGTCGTTAATGGAAATTTGCTATTCTGCTTCCACGATTTATTCTGATTGCTTTAATGCTAATATGGCTATTTAGTACGAATTAAGAACTTGTTGGTTTTGTCATTTTGTTTTAACTTCAATTTATATAAATATATAATTATGCATAAAATGGTGTTTAAGCCTCAAAGACAGGGAAACTAACACACAAAAATTAACTTTTCAAAACAAAATAAAACTTTTATTTTTTATAATATATGGCAATTAGTGTCAATAATAGCTATCTCAATTGAAAATTTGCCTAGTTAGGGTCTGCTCTTTAAAATTTCAGCCTTTTATATACGCAGTGGGGACTTCGAAAGATTTTTGGGAGGCTGTACCCCCTCCTCATTTTATCCATTCTAGAAAAAAAATGGAAATTCCAGCTCCATTAGGTTTGGTTCAGTAATTGATACTATAAGTGCGCAAAGATTCAGCTTTGTAAGCTACCGAAGTGCTGCTTGATCGTCTGAATAGACATAAAATAACCCTATAATCTCTGCCTCGGATTGGGAGTGGGGGGTCCAAAATCCGACACCGTTCGATTCTGTCCTATGGTCGATAGTATAAGTGTTGATATCCAGATCGCCCGACCTACCAGAAAGGTGTAAGATGACTGTTTGGACGGACGGGATAGTATAAGTGGAAAAAGATTCAGTCTTCTAGGTTAACAGAGGGTCTTCTGAAAAGTCTGAAAATATTTTATAAAAATACAATGTTCTCCACTCCCCAGAGGGTGGGGTATAAATCGAAAATCCGGCTCTATTTGGTTCTGTACCTTAATCGATACTATAAAAAAACTCATGTTCTACACTTCCCGGAGAGATGGCCAGCGGCCCTACCATGTACCGGTAACACCGGTAAAACACCTGTTCTCGTTAGATCACCGAAGTCATGCAGCATCGGGCGCGGTTAGTACTTGGGTGGGTGACCACCTGGGAACACCGCGTGCTGTTGGCACATTTCGGACGCGGTAGCCCGGTGGTTTGCGCGCTGGATTTGCACGCTGCCACAACTGCCGCCGTGTTCATGCGGAGTACGATCACGTTAAACATGTGGGTCCGTAAGTCCTTCCGAGAGGTTGGTGGTAGGGGAAGGAGGGTACGGTCCCTGTGGATGCCTCCCCCACGGTCTAAATTGGGTGGCACTTCCCGGCCGTCCAAACGGTTACCTTACACCTTCCTGGTAGGTCGGACGGTCTGGGTCTCAACAACAACAACTTCCCGGAGAGAGGATAAATCGAAAATCCGGCTCCGTTTATTCTGTACTCTAGTCAAAATTATAAGTGTGTAAATATTTAGCTGTCTAGGTTACCAGGTGTACTTCTGGAGGAAAAACCTTTCGGATGAAACCCCATTTTAACCGCTCCAGAGGAGTGAATCGAAAATTTAGTTAAGTTCTGTCCGATGGTCGACATTATACGTGTGCGAAAATTCACCCTTCTAGATCAATGGAGGTATAATTGGAGGTTCTGGAAATACATTTCGAAGCCTCTGCATTTTTTTCGACTCCGTGAAGGGGGAGGGGGGGAGGAGAGATGTAAACCAAAATCCTGGCTGTGTAAGGTTTTGTACTGTAGTTAATACTATGTGTGTGAAGATTCAGCCTTCTGGGCGACCAAAAGGGAGCTTCTAAATATTCTGGAAAGACAAAAACACGTTAGATACGTTAGACAATTATGTATAGTGATATCTTAATAAAAATTATCTCTGTTGAAGCTGCTAAACGACACACTTCAAGTTAACGATAAACAGCTGGATTCTAATAAGGACGGGCATGTGGCATAGTTAATTTGCCTTCTAATAGATCACAGCAACACATTGTTTTAATCATTATGTTTCACTGAGATTGACACTCGTATTGTGACCCTTTTTCTTTCAACCCTTTTCTTTGGCTAATGAAAGTCGTAATTATCTTTGTTTTGCATTGTTTTCTTCTTCTATAACCCTATTACACCCGCATACCGCGTCCCCTTCCATTCTGATGTAGATTCCTTGAAATTTTCACATAAGCAGCAACTATGCTCAACTTTTGGACATGAGTGTATATAGTTGATATTAAATTCCACTATAATGCCTAGACTAAAAAAAAGATTTTCTGACCAAAATAGAATTGCTACTAGAAATCGAATGAGAGAATGAAGCAATCACAAGTGGAAGATTGAAACCATATATGTCAACATGTTCTTAATTCTAACAAGTAATATATGTAGTTGAGATTAAATTCAATTATTCACTTCCACTATAATGCCTAGACTAAAGAAACGAGTTTCTGACCAAAACGGAATTGCTACTAAGAATCGAATGAGAGATTGAATGAAGCAATCAAAAGTGGGAGATTGGAACCATATATTTATACACCCATTTAAACGATATCTGAAGAACCTGAAAAATTAAGAAACCAAATCCGTAAAGTAGATGATATTTATCAAATACTCTTTGTAATGAAAGAATTCTTTGTTTTCGTGTCTAAGTAACTATGTCCTCAAAACAGTCATTCAAAGAATTCAAAAGAAAATATAATTTTCATTAATAGTTGTTGCTTGTCATATTCTAATCAATTTATTAAATTGATTCAAATAAGAGTTTTAAATAAATAAGTCCTGATTCATAAATAAATTTTTTGATTTAATCAAATTATAATAATTAATGTTAAAATAAGAACTTATAAGAAGTCAAGAAGAAAATCTATAAAATGCATAAACACAACACCAAACACCTGGCGTGACATATAGTTAACTTTTACGCGTCTTTAATGTTATAGAAATATAGGTTTGAGTGTTAATTATCAGCAAATTTAAATATTAATTATTATTCAAGTATTAAAATTTATTTTTATTTCCAATGGCTGAGAAAAGAAAATACAAAATTCAAACAGGAACATACAAGAACAATATACGAGAACAGCACACAAAGATAACCAAAGGTTATTGTATATCAATATTTATAAACTCTCTTTTTCAACAACATATCATTGTGAACACAATGAAAAGGGTATATTTTAATTAATCATTCATACTCTTGTTTCACTTATTAGTCATTATTGCAATTTATACATTCAGATGTAACGAAATGACATGCTGCTTCTATTGCGTTATTCTTTGCTATTTTTAAATGAAGTTATGTTTAAAATTCACTTTGAAACTTCTCTGTTCGCCTTAGTATTTAAGCCGTTGTGTCTTTACAAATAAAATAAACGACTATGTTCAAAATGTCAGTTTCAGCCTTTAAACATATTATAAAAACTTAGTGCACAACTTCCAAAAATTGGTTTTCGACTACGTTTATTCTAAAAGGCTTTAAATCCGTTTATTTTAAAAAGCGTTGGGTTTGAATATCTTATATTGCCAAAGCTAAAATTGTCTTAGTTTTCGAAAACAAATGGAAATTTTACTTTATATATAGGTTGTTTCGGCATAGTTCGCCTCGCTTTTCATGCTTCGGTAATTGGTTTTAAACCCATACGACCAATTTGAAAGTATGTTAAAATTAAATGCAAAATTCAAAATAGGGAATCTAACTTTTTGTTGTCCCCTAAGAAAAAAAATTCAATTAGAAAACGTTGCGATATACAGAATCTAGTTTAAAGAAAAAATATCAAATGCAATTATCTGCAATAGTTATACAGATATCAATATTTATAATAGAAATAATGTAAAAAACTACCAAAATATGGAAAATTGGAATCAGATTTACTCTGGATTCGACAATTTTCTCTCGATCATTGACTCATATTGCAAGGACGGACCCCAAATTAAAACCAGACTTTGCATAAAACGTATCTGTGTAATGTTATTTGCCAAATATTATTTTGCTCCCTATTTTTCTGAAAATATCCCCCCCCCCGCACTCCCACCAAAAAGTATGTGAAAGAATTTCGTGTTTAATTTTAACAAACTTTCACATTCCACTATGTGTCTAAAACCAATTACCGAAGCAAGAAAATCCCGGTCACTTGTGCTGAAACATCCTGTATAAAAGTTAAATGTTGCTTCAAATCAAACCACGTTTAGAATAAAATGTTGCCTTTGAATGAAACATCATTTATTTCGAAGAGTAACTATTTTTATCTATTTCCTTTGAGACTTATTCTAGAACATTTCAATATTTTCGTCACAGTTTAGAAATCCCCATTCCACTGTTACTTTTATAATATACTTTGCAAGAAATGAAAAAAACACCTGAAAAATTATTTGAGAGTCACAAAATTTGGGATACAGGTACCTCCTGATTAGGTATATAATTATATAATTGGTAACCTTGCTGCCATTAAGTGAACAAAGCGGTTTCAGAGCGAATGGAAAGAGTGCATCCTGGAGAGATTATAAGGAGCATAGTTACTCCACTAGAAAATATCTGACCACTGTTGTGGTTTCGTTGCTTCTTGTAGCCGATATAAATGATCAAATGAATGATATGATTCGACGTCAGCCTACTCATATTCAAAAGAGGACGAATTGCAGACTTAAGAGGGCTGGTGGTCAACCAAACATATAGGGCATTACCTGGATCTGAGATATGCGACATTGAGAAAATATTGGAAATAGTAAGTCCAGGATGGCATACATAATTTTTTTAAAGAATATGAATGCTCTGAGAAAAGTGCTTTTTCACCAACTGCACCGTAGCAAATGCATATGCCGAAATAAAAAATATATTTAAACCAACTTATAAAAATATTTTTAAAAAGTGAAAGCTTAAATGATCGTAACATCTGGTATCTACAGCATAAAAGAAATATCCTGTTACTCTAAATCTAGTTTTGACAATATGTTTTAAGAAATGTAAAATCTCGAATAGTAAAAGTTTTTTTTTAAATAGATTTCATATCATATGCTACCAAAACAAGATTTATAAATTTTATAAAACAGAAATAATCCGAAAATTTAGCATATAAGTACACGTTCCACTTTAAAATGTAAAGCTCTCCCCAGGAATATAATCCTATAAGGTTAATCGTTAACTACAAAAGGAAATAACAAAATCTTCAGTTTTTTATGTTAAAATATTTCGATGCTTTAACATTTCGAATGAACACTGAGAAAAGGAATATTAAAGTTTTACTCAGATTAATGATTTCCCCTATTTTGAAAACTTCCCCATCTATTTTTACTTATTTCATCTATTTATCTACTTTTGTTCTGTATTTTGCTGTATTTTTGTTGTATATCTTGGCTAAGGACGTTTGTCCGTTAAAATATTTCGGTGCTTTAACATTTTGAATGAACACTAAGAAAAAAAATGTTAACCTTTTACTCAGTTTAAGGATCTATTTTGAAAATTTTTTCAGTCTTTTTTTTGCCTATTCTATCTGTTTATCTATTTTTGTTCTGTATTTTGCTGTGCTTTTGTTGTACATCTTGGCTAAGGACTTTATCCATCTATACCTGTTGCATAGGAAATGTGAAAAAAATGCTTCAGCTTTTCGAGTTCTTGATATTTAAAATCTAGTTAATCAAATATTTTAATTATTACTCCTTTAAATTTTTTTCTCATTCAAACTCTATTTTAATTTCAGCGTTTTAAAATGCAGCTTTAAATTTCCTGCAGAATAGCTATTTATTATTTTCCACATTTTATTCCCGAATTCTTTCATATTTATTTTCATTGGCACGAACGAAAAAATAAAAAAATAAATAAAATATATAATCATCAAACTTGATTTGATCACATTCTTCCCACGTCTAACCAATTTTTGTTAATTTGTATATTTTTACTTTTTAATTTTATAATACATTTCGATTTTCGAAAGAAATGTTCAAACATCGTAGTCCAACCGCTGAAACAGTCTTCCCGAAAATCAAAATAAGGGTCTGCCGACTATCAATTGAAATCTTCGTACCAAATTTTATTAGAAACACTGGATTAGTTTCAAGGATATCTCACCCATAATACAAATATCACGGAATGTATATACGCATGACCAAGTACAAAATATACACTTATGGGACATAAAAATGGAGACAAGTAGCATATCGCTATGAACTTCACTCCTGCAATGATATGAAAAAAAAAACAGAGTAATACAGAAACGTAATTTTATTTCAGAGAAGTAGCAACATAAAAGTCACATGATAGTACATAATGAACCCACTTCTTCTAATGATGCGTGCCGCTAAATGTATGGCATATATCAAGCAACAATTTCTGTTCTCTGGTGGTATATACAGCCAGACAATCTATATTTGGCTATGTCACGCAAATTCTGTATGAACCGTAAATTCCATCCTAGCATATCCCAGTTCTGCTGAATTAGAGAGAGGTTTGGAAACTTAGGTAGCTATAGGAAGATATCAACACTTCAGAGACACACTCGAGATATGTGTCATGTTGCAAAATGGTTGCTGCAAGTGTTATGTTGCAAAATAGCCCCGAGAAGACGTGGCAGCGTAGGCAACACAACTTGCCACCAAATCTGTTGAAAGTATTTGTGATCATCCAAAGTACTACTAACGAAGATGGCCTGTCATATCATATGCATTCCCATACTGTCGTACCAGGTGTGATGGTCGTGTGCCGCTTGACAACTGAAGCTAGATTGGAGAGATGACCTGAGAGAGAGAGAGAGAGAGAGAGAGAGAGAGAGAGAGAGAGAGAGAGAGAGAGAGAGAGAGAGAGAGAGAGAGAGAGACCTCCTCCATACACAAATACAGTAATCAGCCGCTTCCACACAGAATTGGTATCTATTGATATATATAACACGACGTCATTTAGGACTCCTAGATATAGCATTGCTATCCGCTGTTTATGTTGGGTAGTCAGTGGAAGATATGTGAGGGCACGCTAAGAATGCATTTCTGTTTCTAAATTCGCCTATTAATGATACGTCTTGTACGTCGAATGTATAATACGCAGGGGAAGTCAGTTACCTTTGGATTGTCGACAGGTTGACCATCCATGTCTTTTGGCTGCCATCACTATGCTTCACTCTGGGTACCATGATGTCGGTCATTTGTTTTCGTAGCGAGTCCAAATCATTAATAAAATTTATATCTGCTGTCCTACCTATTGCTACCAACATCGTTTTATTGTCACAGCTCTCCAACTAAGTTAACGGACAACCGACACTGGTTGTCCGTTAACTTAGACCAGCTTCCACGCCTTTGCTTAAGCCTACGATGTGCCATATTTCGAAATTGCTGCCGTCGTATGTATCAGTGACAATTTACATCGACTACTGCAGTAAATAGAATTGAAACCAGTTGCAGTTAGTGGGAAGAAACATAGGTACGCATAACCCTATTGGGAAAACACCCCAAAATATTTTTTTATTTATATAGGTTTACTAGCAGCATACCCGTTCTTCGTACGGAGTATATAATATAAAGAAATTTATAATTCGCAATCATGTGCAAATTCTGTTAAAATATTAAATTTATTGCTCATAAAGAGAAGTTTAAGAATATCTGTTCTCACTAAGCAAAATTATCTTCACGGGCAGATCTGAAGAATAAAACATCCTGGCCCCTTTTGTAAGCAAATTTAAAAAAAAAAGGAATTGAATCAATATATGCAACCCCGTACTACTTATATTGTCGCAGATTAGAAAATATGCCAGTGTGTTAGTAGAAGCTTACCCGTATTGCAATATGAGTCTCAAAAATATTTGCCAAAATAAAAGAGATGAAAGCATCAAAGATCTTAATACCAGAAGGACGTAATTGATTCCAATATATGCCAATATATATCAAAATATATGCCAATATACCTGCACTACTTATATTCTCGTAGATTAGGAGATATACCCATGCATTTGTAGAAGATTACTCGTACAACGTACTATATATGAGTTTCAACAATTTTCGTCATAATAAAACAATTCCATAATAATTAGAAAATATCAGTAATCCCTGAATCAACAGTCCCCAAAAATATCAATAATAATGATGTTTAAAACTGAAGACCGTAATTGATATTATCCAGTCAAAAATTCAATGTCAATGAAATTTATTTTATATACATATTTTTATTATTCAAATCGGAAAAGATTTAATAAAAATCGTATGAATAACATATTGGATCCGTTTCTAAGCGACATGATATCATTTGCTTTAAATAAATTGATGGAAATCATATCATCTGAATAATGCACTCTCCATGGAAGGTTTGGCGACATTTTCGTCGATTTAGCGATAACTTAAAAAATCGCCAAATTTATCGCCAAGTGGGACTGTAGAACTGATAGTCCCATTTTGCGACAAATTGATGAAACATCATCACAATACAATCCCCTAACAAAACATAACTCATTTCATTTATTAAGCACGATTTTATCAATTTCATGATATTTTTATGGATTTAGAAATATTTTTACCAATTTGGTGATATTAAAAAAATTCCTTAAATGTGTTACTAAGTAGGATGGATGGACTGACCGACAAATGCTACAGAAACATCATTTCAGTACTTTATTCTAAAAAAACAAATTTAATTTTATTGATTTGGGTCATTTTTATCAATTTGGAGACATTTCCATTAATTTGGTAAAATTTAAGAAATGTTACCAAGTTATTTAGAGATATTCCTCTAAATTCGTAGCTCTGAATTTGCAGATCTGAAGAATAAAATATTCAGATCCCGTTTGTATATAATAAATGAAAACACTAAAATTGTATTAGAAGATACATACACCCGTTCTACTCTTTTTCTGCTTCAACAATCGGCAAAATGCATTTATTGAGTTCACACAATATATGAGTTTATTAGCTAAACACAATATATGAGCTTGAAACCTCTTTTCTAAAATAAATGAAAGTGATGTACGCAGTCCGCAATATATATAATTAAAAGAACAATCAAACCGTTTATTTAAAAAATATTTTTTTACATCCATTTATTTATTATACAAATAGAAAAAATAATAATAAATATTAACAACACATTTAATTTCATTCCGTTGCCGAGCAACAGGATATAAGATAGAATCTTCCTCACAAAATGCGAAATTATATAGCCATTTTGATTTCTTTGTACTTTACATCGTTAAGCTTGTGAAAGATGAAACATGGAGGTAGATTTTTCCATTTAAATTCATGTTTCAAACAATTCATGTTTTCTTATAGTGACTAATTAATGCAAAAATCCTGCACCAAACTCGGAAATAAAGTTTTATTTCATTTTGGCGTTTTAAACAAACGCTTTTCATCCTTTCCGTTTGGATAAACCACGGAGTTGGAGAGTATATCTCCTAAGAAAAAGTTCCGTTTTTCATTAATATCTCGACAACCCCTGGTCTTAGAAACTCGAAACTTGGACAAAATTTATGGGGTGCTAATTCAAGGCTATCCACAAAATTTCATTAAATTCGGTCCAGCCGTTTTCCCGTGATGATGAGACAAACGAAAATTTCGTTTTTTACTAATATCTCGAGAACCACTGGTCGTAGAAACTCAAAATATGGACTAAATTTTAGGTGGGGCTATTTCTAGGCTACCCACAAATTTTCATCAAATTCGGTTCAGCCGTTCTCTCGTGATGATGGGACAAACAGACTGACAGACAGACAGACAGACAGACAGATTTTCAATTTTATTTATATAGACTAGCAGCATACCCGTTCTTCGTACGGAGTATATAATATAAAGAAACTTGAAATTCATAATCATGCCCAAATCCTTATAGTATACTAAATAACATGTTTAATCAAAATATTCTGTTAAAATATTTAATATAATGCTCCTAAAAAGAAGTTTAAGAATATCTGTTCTCTCTATATAAAATTATCTTCATGGACATTGTGCCGATTTTTAATTTTGTTGATTAAAATTAATATTGTCAAAAATGCATTTTACATTAAATTAATTATTTATTAGTATATTAATTATACATGTAATCTGTTCTAAAACTTACTGCTGTGTACATTGCGTTGGTGGCCGCAAAACCCACCTATTTCTGTGCTTAACGGGATACTAAGTTAACAAACTAAAAATTAAGGTTAATAGTAAAGGAACAAACATTTATTTATCACATACTCAATTTACACTCTTTAGTTTTACAAATTAAATAAATATCACAATAGTGGAATACATCTCAATGGTAGTTCGGGGGGTGTAATGCCAGATGAATTGATATTTGGTTGGAGCACGTGGTGGGATGCATTAATTAGCTTTTCCTTAAAACACAAATTTAGACAAAGAGGTTATCCTCATATAGTTTAATTGTACGGTACCTGATCTTCGTTCATATAACTTGGGTAACACCGATGCTTTGTCACACTTTACACTTGCAATACCAGATGAACATGAGCTCTCCTTCGAATTCCTATATCAGAGACGCACACACAACTCTTAACTCTGCTACCGCCGCTTCTTCTTGACTAGTCTAACTCCAACAGCCTGCCTTGACCAATTCTGACTCCCACTTCGAGCAACTCTCACTTATATCCCTTTTTCGGTCCGCGGTCCACGTGCTGAAATGCAGAGCTGAGGGCTAATCCGTAGACATGGCGTCGCCGTCTCGGTTGCCGCCAAACGGCTTAGCGTGATATGTAAACATGGGCGTGGTATGTAAGATATGGGGCCACCTGTATATTATCGCCCATCTGCTTAGCGTGGGGATAATCCGCACGCATTCCTGGTTCCATTATTTTTTAATCCTTCCAAATATTTATTACTTTACATTTCTGGCATTACAGACATATCTGAAGAATAAAACATCTTGGACCCCTTATGTAAGCAAATATAAAAAAAATATGGAATTGAATCAATATATGCAAAATAAAAGCGTTAAAATTGTATGGGACCCGTACTAATTATATACGCGAATATTAGAAAATATAACCTGTATTAGTAGATTACATGTATAAATTGAAAATACCAATAAACCCGTAATCTTTAAATCTGAAGACAGTCATTTATTCCAATATATGTCAAAATTAAAGTGCTAAAATTATATGGGAAGATATACACGTACTACTTATAATGTCCGATTATTAGTAGAAGATTACCCGTTTTGAAATATGAGTCACAAATGTTTTTTGGTAAAATACAACAGACGACGTAATAAATTGAATATATAATTAATCCCCTTAATCTTCATACCAGAAGACTGTACTTGATTCCAATATATATGCCAATATATGTCAAAATATATGCCAATATACCTGTACTACTTATATTCTCGTAGGTTAGAAGATATACCCGTGCATTCCTAGAAGATTACTCGTACAACGTACAATATGCGTGTGTCAGCAATTTTTGCCGCAATAAAACAATGGCGTAATAACTTAAAAATATCAATAATCCCTGAATCAATAATTCCGGAAAATATCAATAATAATAATGTTTAAACCTGAGGAGTATAATTGATATTATCCAGTCCAAAATGAAATGGCAATGAAATTTATTTTATATACATATCTTCATTATTCAAATCGGAAAGGATTTAATAAAAATCGTCTGCCGCATAAACACATTGGATTTAAATCCGTTGCTAAGCGACATGATATCATTTGCTTCAAATAAATTGGTAGAAAAAATATCGTCTAAATAGTTATATTTCTATGGAACATTTGGCGACAGTTTCGTCAAATTAGCGACATTTTAAAAAATCGCCAAATTTATCGCCAAGTGGCACTGTAGAACTGACAGTTCCACTTTGCGACAAATTGACGAAATATCATCACAATACTATCCCCTAACAAAAAACAATTAATATCATTTATGTAGCGCAATTTTATCAATTTCAAGATATTTTTATAGATTTGAAAACATTTTTATCAATTTGGTGACATTTTAAAAATTCGCTAAATGTATTACTAAGTAGGATGGTTGGTCTGACAGATGAATGCTAACCAAACATCATTTCAGTACTCTCTTCTAACAAAACAAAAAAAAATTCCATTGATATGTAGAAGACCCAAGCCACACGACCAACCCGAAGGTTTATGGCAGCTGTTTGTGTGTCGTTTATATCAATTTGGCGACATTTCCGTCAATTTGGCAAAGTTTAAGAAAAGTTGTCAAATTAGCGATATCCCTCCAAATTCGTAGCTTTGAATTTGCAGATCTGAATGAAACATTCTTATCCCGTTTCAATATACTAAATGAAAACACTACAATTGTATTAGAAGATATACCCGCTCTACTCTTTTTCTGTTTCAACAATCAGCTATATGAATTTATTGGCTAAACACAATATATGAGTTTAGTAGCTAAATACGATATAAGCTTGAAAACTCTTTGCCAAAATAAATGAAATTGATGTACGCAGTCAGCAATTAATATAATTAAAAGAAAAATCAAACCGTCCATTCATAAGATATACTTTTATATCCATTTATCCATTTATTTATTATTTAAATCGAAAACAAATAATAAAAACATTAACAAACACATTTAATTTAATTGCGATGCCGAGCAACATGATGTATCCTCCTAAAATGCTAAAATTTATTAACCACTAACAGCACACCCGTTATTCGTACGGAGTGTATAATTTAAAGAAACTTAAAGTTCGCAATCATGTGCAAATTCTGTTAAAATATTAAATTTATTGCTCCTAAAGAGAAGTTTAAGAATATATGTTCTCACTATGCAAAATTATCTTCACGATCAGACCTGAAGAATAAAACATCCTGCCCCCTTTTGTAAGCAAATTTACAGAAGAAAAAATAGGAATTGAATGAATATATGCAACCCCGTACTAATTATATTGTCGCAGATCAGAAAATATGCCAATGTGTTTGTAGAAGATTACCCGTATTACAATATGCGTCTCAAAAATATTTGCCAAAATAAAAGAGATGACGTAATAAATTGAAAACATCAATAATATCCGTACTCTTTATACCAGAAGATCGTAATTGATTCCAATATATGCCAATATATATCAAAACATATGTCAATATACCTGTACTACTTATATTCTCGTAGATTAAAAGATATACACGTGTATTTGTAGAAGATTCGTACAACATACAATATATGAGTTTAAACAATTTTTGTCATAATAAAATAATTGCATAATAACTTGAAAATATCAATAATCCTTGAATCAATAATCCCCGAAAATATAAATAATAATAATTTTTAAACCTGAAGACCGTAATTGATATTATCCAGTCAAAAATGCTATAAGAAAAATCAAATCGTTCTTTTCTAAAATATATTTTTATATCCATTTATTTATTATTCAAATCGAAAAAATAATTATTAAAATAACAGACAGATTTAATTTAATTGCGTTTCTGAGTAACATGATATAAGATAGAATCTTATAACATGTTAAATATGTCATGTCTTATAACATAAACTGCGAAATTAAATAACGATTTTGATTTCTCTATACTTCTCATTGTTCCGTAAAAGCTTGTTTTAAATAAACCATGAACCATGGAGATAGATTTCCCCTTTAAATCATGTTTCAAGCAATTCATGTTTTCAGAAAGTGACTAATTAACGCAAAAAATCTCCCATCAAACTCAGAGATTAAATTTTAATTCACTTTCAAACGATTTTCAAGCTTTTCGTTTGGATAAACCACGGAGTTAGGGAGTAGAACTCCTAGGAAAAAGTTCCGTTTTTCATTAATATCTCGACAACCCCAGGTCTTAGAAACTCGAAACTTGGACATTATTTATTGGGGGGATATTTCAAGGCTATTCACCAAATTTCATTAAATTCGGTTCAGCCGTTTTTCCGTGATGATGAGACAAACGAAAATTTCGTTTTTTACTAATATCTCGAGAACCACTGGTCGTAGAAACTCAAAACACGGATATAATTTTAAGTGGGGCTATTTCTGGGCTATCCACAAAATTTCATCAAATTCGGTTCAGCCGTTCTCCCGTGATGGTGTGACAAACAGACAGACAGACAGACAGACAGACAGACAGACAGATTTTCATTTTTATTTATATAGACTAGCAACATACCCGTTCTTCATACGGAGTATATAAAATAAAGAAACTTAAAATTCACACTCATGTGCAAATTCCTATATTATACTAAATGACATTTTTAATCAAAATATTCTGCTAAAGTATTTAACATAATGTTCCTAAAAAGACGTTTAGGAATACCTGTTCTCGCTATCTTCACGGGCAGATCTGAAGAATAAAACATCCTGGCCTCTTTTGTAAGCAAATTTACAAAAAATATGAAATTGAAACAATATAGGCAAAATAAGAGCGTTAAAATTGTATGGGACCCGTACTACTTATATACGCGAATATCAGAATATATAACCTGTGTTAGTGGATTACATGTATAAATTGAAAATATCAATAAATCCGTAATCTTTAAACCAGAAGGCAGTCACTGATTCCAATATGTGCCGAAATAAAAGTGCTAAAATTATATTGGGAGATATACCCATATTACTTATAATGTCTTAGATTAGAAGATATGTCCTAGTGTTAGTAAATCATTACCCGTATTATAATATGAGTCTTAAAAATCTTTGCCAAAATAAAAGAGATTGATTAATAAATTAAAAATATCAATACTCCCCGAAATCTTCATACCAGAAGGCCGTACTTGATTCCAATGTATGCCAATAAATGTCAAAATATATGCCAATATACCTGCACTATTTATATTCTCATAGATTAGAAGATGTAGCCGTGCATTGCTAGAAGATTACTCGTACAACGTACAATATATGAGTTTCAACCATTTTTTCCGCAATAAAACAATGGCATAAGAAATTGAAAATATCAATAATCTCTGAATCAATAATCCCCGAAAACATCAATAATAATAATGTTTAAATCTGAAGATCGTAATTGATATTATCCAGTCAAAAATACGATGGCAATGAAATTTATTTTATATACATATTTTCATTATTAAAATCGAAAAATATTTAATAAAAATCTTCTTCCTCATAAACACACGGAATTTAAATCCGTTGCTAAGTGGCATGTTATGATTTGCTTCATATAAATTGGTGGTCAAAATATCGTTTGAATAACGCTATTTCTAATGAAGGTTTGGCGACATTTTAAAAAATCGCCAAATTTATCGCCAAGTGGGACTGTAGAACTGACAGTCCCACTTGGCGATAAATTGACGAACCATCATCAAAATATTATCCCCTAAAAAACACAATTTCATTTATTTAGGGCAATTTATCAATTTCAAAATATTTTTATGGATTTATAAACATATTTATCAATTTGGTGACATTTTAAAAATTCGCTAAATGTGTTACTAAGTAGGACGGTTGGACTGACAGACAAATGCTAACGAAACACCATTTCAGTACTTTCTTCTAACAAAACAAAATAAATTTCATTGATTTACGTCATTTTTATTAATTTGGGGCCATTTCAATCAATTCGGTAACTTTTAAGAAATTTGCCATGTTAGCGATATCCAGCCAAATTCGTAGCTCTAAATTCGCAAATCTAAATAAAATATCGTGATCCAGTTTGTATATACTAAATGAAAACACTAAAATATTATTAAAAGATATACCCATTCTACTCTTTTTCTGTTACAACAATTGGATAAATGAATTTATTGTGTAAACAGAATATATGAGTTTATTAGCTAAACACAATATATAAGCTTGACACCTCCTTGCTAAAATAAATGAAAGTGATGTATGTAGTTCGCAATTAATATAATTAAAAGAAAAATCAAACCGTTCATTTATAAGATATATTTTAATATCCATTTATTTATTTAAATCGAAAAATTAATAATAATCAATAACAAACACATTTAATTTTATTCCGCTGCCAAGCAACATGATATAAGATAGAATCTTCCTCATAAAATGCGAAATTAAATAACCATTTTGATTTCTTTATACTTTTAATCGTTGAGTAAAAGCTTGTGAAATATAAAACATGGAGGTAGATTTTTCCATTTAAATTCATGTTTACAACAATTCATGCTTTCAGATAGTGACTATTTAATGCAAAAATCCTGCATCAAACTCAAAAATAAAGTTTTAATTCCCTTTGATGTTTTAAACTAACGATTTTCATCCTTTCCGCTTGGATAAACCACGGAGTTGGAGATTAGAACCGAAAGGAATAAGTTCCGTTTTTCATTAATATCTCGACAACCCCTAGCCTTAGAAACTCGAAACTTGGACTAACTTTATGGGGGGTTATTTTAAGACTATCCTCAAAATTTCATTAAATTCGGTTCAGCCGTTTTTCCGTGATGATGAGACAAACGAAAATTTCGTTTTTTACTAATATCTCGAGAACCACTGATCGTAGAAACCCAAAACACAGACTAAATTTTAAGTAGGGCTATTTCTAGGCTTCCCACAAAATTTCATCAAATTCGGTTCAGCCGTTCTCCCTTGATTATGGGACAAACAGACAGACAGACAGATTTTCAATTTTATATATATAGACTAGCAGCATACCCGTTCTTCGTACGGAGTATATAATATAAATAAACTTAAATTTCACAATCATGTGCAAATTCCTATAGTATACTAAAGGACATGTTTAATCAAAATATTCTGTTAAAATATTTAATACAATGCTCCTAAAAAGAAACCTAAGGATCTCTGTTCTCACTATACAAAGTTATCTTCACGGGTAGATCTAAAGAATAAAATATCCTGGCCTTTTTTGTAAGTAAATTTATAAAAAGTATGGAATTGAATCAATATATGCAAAATAATAGCGTATTGTATGGGACCCGTACTACTTATATACGCGAATATTAGAAGATATAACCTGTATTAGTAGTTTACATATATAAAGTGAAAATATCAATAAATCCGTAATCTTTAAACCAGTTGGCAGTAATTAATTCCCATATGTGCCCAAATGAAAGTGCTAAAATTATATGGGAAGATAAACCCGTACTACTTATAATGTCATAGATTAGAAGATATGTCCTAGTGTTAGTAAAAGATTACCCGTATTATAATATTTAGTTTGAAAAAATTTTGCCAATATATAACAGATTACTTAATAAATTAAAAATATCAATAATCCCCGTAATCTTCATACCGGAAGGCTTGATTCCAATATATGCCAATATACATGTACTACTTATATTCTCTTACATTAGAAGATATACCAGTGCATTTGTAGAAGATTACTCGTACAATGTACAATATATGAGTTTCAACAATTTTTGCCGCAATAAAACAATGCCATAAGAAATTGAAAATATCAATAATCTCTCAATCAATAATCCCCGAAAACATCAATAATAATAATATTTAAACATGAAGATCGTAATTGATATTATCCAGTCAAAAATACGATGGCAATGAAATTTATTTTATATACATATCTTCATCATTAAAACCGGAAAAGATTTAATAAAAATCTTCTTCCTCATAAACACATTAAATTTAAATCCGTTGTTAAGCGACATGTTATGATTTGCTTCATATAAATTGGAGGTCAAAATATCGTCTGAATATCTCTAATGAAGGTTTGGGGACATTTTAAAAAATCGTCAAATTTATCGCCAAGTGGGACTGTAGAACTGACAGTCCCTCTTGGCGATAAATTGACGAACCATCATCAAAATATTATCCCCTAAAAAAAACACAATTTCGTTTATTTAGGGCAATTTATCAATTTCAAAAAATTTTTATGGATTTATAAATATTTTTATCAATTTAGTGACATTTTAAAAATTCGCTAAATGGGTTACTAAGTAGGGCGGTTGGACTGACAGACAAATGCTAACGAAACACCATTTCAGTACTTTCTTTTAATAAAACAAAATAAAATTCATTGATTTACGTCATTTTTATCAATTTGGGGACATTTCAATCAATTTGGCAACTTTTAAGAAATTTGCCAAGTTAGCGATATCCAGCCAAATTCGTAGCTCTAAATTCGCAGATCTGAATAAAATATCGCGATCCAGTTTGCATATACTAAATGAAAACACTAAAATATTATTAGAAGATATACCCATTCTACTCTTTTTCTGTTTAAACAATTGGATAAATGAATTTATTGGGTAAACAGAATATGAGTTTATTAGCTAAACACAATACATAAGCTTAAAACCTCTTTGCTAAAATAAATGAAAGTGATGTATGTAGTTCGCAATTAATATAATTAAAAGAAAAATCAAACCGTTCATTTATAAGATATATTTTAATATCCATTTATTTATTATTCAAATCGAAAAAATAAAAAAAATCATTAACAAACACATTTAATTCCATTCCTTTGCCGAGCAACATGATATAAAATAGAATCTTCCTCATAAAATGCGAAATTAAATAACCATTTTAATTTCTTTATACTTCTAATCGTTGAGTAAAAGCTTGTGAAATATAAAACATGGAGGTAGATTTTTCCATTTAAATTCATGTTTCAAACAATTCATGTTTTCAGATAGTGACTATTTAATGCAAAAATCCTGCATCAAACTCAAAAATAAAGTTTTAATTCCCTTTGAAGTTTTAAACAAACGATTTTATCCTTTCCGTTTGCATAAACCACGGAGTTGGAGAGTAGAACTCCTATGAAAAAAGTTCCGTTTTTCATTAATATATCGACAACCCCTAGTCTTAGAAACTCGAAACTTGGGCAAAATTTATGGGGGGCTATTTCAAGGCTACCCACAAAATTTCATTAAATTCGGTTCAGCCGTTCTCTCGTGATGATGAGACAAACGAAAGTTTCGTTTTTTACTAATATCTCGAGAACCACTGGTCGTAGAAATTCCAACCATAGACTAAATTTTAAGTGGGGCTATTTCTAGGCTACCAACAAAATTTCATCAAATTCGGTTCAGCCGTTCTCCCGTGATGATGGGACAAACAGACAGACAGACAGACAGACAGATTTTCAATTTTATTTATATAGATTAAAATGTTTAGTGAAAATATTATAATTTTATTTCAACTGAATAGCCAGATTATTTGAATTATTAAAAACTAGCAGCATACTCGTTCTTTGTACGGAATCTATATAAATAAAATTTAAAATCTGTCTGTCTGTCTGTCTGTCTGTCTGTTTGTCCCATCATCACGGGAGAACGGCTGAACCGAATTTGATGAAATTTGGCGGGAAGCCTAGAAATAGCCCCACTTAAAATTTAGTCCGTGCTTTGAGTTTCTACGACCAGTGGTTCTCGAAATATTAGTAAAAAACCAAAATTTCGTTTGTCTCATCATCACGGAAAAACGGCTGAACCGAATTTAATGAAATTTTGTGAATAACCTTGAAATAGCCCCCCATAAATTTTGTCCAAGTTTCGAGTTTCTAAGACCAGGGGTTATCGAGATATTAATGAAAAACGGAACTTTTTCCTAAGATTTCTACTCTCCAACTCCGTGGTTTATCCAAACGGGAAAGATGAAAATCGTTTGTTTAAAACGTCGAAATGAAATAAAACTTTATTTCCGAGTTTGGTGCAGGATTTTTGCATTAATTAGTCACTATCGGAAAACATGAATTATTTGAAACATGAATTTAAATGAAAAAATCTACCTCCATGGTTTAACTTTCACAATTCTTACTCAACGATGAAAAATATAAAGAAATCGAAATGGCTATTTAATTTCGCATTTTATGAGGAGGATTCTATCTTATATCATGTTGCTCGGCAACGGAATGAAATTAAATGTGTTGTTAATATTTATTATTTTTTTTTTCTATTTGAATAATAAATAAATGGATGTAAATATATATATTTTAAATGAAAGGTTTGATTGTTCTTTTAAATATATAAATTGCGGACTGTACATCATTTTCATTTATTTTAGCAAAGAGGTTTCAAACTCATATATTGTGTTCAGATAGTAAACTCATATATTGTATTTACCCAATAAATTCATTTAGCCGATTGTTGCAGAAAAAGAGTAGAACGGGTGTATCTTATAATACAATTTTAGTGTTTTCATTTAGTATATACAAACGGGATCGGGATATTTTATTCTTCAAATCTGCAAATTCAGAGCTACGAATTTAGTGGGATATTTCTAAATAACTTGGTAATTTTTGTTAGGGAATAGTATTGTGATGATGTTTCGTCAATTTGTCGCAAAATGGGACTATCAGTTCTACAGTTCCATTTGGCGATAAATTTGGGGATTTTTTAAGTTATCGCTAAATTGACTAAAACGTCGCCAAACCCTCCATGGAGATCGCTTTATTCAGGCGATATGATTTCCATCAATTTATTTGAAGCAAATGATATTATGTCGCTTAGCAACGGATCCAATGTGTTATGAGGCATACGATTTTATATTAAATCTCTTCCAATTTGAATAATAAAGATATGTATATAAAATAAATTTCATTGACATTGCATTTTTGACTGGATATTATCAATTACGGTCTTCAGGTTTAAACATTATTATTATTGATATTTTCGGGGACTGTTGATTCAGGGATTACTGATATTTTCAAATTATTATGGAATTGTTTTATTATAACGAAAATTGTTGAAACTCATATATAATACGTTGTACGAGTAATCTTCTACAAATGCATGGGTATATCTTCTAATCTACGAGAATATAAGTAGTGCAGGTATATTGGCATATATTTTGATATATATTGGCATATATTGGAATCAATTACGTCCTTCTGGTATTAAGATTTTTGATACTTTCATCTCTTTTATTTTGGCAAATATTTTTGAGACTCATATTGCAATACGGGTAAGCTTCTACTAACACACTGGCATATTTTCTAATCTGCGACAATATAAGTAGTAGGGGGTTGCATATATTGATTCAATTCCTTTTTTTTTTAAATTTGCTTACAAAAGGGGCCAGTATGTTTTATTCTTCAGATCTGCCCGTGAAGATAATTTTGCATAGTGAAAACAGATATTCTTAAACTTCTCTTTATGAGCAATAAATTTAATATTTTAACAGAATTTGCACATGATTGCGAATTATAAATTTCTTTATATTATATACTCCGTACGAAGAACGGGTATGCTGCTAGTAAACCTATATAAATAAAAAAATATTTTGGGGTGTTTTCCCAATAGGGTTATGCGTACCTTTGCTTCTTCCCACTAACTACAACTGGTTTCAATTCTATTTACTGCAGTAGTCGATGAAAATTGTCACTGATACATACGATGGCAGCAATTTCGAAATATGGCACATCGTAGTCTTAAGCAAAGGTGTGGCAGCTGGTCTAAGTTAACGGACAACCAGTGTCGGTTGTCCGTTAACTTAGTTGGAGAGCTGTGACAAGGGTTGTCAAGAGCTGGGATTGTCGAGACATTAATGAAAAACGGAACTTTTTCCTAGGAGTGGAAAAAGTTCCCAACTCCGTGGTTTATCCAAGCGGAAAGTATGAAAATCGTTTGTTTAAAACGTCAAAATGAAATAAACTTTTTTTCCGAGTTTGGTGCAGGATTTTTGCATTAAATAGTCACATCGGAAAACATGAATTGTTTGAAACATGAATTTAAATAGAAAAATCTACCTCCATGGTTAATCTTTACAAGCTTTTACTCAACGATCAAAAGTATAAAGAAATCAAAATGGCTGTTTAATTTCGCATTTTATGAGGAAGATTCTATCTTATATCATGTTGCTCGGCAACAGAATGAAATTAAATGTGTTGTTAATATTTATTATTATATTTTCTATTTGAATAATAAATAAATGGATGTAAAAATATATTTTATAAATGAATGGTTTGATTGTTCTTTTAATTATATAAATTGCGGATTGCGTACATCACTTTCATTTATTTTAGCAAAGAGGCTTCAAGCTCATATATTGTGTTTAGCCAATAAACTCAGATATTGTGTTTACCCAATAAATTCATTTAGCCGATTGTTGAAGCAGAAAAAGAGTAGAACGGGTGTATCTTATAATACAATTTTAGTGTTTTCATTTAGTATATACGTACAAACGGAATCAGGATATTTTATTCTTCAGATCTGCAAATTCAGTGCTACGAATTTAGCGGAATATCTCTAAATAACTTGGTAACTTTTCTTAAACTTTACCAAATTAGTGGAAATGGCTCCAAATTGATAAAAATGACCCAAATCAATGAAATTAAATTTGTTTTTTTAGAATAGAGTACTGAAATGATGTTTCGGTAGCATTTGTCGGTCAGTCCATCCATCCTACTTAGTAACACATTTAACGAGTTTTTTTAATATCACCAAAGTCATAAAAATATTTTTAAATCCATAAAACTATCATGGAATTGATAAAATCGCGCTTAATAAATGAAATTAATTATGTTTTGTTAGGGGATAGTATTGTCACATGATGTTTCGTCAATTTGTCGCAAAAATGGGACTATGAGTTTGTTCTACAGTCCCACTTGGTGATACGTTTGGCAATTTTTTAAGTTATCGCTAAATTGACGAAAATGTCGCCAAACCTTCCATGGAGATCGCATTATTCAGACGATATGATTTCCATCAATTTATTTGAAGCAAATGATATCATGTCGCTTAGCAACGAATGCAATGTGTTATGCGGCATACGATTTTTATTAAATCTTTTCTGATTTGAATAATAAAGATATGTATATAAAATAAATTTCATTGACATTGAATTTTTGACTGGAAAATATCAATTACGGTCTTCAGGTTTCAACATTATTATTATTGATATTTTCGGGGACTGTTGATTCAGGGATTTTTGATACGATCTTTATTTACGATATTTTCAAGTTATTATGCCATTGTTTTATTATGACGAAAATTGTTGCAACTCATATATAGTACGTTGTACGAGTAATCTCCTACAAATGCACGGGTATATCTTCGAATCTACGAGAATATAAGTAGTACAGATATATTGGCATATATTTTGATATATATTGGCATATATTGGAACTAATAACCTTCTGGTATAAAGAGTACGGGGATTATTGATATTTTCAATTTATTACGTCATCTCTTTTATTTTGGCAAAGATTTTTAGACTCATATTGTAATACGAGTAATCTTATGCCATACTAACACACTGGCATATTTTCTAATCTGCGACATTATAAGTAGTACGGGGTTGCATATATTGATTCAATTCCTTTTTTTTTTGTAAATTTTCTTACAAAAGGGGCCAGGATATTTTATTCTTCAGATCTGCCCGTGAAGATAATTTTGCATAGTGAGAACAGATATTCTTAAACTTCTCTTTAGGAGCAATAAATTTAATATTTTAACAGAATTTGCACATGATTGCGAATTATAAGTTTCTTTATATTATATACTCCGTACGAAGAACGGGTATGCTGCTAGTAAGGAAATACATATCTAAGATGACTATTTTAAAATTATTATAGAATAATAGGGAAAAGGGAAGAAGATTTTACTAGGCACAAGCAAAAGATCACTATACTGCAAAAAAGTGTTGCCTTTCATGTAAGATATTTTAAAAGAAAACTGCACTATATTTATGTGCATGCTAAAACAATAAGAAATGTGTAGCAAATAGATTTTTAAACACTGATAGAAATAAGCATCCAGCATGGAAATTTTCTGTACATGCAAAATTAATTCTTAAACTTGTAGATTTGAAAGAACTATTTTTAATATACATCTGCCGTAGATTTGGTTCGTTTCCGCTCTCTATTTTTTTTTTACTGTTTGAGTTACAAAGAGAAGTCGGGTACAAAATTGTTGGCCGTGGTGTGCATAAATACTAGTAAATGAATTGTGTGCGTTTTGGGGTATAAAGACTTTTGCGCTATTAAAAACGTACTGTGCATGAAAAACGTACTGTGCATGCATACGACTGAGCGCATCTTATTTTTACAAATGTGAAATGTAATTTATTTAAATAAGTTTTATCGTTGCATTGTACTCATTCATTTTAAGGAAAACTTAAGCAACGAATTTAAGCACAAATAAAATAAGAATGCAGCATACAGCAGTTTCGAGGATACGCTAGATCCCGTTCGTCAGTGCTGGACAATCAACAAATTCGAACTCATAAAGACCGAATATGTATAAATAAAAGAATATATATATATATATATATATATATATATATATATGTATATATATATATATATACATATATATATATATATATATATATATATATATCGAAGTCGTGGGTTTTTACGGAAACGTGTCTAGTCGACGGTATGTGTTGTACTGGAATATTTTTATTCATGTGGATAGATGGTTTAAAGTATTTTGTGGTTTAAAAGTGATGTTGATATTTCACATTAATTAGTTATTCTTCTTTTAATGTAATTTGTGCCTGACAAAAGTTTTCTAAAGAACGTTTTGTTCGGTTATTGCATAGCAATTAAATTCATCTGGAAGGGTGCATCTACACGCATCCGTGAAATTCAGGAATGCCAGTTCTGTAGGTAGGAGGTATTTTTTACTTACCTTAATGTATTACTAACGGTGCATATATATATATATATATATATATATATATATATATATATATAATATGCACACATATATAGAGATAAATGCATAGATGAGCAACCCCTTTTACATGCCGCCACGAGCCGCTCACGAGCCGCCACTGACTGCAACAGCTGTCAATTGTTCCAGCGGGTGAGATATGCTATTTATATGTGTTCCAACATGCGTTCTTATCAAGCTCCCTGGAACTATTATGTTTGCTTATTGGCGACGAAGTTTGAGTGATTTATATAATTGGCCGAAAAATATCCTATATGTCGAGTTTTACGGTTGTCGGATAACTTTTTGGAACTGCTTTAAATTGTTGCGGCTACATAAATTACTTATATTTTTTTAAATATTTAAAAGTTAAAATAATCGTAATATGTAATATCGTCAGCTGATCTAAAATAAATACTAAGTAAATAGGCATGTTTTCTTATTCATTCATAATTACTGCATTATTTTTTTTAGGTTTAAAAGCCAGTGAGTAAAGTTTGTTTCCATGTAGAATCCATACTAGTATTAACGTCATAATATATTAAAAGCGATAAAACACAGACAGTCTGAAAAATTAATTTAAAAATACGAACTTCTCCTTAATAAGTAAAACTTTCGGACAGAAAATAATCATGTAAAGTTAATCATTAAACCACAGAAGAAAGTAATAAAAATTCAATTTCCGATTTCGAAATGTTTCGCCGCTATTACCATTCTGAAAGAACCCTAAGGAAAAAAAATCAATTCCGCGTTTTCCTCCATTTAATGATTTCCCCCAATTTCTAAAACTTCGCCGTAGCACTTAATTAAGAAGTTTCCAGACCAAATGCGGATGCTTTCATTTTACCACAACATATTAGCGTCTAGGCAGGGACTCTTTGAAATATGCATAAGTTCTTGCAGGGTTGGCGTATTAGAAGTAAATTGAGGTGAAAATAGAAGGCAATTAATCATTGTTTATTTTATAACTTAGGACTTAATTGCATAAAAATATTTTTGAGGAGAGGTGGAATGTTGAATTGAATTGTAAGGTCTACAATCGTTTACTCATAAATAAAGGAAAAAGAATTTACATTAGGCAAGTGGCCTGTATGATCATACAGTGAGTAAGTAGTGTTATATAACTTTCTAATAATTTTTTGAAGAAAGTAGGCTCCGGAAAATTAGCTGACTGCAATTGTTTCAAGGCGTTTCGAGCCTTCTTAAACAGGAGTAAGAGCAACTGCAGTTCGACAGTTGTACTTATTGTCTGTTTAACAGCACCCTGTTGCTGTTGAGACCCGACCGTCCGACGTACCAGAAAGGTGTAAGGTAACTGTTTGGACGACCGGGAAGTGCCACCCAATTTAGACCGGAACCCAGTGGGGGAGGCATCCACAGAGACCGTACCCTCCTTCCCCTACCACCAACCTCTCGGAAGGACTTACGGACCCACATGTTTAACGTGATCGTACTCCGCGTGAACACGGCGGCAGTTTTGGCAGTGGCTGGAATCGAACCCGGGTAACAGCACCCTGTGTTAGACCTGAGAATGAGGGATCAAAACGCCCTTGAAACAATTGTAATAACCAAATTTGCCGTGCTTGCTTTCTTCAAGGCAGTATTAGAAAGTTATATTCTCACAAACAGCAGTTTTATTTATATGAGTAGGTAATGTATTCGTAGAGTTATATCTATGGAAATATGTATCGTATATGTTAGAAAATCCATTGTGCTTAAAAACTACCTCGCGCTCTTTTTCATTTTTGTCATTACTATCTGAACGGAGTTATTACTATCCAACCGGGGTTTTGATAGTGTGTTTCTTCTGTCAATAAGGGGCATTCTGAAAGCTTAAAATCACGTTCCTATAGCAACAAACGATAGCGGTGTACTAGTTTTCACTGCTTTTCATTTAATACCCGATACTAGCACTCAGCACTGCCAGGGATAAAACTTTCTATGTGTTAAAATTTTGCTAATCCTACGCCTTCTAATCAGTCGTCCCTCTAAGATGGTTTCAAATGTATGGATTAAGCTCAGTTTTACAAGGCAGAAATGATCAAGTTTATAGTCCGATAACCGCACTGCCAGATAGAAAACTTTCTATGTGTTAAAATTTTTTGCTAATCCTACGACTTCTAATCAGTCGCACCTCTAAGATGTTTTCAAATGTATAGATTAAGCTCACTTACACAAGGAAGAAATGACCAAGTTCATAGTCCGATAACCGCACTGTCAGAGAGAGAACTTTCTATGTGTTAAAATTTTGCTAATTCTACAACATCTAATCAGTAGTACCTCTAAGATGTTTTTAACACTTTACAACAAAGTTGAAAAGTGTTTATGACTTTGTTCATTCTATCTGTCTGTCTGTCTGTCTGTCCGTTAGCACGATAACTGCCGTAAAAATGACTTAATCAAAATGAAATTTTAGTATGTTGTTCAGACGGTCTGTAGGACCTATGGGAATATAAATGAATAATATCACCCAATTAGTTTTGGATTGAACCCAGGCTGAAAAAATGAAATACATTGAGCACTATGGGACCTGATTTTTCAAACATTTTTTAAGCGGATTTAAAATTCACAAATTGCTTCAAAAATTTTAGGTAATATTCAAATTATTCCATAAAATATATAAAAAAAATTCAGCGAAATATATTCAGTATTCTTTTAAATAAAAATTAAAATAATAATTACACCCCTTATATGAAACGATCACGTGACCATGAAATGAAAAGATCACATGACCCACTTCAAAATTATGTATGGCATCCATCTTGTTTCAAAATCGTGATTTTTTAAGTTCTTTTTAATTCATATTGAGTGTTGTATCCGTCCTAAAATTTTGTTTATTTTCGCTTAAATTCTGTGCATCTACATACTGAAACAACGCAAATACAATATATTTGAGTTTAAATGATTATCCATATTTGATTATTTCTACAACGAAACCTATTTTTCACTTATGTAAAATGTAAACAGCAAAATATGTAGAATGAGTTGTATTAGAATTGCTGTATTTCTTTAACACAAAATAATTTAGCCCATGGAGTCTGCATGGCTGATATGAATGAAATATTAATTGATTTTATAAAGAGAAGGACGATTTTTTTCGATGAAGTTTTAAGCATAGAGTTTAATTACTTGTAGCTCCATGGTCTTAATTTTTAAATAAAATAAATTATTATTGTATTGTGATGAATGAAATGAACGGCAGAAAGTTATGAATGAAATGCTGTTTTTATAGAGAGATCCAGGCGTGTTATTTTTTCTATGACGTCATTTGAATTAATTTCAGTTGTTTTCGATGAAGTTTTCAAATATAATATAGTATCGTAGTATTATGATAGTTTTAAAAATATTACCGTGGAATGTATCGCATTTTAGAGATATTTAAACCAGGCAATTTATATTTCAATACCGTCATTTGAATGAAGTTCATTTTTTTCAATGAAGGTTTAAGTTTTCAAATATAATAAATTAATGTAGTATTGTGATAAGTTTAAAAATATTACCGAGGAATGTATTGCATTTTAGACTTTTTTAAATAAAATTGTATTGAAGTTGGAAAGTGTTTCATAATCAATACTTTAAGCATGATTGATCTTTCTTGTTAAATTTATGGATTGAACTCAGTTGCACAAGGCTGAAATGACAAAGTTTATAATACGGTTCAATAATGCAAGCCGTTACTTTGGGAGCCAGATTCTTAGGGAGGACATTTAAGTTACTTTCATTATGTAAATGAATGGCCACTTCACATTAACTAGAAACCTTAAATGAAAAAATGTATATCCTCTCAATATATATATTCTAAATATACTTGTTGTTGAAGAAATATTTTTAAGATATCAACAATTTCAAGTAAGAAATTTGGTACCTATACGATTTAATTCTGAACTGAAGCATTCAAAGCATTACCAAACTGATATTTGGAATCCACATTCTGTTTCTCAGGTCTCGTGGCAGTCTTTTATAGACATTTACATTCCTCTAAAATAATGTGTGCATTTGCATGGAAACGCAAAAATTGTATTTGCACATAATTATATACGGTTGGTGAAACCTGTTATACTTACAATTTAAATCTTGGCTTGGACACTAGCTCTCAGCTTGGGCTTAGTCTAAATAATAAAATTGCATGTTGATTAGAATAGCTTGAACTGAACACTAGCCTGAGCTTGGACACTAGCTCTCAGAAACTACGCCATTTCTGAAATTTAGTATCTAAAGATAGGAAGAGCATGTCTCTTGTATGTGCCTGATAAACCAAGACGGGAGGCAATGGCTGTCCTTTTGAACCCTTGTCGTTCTGACATTGTTTGTTACTTTTGTATTTTGTTCATTTGCCCCAGCCATTGTAAATAAAACAAGAAAGATCAATCATGCTTAAAGCATTGATTATGAAACGCTTTCCAACTTCGATGCAATTTCATTTAAACATCTCTAAAATGCAATACAATCCTAAGTAATATTTTAAAACATATCACAATACTACATTCATTTATTATATTTGAAAACTTAAACCTTCATCGAAAAAAATGAACTTCATTCAAATGACTGCATTGGAATATAAATTGCTTGGTTTAAACATCTTTAAAATGCGGTACATTCCTAGGAAATATTTTTAAAATCATCATAATACTACAATAATTTATTATATTCGAAAACTTCATCGAAAACAACTGACATTCATTCATATGACGTAATGGAGAAAATAACACGCCTGGCTCTCTCTATAAAAGCAGCATTTCATTCATAACATTTTCCCAATCATTTCATTCATCAGAGTGCTAAAATTATTTATTTTATTTAAAAACTTAAGACCATGGAGCTACAAGTAATTAAACTCTATGCTTAAAACTTCATAGAAAAAAATCGACCTTCTCTCTATAAAATCAATGAATATTTCATTCATATCAGCTATACAGGCTCCATGAGCTAAATACTTTTGCGTTAAAAAAATACAGCAATTCTTATGCAACTCATCCTACATATTTTGCTGTTTACATTTTACATAAGTGAAAAATAGGCTTCGTTGTAGAAATAATCAAATTTGGATGATCATTTAAACTCAAATATATTGTCATTGCGTTGTTTCAGTATGTAGATGCATAGAATTTAAGCAAAAATAAGGCGGTTTTAGGACGAATACAACACTCAATATGAACTAAAAAGAACTTTAAATATTAGCTATGCAGATAGACTCCATGAGCTAAATAATTTTGTGTTAAAGAAATACAACAATTCTAATACAACTCATTCTACATATTTTGCTGTTTACATTACATAGGTGAAAAATAGGCTTCGTTGTAGAAATAATCAAATTTGGATGAGCATTTAAACTCAAGTATATTATAATTGCGTTGTTTCAGTATATAGATGCACAGAATTTAAGCAAAAATAAAGTGGTTTTAGGGCGGATACATCACTCAATATGAATTAAAACGAACTTTAAAAATCACGATTTTGAGACAAGATGGATGCCATATATCATTTTGAAGTGGGTCAGGTGATTTTTTCATACCATGGTCACGTGATCGCTTCATATAAGAGGTGTATTTATTATTTTAATTTTTATTTAAAAAACTACTGAATATATTTTTCTGAATTTTTTTTTATATATTTTATGGAACAATTTGAATATTACCTAAAATTTTCGAAGCAATTTGTGAATTTTAAATCCGCTTAAAAATGTTTGAAGAATTAGGTCCCATAGGGCTCAATGTATTTCATTTTTTCAACCCGGGTTCAATCCAAAACTAATTGGGTGATATTATTCATTTATATTCCCATAGGTCCTACAGACCGTCTGAACAACATATTAAAATTTCATTTCGATTAAGTCATTTTTACGGCAGTTATCGTGCTAACGGACAAACAGACAGACAGAATGAACAAAGTCATAAACACTTTTCAACTTTGTTGTAAAGTGTTAAAAAAAGGATATGAAGAGCTAACTTTACCAAAAATAACTAAGTATAGATAAAATTAAATATATGTATAAACACGAAATTGTACTTTAAAATTATTTTCTATTCATTTCACTAGGAGATTCAAAGATTAAGTTTTGAAATTTGCCTCCTAAGTTAATATCAGTCTGTAATCTCTTCTTCGGCCATCACTATTGAGTGAAGTGCCATAAAACAAGCTATGAAATTTTAATTTAAAAAAGTCTGTAGAAATACCTCTCTGAAATGTAAAACTCTCGAAGAGAAAATTACCCTATAAAAATTGTCATTAACCGCAGAAGTAAGTAATAAAAATTTTATAAGAAAATGATAGATTTATAAATGTTTTAACTCTTTTGCTATTTTAAGTGAGCTTTAAAAAATAGAACGTGTTTAGCACATGACTTTTCCTACCAAGTAATAGATTTCGAGTTTATGAGAAAAAAATAACAAAATTTTTAGTAATTGTATGACTTTATCTTTCTAAAAATCCGTCTTATTATAGTGACTATTTAAAATAAGTATCACAATTTCATAGAAATCGATACATTTCTTCTAGAGATCGCACTTACTAGTGTGGGGGGTGGCGGGAAGTAAAATTTGCAAAATCTCAAGAACAACTTGGGATAAATTCTAAACAATGGTGCAAATTCATTTCTAATTCATTTATTCATTAAAAGTAGGTATATAACATCTCGATTGATATTAATGAGCATAAATAATTTTATGATAATTTCCTTTCATTGGCTAACCATCCATACTACGTCAGGTGTGATCACTGGACTAGGCAGACAAAAGGCTGGTTGAAGGCCAATTCCACCTAATTACTCTATATTAGCGGATAAAAGTGAGAAACACAACCGGTTTGATTTGATGATCCTAGGCAGCAACTGTTTCCCTTTCAGGTCAAGTATTTACAGTATTGCGAAAACGGTGTACATAAAAATAGCTTTTAAATAAAACATCACAGCTAAACAGAATCCTTCTTTTATTAACTTTGAAAACAATTATATTTTTAATCTGTTCTCAAATTTGACAATAGTCAAACAATTTATTTCTTTTCACTAGTTCAATGGTAAAAATCTGATGTGGGCAACACATGACTTTCCTTATATAATATAACGAATTTACTACTTTTACAGTAAAAACAAGAAAGATCAATCATGCTTAAAGCATTGATTATGAAACACTTTCCAACTTCAATGCAATTTTATTTAAACAAGTCTAAATTGAAATACATTCCTCGGTAATATTTTGAAACTTATCACAATACTGCATTAATTTATTATATTTGAAAACTTAAACCTTCATCGAAAAAAATGAACTTAATTCAAATGACGGCATTGAAATATAAATTGCCTGGTTTAAACATCTCTAAAATGTTATACATTCCTCGGTAATAGTTTTAGAATTATCATAATACTACGATAATTTATTATATTTGAAAACTTCATCGAAACCAACTGAAATTAATTCAAATGACGTCATAGAAAAAATAACACGCCTGGATCTCTCTATAAAAACAGGATTTCATTCATAACTTTCTCCCATTCATTTCATTCATCACAATACTATAATAATTTATTTTATTTAAATATTTTGTTTAAAACCATGGAACTACAAAAAATTAAACTCTATACTTGAAACTTCATCGAAAAAAATCGTCCTTCTCTTTATGAAATCAATTAATATTTCATTCATATCAGCCATGCAGACTCCATGGACTAAATTATTTTGTGTTAAAAAAATACAGGAATTCTAATACAACTCATTCTATATATTTTGCTGTTTACAGTTTACATAGGTGAAAAATAGGCTTCGTTGTAGAAATAATCAAATTTAGATGAGGATTTAAATTCAAATATATTGTCATTGTGTTGTTTCAGTATGTAGATGCACAGAATTTAAGCAAAAATTAAGTAGTTTTAGGACGGATACAACACTCAATATGAATTAAAAAGAACTTAAAAAAATCACGATTTTGAAACAAGATGGATGCCATATATCATTTTGAAGTGGGTCATGTGATCGTTTCATATCATGGTCACGTGATCGTTTCATATAAGAGGTGTAATTATTATTTTAATTTTTATTTAAAAAACTACTGAATATATTTCGCTGAGTTTTTTTTTATATATTTTATGGAACAATTTGAATATTACCTAAAATTTTCGAAGCAATTTGTGAATTTTAAATCCTCTTAAAAAATGTTTGAAAAATTAGGTCCCATAGGGCTCAATGTATTTCATTTTTTCGACCCGGGTTCAATCCAAAACTAATTGGGTGATATTATTCATTTATATTCCCATAGGTTCTACAGACCGTCTGAACAACATACTAAAATTTCATTTTGATTAAGTCATTTTTACGGCAGTTATCGTGCTAACGGACAGACAGACAGACAGACAGATAGACAGACAGACAGACAGACAGAATGAACAAAGTCATAAACACTTTTCAACTTAGTTGTAAAGTGTTAAAAATAGGTTTTTCTTATAGTATATACTAATATTATTTCCAAGATATTGAATTTTCGACAATTAGTCGTCATTTTCATTGATTTAGCGTCATTTCATCCACTTGGCGAGATTTTCGTTAATTTGGCAATATTTCAAAAAGTTGCCAAGTTGGCGACATTCCGCCAAATTCGTCGCCAAAATCTCGCCAAGCGTTATGGATGAAGAAATAATTTGTTCTTACAGCAGATAAATTACTATTGGCGTTCAAATACAAAAATATTACTCAAAGTATCTTTTTTCATGAATGGAACGTGCTAGATCCACGAGAATGATGTCACCCAATTTATCGTATGGTATTACACATATGAAAAGTGAACATGTTTCTCAATAGGAAATATTTTTTTTTCATTTTATATGACTTTTTAATAATTTTTTTGAAAAATGTACAATATCTCGAGAACGGTTCATGTTAGCGTTCTAAAATTTATGTCAATCGTTCTCTAATGAAAAATTACATAAGAAATGTCTATTTGCGTAACTTTATTAGTGGTTTTGACTTTTTGACGATTTTTTCAACATTTTATTCGAAAATTTAGGAGGGTTCTGAACATTCGATTACGAATAAAAACAATAGGCTTCCAGTGTTTACGGATTGTGATTTTTGTACCAAATTTGGTTCGAAATGGTCAATTCATTCGTCAGTTATCGTCTCCACAGACTCACTGACACACACACACTCACACACACACACACACACACACACACACACACACACACACACACACACACACACACACACACACACATACACAGACATCACTTCAAAAATGTTTGATTCGTGATCACGGATGCTTGAAACGTGCTCTCCCGTCGAAAACTCGATTTCGAATCTTCTACCCCGTCACAATACTTTCCTTATACATTATGTATATAAGGAAAGTAAAAATGAAGAGGCCTTTATGTTTACCGATTTAAAAAACTGTTCCAAATTTCATTCACATTTGTAAATGTTGACAAGACTGACAATATTTAACAGGAGATATTGTTCCCACAGATAAACCTAAAGTAGATAATATAGACATCCAAAAAGTGGTTGACTCTTATTCAGCGATGTTCAAAACCTTTAAATCTAGTTTTGATAGTCTGATTTTTTGCCCTATCACAATACTTTTCCATTATATATGCGTATTTTATATTATAAAGAAAGTATAAACCAATACATATTTTGAATTAAATGACTAAAGCTGCTACAAAAAGTGAAACAGTTAAAACTTCATTAAAATCACATAATAAAACAAATTAGTAATGATATATAATGGTATCGGAGGAGAAACTACCACCTTCTTCAGGATAAAAAGACAGAGCAATCAACAAATAGATAAAGACATCTGTAAATAAATAGTTGCATTAGGTGACTCAGTAAGGAAATCATTGCGTAATAGAAAATATACAAAAAGAAAAACCTAGGAGGGAAAAAACAATAGTAGAATTCAAAACAGTTTCTCGGTGAAAGTGATTACAAACTTAAGGGTCCTATTAAAAGATAAATAGAAAAAGAATCGAATTTTGTAGTTATATGAGCTACATCAACAACTAACTTCAGAAAACATAAGTAAAACTTATTGTAAAATTACTTGTGAATAAGAAACTACGGAATTATGTAATGTATAGGAATGTTTCAAGAAGAGTGTCCTAAAGGAATATTATAATATTGACGGTTGGTCGTAGAAGTAAAGTGAAGTATGAAAAATAATTATTAAAATAATCTGATTTGGGCATCACATGACTTTCCTTATATAATGCAATGGATTTACTCCTTTTATAGTAAAAAAATAATGTATAAGATCCACGGTACTGTGCTTTTATCTTTGAGTTATACATTTAGCGATTTCCCAGATCACAACATGTAAAACTATTTCAAATACCCAATTAACTCATATTTCGCGAAACTCTAAATAAATAATTATCAATATTGATAGCATCCTCAGTAAGCGATATAGTCCATATATTAAAATATTTTAATAATTAATTCATAAATTAGGCGTCATTTTCATTAATTTAGAGTCATTTTTGCAATTTTGACGACAATCTGGGGCGAAATATCGCCAAGTTGGTGATACTTTGCTAAATTATTTGCTAAGTTCGCCAAATGTATCACTAACACGGGAAGGCTTTGCAATAGTTCTCTCGGATTGCAATCTTTCATGTCCTATCTTGTAAAGGACCAATGATAAACGCCACGGCTTGCATCTGCTAAGTGATAGGGGGCGCCACAATAACAATCTGAAGTTGTCATGCAAACATGCTCTACTGACGTGTATTATTTACATTTTAGTGTGAAAATATTATCCTTTTCAGTTATTATCATTATTAAATAATACCTGAAAAAACAACAAAACATGCACAGCCGTTAGACTGTTACTTCTTCAATCCTTATAAGGCATTTGTAAAACGTATCGAAGACTACATAAAAATTCGAGCTGCATGCATTGAAGGGGTCCATATTGAAGACATCGATGAATTTTGAACCCACATCGATGAAGAGGCCAACAGAAAGTTAAATGACAGATTATTTATTTTAAAAATGCATTCATTTGTGTACAATTAACTTGGCGCTGATATATTTCAAGATATGGTAATATATTCTTGGAAAAAAGCTGTATATTCTGTTGAAAAACACATTACAAAATTTAACAAGGTAATGGCAACTGTATTTAATATTGGTTCAGCAACTTGTTTCATTGTAAATTGCAATGATTATGCATTAGTTCAAATAACTTTACAATCAATATAAATCATGTTTCTTCCTTTAATGATTTTCTTCTTTAAAGTTTTCGAATATCTCCGTAGTACTTCATTAAAAGTTTGCAAACAAAATGAGAATGTGTACTTCGTTTTACGACAACATAACGTCTAAGCCGGGAGTTCATAATATAAGCGCAAATTCTTCTAAGAAAAACTTTTCTATTTAGGAAGAAAGGAGACTCTAATTGATACTTTATGTTTTTACTTTCCCTGCAATACATGGTAATGTATAGGGAAAGTACTGGAATTGTTGAAAATCGCAACTCGAGTTTTCGACGGATCTACACGTTTCGAGACCTCTAGAATACGAAAAAACTATTTTTAGCGTGACGTCTGTGTCTGTGTCTGTGTGTATGTGTGTCTGTCTGTGTGTCTTTGCGTCTGTGCAATGTATGTATCCACTCTAATTCAAAAACTAATGGACCGAATTTCATAAAATTTACCAGGTAGGACCCATGGATGTGACCCTGGTGCTGACTAGTTTTTGGTACAATTTTGAAAAAAAGAACCTACCTTTTTTGCGAAATGGCCCTCAAAAATCTCATGCATTCACTCTAGCTGAAATACAAATTGACCAAATTTCACAAAATTTTGTAGATAAATCACATGTGAGATACTCTGGTGCTGATAGATTTTGGTACGATTCGGAAAGGAACAACCTGTCTTTTTTACGAAATGGCCCGCAAAAATCGCTAATATCTAAAAAAAGACTACGTATGTTCAAATGTATTAATTAAATGCTTGTTTTATATGTAATTTTTGACGAGGAAAATAATAAGAAAACTCTATTACTCTAGGACTAACCGTTCTCGAGATATTACAGATTTTTCACATTTTTTTTATGCCGCCTTTGGAAAAATGTCCAATTACCAAATAAAAGCAGAAATTGAATTAAAAATGCAAATTTAGTGTCATTTTGTGCACTTAAACTCAATTTAATGAGTTCTGAAAGAAAAAAAAAATGAATTTGAGTCTGCAGGGAAAGTCATGTGTTGCCCACATCAGATTTTTCTTACTTACTACTCAATTGATATAAAAAAAATTTTGAAGCTGAAGATCAGAAGTGATGAGTAACTTTTGGTAAATGTAAAAGCTGTAATTTTTCATTTATCTAGCCCTTTACAAATATTTTAATTTGAAAATTTATATTAAACATATTCGATAAATGTTGCCAATAAAAATAAACATATTAAACATTTTTTATCTGAATTTAATGCAAAATGCAATACTACAACAAAATTTATGTAAAATATGTAAATTTCCGGTAATGTATGAAATAATCAGTTAAAATGAAATATCTGTGTTTCTTTTCTGTACAGTGTTACTATCAAGCCGACAGCTATACTCACAGAACCCGTTTAAAGGAAACGTTACCACAGTCACAATTACGGTACCATTGCAGATAACATCTATTAACCGATTTGACGCTTCCCAAGTATTTTCTCTTTACAAATACTTTAATTTGAAAAGTTTACAATAAACATTTTTATTAAATATTGCCAATAAAAATAAACATTTCGTTAAATATTTTTATCCAAATTTAATGCAAAATGTTTAGGTAAAATCTGTAAAGAAAATTCCGGTTATATATGAAATAATCAGTTAAAATGGAATGCCTATAATTACGGCGGTCAAAATTAAAATATTAAACGCGTAACTAGGTATCGCGCACTTAGGTCTTGTTATTTTAACAGTAGAGGCAGATGGTAAATAGTGGAATGTGTTTTTGCTTAAAGCAGAGCCCAGGTGCGACATTTTGGTGTAAACACCCCTTTCAGTAAGAAAGCGCTTAACGCGGGGCGGCTTTACGATGGAAGAGGCCCACTGCTATAAAAGATATAACGTAAGAGAAGGGGAATTATTCCACTGCCCATATGTATGACTTGCGCAACTATAGTAGAATAGGGTTTAGAAATCTGTCTGAAAAGTGTCAGTGTGAAGGCATAATAACGGATGTACTTTAATGGCCTGAGGGAGCGAAATCTCCTACGACCGTCTGAGATCGCCAGCAGCTGACGGACCCACCCGATGGTCAAGGGATCAAGGGACCGTGTGAACCATGTGGAGGCTTAGGTGAACAACTGGTAACTAGGACGTGAAAATAACAAGTGGATACTATATACACTTGCCCGAGATAGGGTTAGTGAGGATATCATGATATGTTGTGACGACTTAGCGTAGTGTGGTGCAAACGAATCCCCAGGCCGACGACTGACGCCCCGAGTAAAGCCAGGAGCATAGACCCTCGTCTTAGTGAAGGTAATAATTCTCATCCATGTTATTATGACGGTGTTAAAACGTGCTAGTTTTTCGGGAGTAATTCGGCGTTGAGGTATATTACGCAATGAATCGTTTAAAAATCTCTCTCTCTCCGTTCTCTTTCCTGGTCTAAGGAAAGGTACGATAGTTGTCTGAAGAATACGAATTTGTAAACCAAATCATGTAACCAATTAGGAAGTGGGAATAAATAGGTATTTTATTTATACAACTTGTTCTTTTACTTAACCATTCACTCCGGGTCATGTCATTCAAAGATGAAAGAGCCGCCAATCCGCGAAGCCTTTACCTCGTCGATTGAGGTATCTTCCAAGTGGGCTGGGCTTACGGACTGTGGCAGTATGGCTACTTATAGAGTGGAGGGCAGCGGCGTAACACTATGTTTCTTTTCTGCATAGTGGTACTATCGAGCAATAACTACAGAAACTATACTCACAGAACTCACCTAAAGGGGGCGTTTTCAAAGTTAGAATCGCGATTCCATTACAGATAACAGCATTCATTCACCGATATAACGCTTTTATGCGCTTTTCAACATGGAATAACTGTTACCTGCATTGGCAGCAAAAAATGCTTGACGAAATTGCAAAACTTTTGCGACCTTCTATGGCAACGTAGAACTTTATAACGTAGAATGCGTCAAATTATAGTAACATTGAACCACGCTTACATGAGGGTGCAATGCACAACTCATACTTACAGAATCTGCCGGCCGAGAGTATTTATTAAGATTGAACCAGACTTATATGAGGATGCAATGCACAACTCATATACTTGCAGAATCTGCTGAAAGTGATAGCTCCGAACTTTAGAATTGAGCCTATTGCAGAAAATTTAAAGCAGGATAGGTGATAGGATGGAATTTATAGATCTCAATAAAGGTTTGCAAAATTGTAACGCATGATATGCATTTATTAAGAGTGAATTATATTAAGATTGAACTAGAGTTATATGAGGATGCAATGCACAACTCATACTTACAGAATCTGCCGAAAGGGATAGTTCCCAACTTTAGAATTAAGAGCCTATTGTAGAAAATGTAAAGCAGGCTACGTGATGGGACGGAATTTATCGATCTCAATATAGGTTTGAAAAATTGTAGCACATGATATGTACGAGTATTTATCAAGATTGAACCAGACTTATATGAGGATACAATGCACAACTCATATACTTGCAGAATCTGCCGAAAGTGATAGCTCCCAACTTTAGAATTATGAGCCTGTTGCAGAAAATTTAAAGAAGGCAAGGTGATAGGATGGAATTTATCGATCTCAATAAAGGTTTGCATAATTATAACACATGATATGCATTTATTAAGATTGAACAAGATTTATATGAGGTTGCAAGGCACAACTCATATACTTGCAGAATCTGCCGAAAGTGATAGCTCCCAACTTTAGAATTATGAACCTATTGTAGAAAATTTAAAACAGGCTAGGTGATAGGACGGAATTTATCAATCCAAATTTTTGGTTCAATCAAGATTTGCAAAACTGTAGCACATGATATGCATTTATTAAGATTGAATTATATTAAGATCGAACCTGACTTTTACACTGGCGGAAAATAAAATCCCAACACCAAGAAGAAACCAGTTTAGTGGAATGAAGTTCAGGCAAAGCCATTGTGTAGGTAACATACTTATTTGATTAAAATTTCAAGGTCACAGGTTAAAGTATGCGCGAGAAGAGCCATTTCAAATGTGAAATGGTGGTACATTAATAACCGCTGTAGTCGCCACGATTATGAATGCAAGCATGCAAACGTGCATGCATTGTGTCGTACAGGTGCCATATGTCATTTTGTGGGATGGATTTCTATGCCTGTTGCACTTGGTCAGCCAAATCAGCAACTGTTAATGCTGGTTGTGGATGACGCTTCCAATAATGTCCCATACGTGCTCGATGGGAGAAAGATCTGGTGATTTCGCAGGCCAAGGCAACATGTCGACACTAAGTAGAACACGTTGGGCGGCAGCAGCGGTATGAGGACGAGCGTTATACTGTTGGAAAACACCCTCTTGAATACTGCTCATGAATGGCAGCACAACCGGTTCAATCACCAGTCTGATGTACAAATTTGCTGCCAATGTGCTTGGGATAACGACGAGAGTGCTCCTGCTGTCATAGGAAATGACTCTCCAGACCATAACTCCTGGTGTAGGCCCAGAATGTCTACCACGCAGACAGCTTGGTTCCAGGTGCTCCCCTGACCTCCTTCTTACCAACATACGACCATCACTGGCACCAAGACAGAAACGGCTCTCATCTTAGAATACAACAGATCTCCACTCTGCCCTCCAATGAACTCTAGATTGATACCACTGACGTCGCAGATGGCAGTGATTCGGAGTTAGTGGTATGAACGCCACAGGCCGTCTGGCTCGGAGCTGTCCCTCAAGTAATCGATTTCTTACAGTTCGCCGTGTCACTCTAGGGTCAACAGAAGCTCTAATTGCTGCTGCAGATGCAGTACGACCCGCCACAGCCATGCGGCGAATACGGCGGTCTTCCCTCTCAGTAGTGGCCCGTGTGCTTCCGGACCCCGGTCTTCTTGAAACAGTGCCTTTCCGTGACTACTGCTGCCAACAATCAAAAACAGTGGATACATCCCTGCCATCCGAATCTTTCTGCAATATCGCGGAAAGAAAATCCACCTTCTCGTAACCCTATTATACGGCCTCGTCCAAACTCACTAAGCTGTTGATACTGCCTTATTCGTCTCCTTAAAGGCATTCTTGACTCAAACCTAGCTCACAACGCCAAGTCTGGAAGATAAACAACGCTCACGAAGTTTACACTGAGTATTTAAAGCACACGTGATTTGCATGATTATAGTGGCGCTACTAGCGCCACTCTTATTCGTCTAGCTCGAAATTTGAATAGAAGTCATCTTTCATGTGTGCAAACGAGCCTCCCAAATTTCGTTTATCTAGCCCAACTCCTTCTTGGCGTTAGGATTGTATTTTCCGCCGGTGTATGAGGATGCAATGCACAACTCATACTTCAGAATCTGCCGAAAGGAATAGTTCCCAACTGGCTTCCATTGAGAGCCTATTGCAGAAAATTTAAAGCAGACTATGTGATAAGAAGGAATTTATAGATCTCTATAAAGGTTTTCAAAATTGAAACATATGATATGTTTTCTTTCTTCCAATGCAAATATCGGCAATTATGTGCTAAATAACGCTTTAAAAGCGCAAAACAGGCACATGGAGGCTGTTGTCTGCAATAGTAACGCGATCTGAAACTATTTAGAAACCCTGCAGGCCGTCTTGATTAAATCGGCCTGCGCTTAATTTTGTTGCATAGAATTTGTTGATTTCTGTCCTCTGAAAAATTGTGCAGATAAGTTTTGAGTTTTAAAGCAGATTGTTGAAAAATGTGATGACATTAATGCATATTAAGGATATTATAAGATGTTAAAATATTATATCTGAGATAGTTTATCTTTTAAGTAGCGAGCAGTATCACTTATTTGCAAATTTTATTCCAATATTAGAACGTTTTCCGGTTCATAAATAAACACCCTCTACTTAAATAATATATTTACAGATAACAGCAATTCACTTTCGAAATTGCCTTCGAACCTACTCAGTTTTCAAATCCCTATACATGAGAAATCCTTAGTTTAAGTGCATGCGCAGTAGTGTAATTAAAAGTCCACTGCTCCGCAACCTAGGAAATAAGAAAAAAATAATAATAAAATAAAAAATTATACTTTCTGTGGGAAAGAAGGCGTAGATTAAACCCCTCCGTCGTTTGGGCATGCGCAGTCGACAAGTCGAAAATCCACCAGACTTTCGACCGATCGATAATATGAATTTTCGTACTTTTACTTAAAAATCAGCAGAGATAAAATAACGTAATAATTCAAAACAACATTTGTTAGAATGTGAAGGTATACACCCAACTTTTTGCCAAATTATAGAATAGTGCTAATCTTACATTTTTGGATGCGGCGTAATAAGTATCAGATAACCTAATGGAAATTTCAACATACTTAAAAAAATAAAATATATACGATGAAATTGTCCTACGGATTCGATTTAAACATCGTTGTAAAGAACGTTCGTCGATCTTTCCGATGGTGTCAAAGTAAAAACTCTGTGATAATATTTTCTGTAGCTAAGAAACCAAATTGTGTGAAAATCGTGATAAAGCATAAAATAACGGAAAACCAATACGAATTAAAAAAATTTCACCAAAGCTTATCGTCTCGGATCCTGAAGTACCTATGTACCAAATGTTATGGCCGTAAGATGCTTAGATTTCCCGCCACAGACTCACGCCCACACGCATCTTTCATTATGTCAAATAGTATGAGCACGTAATGTCGAATAATAATGCTCCATAATATCCAAAATTTAAAATAGGAATTTCAAATTTTGAAAGTTATATTGTTTTGTTATGAGTATTTTATATACGAGGGTAGAAAAATAAAAAAAAAAAGGTTACAAGCAGCAGCATTTCAAAAGTAATTATTGTGAAGGGAATGTTTCCCCCCCAGAGTGGAGACAGATGGCGGTAGTTGTCTTACAACTGTTGTGCGGGTAGGTAGTGTTAAGGCCTTATTACACGACAGTATTTGGCACAACAAAACCGTTCGCACAACAGCTTTGGAACGTTTGTGACGTCACTCCACGCAGCACGGAACGAACGTGACGTTACTTCACTCAACACGTGGGGAAGCTCTTTCCCCCTTGAAAATTTGAGCTAGGTTTCCACACTTTCATGTACGGCGAGCCACAGTCATAAATGTATCGCTGCTTTAGCATCGAGCCTATATTTTTAGCTAGGAGCTTCGCCAGGTTACCATAACAACCGTCTGTGGCTATTCTCACCACGTGTGGTTGTATTTGGTGCTTTTGTACAAAGTTTTTAGCAATCTTTTTTTTTTACCTTATTTAACTTTTTCTTAATTTTTTTATAATTATCATTATTCCTCGCTTTCTGTATTTCATTTAATTTGTTTTTATATTGGATTTTGTATTTTTTTGTTTTATTTATATATATATGTATATATATATATATATAATATAACATCAACATGGTCCGCGCAAGGAATGCTCTGGAAAGGCAAAAAACACATGTTGCAGCATTAACAATCAGTACCGCTAGTGCAGCTGTGAAAGTCAACAGAAAGAAAAGATCATTCTGGTGCAAAACTTGGCTCCTCAGACGAAAAGAACAAGGTTATTACGAGAATTTGATGAGAGAGCTTCGTCTGGAAGTAAGTAGAAGAATTTTTCACAATATATTTCATTATATGTTAAAAGATAAATACTGTACACTCTCTACAAAATTTTATCTGATTAAAACATTAGGGTCTAGATTAAATTTTTGAGGATGGAAAATTATATATATATATATATAAAAAAGTTTAAATATTAGTTATCATTAGAATTTTATTTAAATATGAATTGTCATTAGACCTCAGTAAGTTTGTTATGAATTAATCCCATATTGATTTTAATAGTTATCAAATAAAATTTTTATTGTTTCTTACACTATAAAAATATGTGCATTATCAAAAATATTTATGATTTATAGAAATAATTCAGATTATAATCACTTTGCATTAAAAAGTTAAAATTGCTGCTAATTTTAAATAAATAAGATATATACATTATTATTTAAAATTATTAATTAATTATTATTTAAATTTAATGTATAAAATAAGATATATACATTATTATTAAAATTTTTGAGGATGGAAAATTATATATATATGTATATATAAAAAAGTTTAAATATTAGTTATCATTAGAATTTTATTTAAATATGAATTGTCATTAGACCTCAGTAAGTTTGTTATGAATTAATCCCATATTGATTTTAATAGTTATCAAATAAAATTTTTATTGTTTCTTACACTATAAAAATATGTGCATTATCAAAAATATTTATGATTTATAGAAATAATTCAGATTATAATCACTTTGCATTAAAAAGTTAAAATTGCTGCTAATTTTAAATAAATAAGATATATACATTATTATTTAAAATTATTAATTAATTATTATTTAAATTTAATGTATAAAATAAGATATATACATTATTATTAAAATTTTTGAGGATGGAAAATTATATATATATATATATATAAAAAAGTTTAAATATTAGTTATCATTAGAATTTTATTTAAATATGAATTGTCATTAGACCTCAGTAAGTTTGTTATGAATTAATCCCATATTGATTTTAATAGTTATCAAATAAAATTTTTATTGTTTCTTACACTATAAAAATATGTGCATTATCAAAAATATTTATGATTTATAGAAATAATTCAGATTATAATCACTTTGCATTAAAAAGTTAAAATTGCTGCTAATTTTAAATAAATAAGATATATACATTATTATTTAAAATTATTAATTAATTATTATTTAAATTTAATGTATAAAATAAGATATATACATTATTATTAAAATTTTTGAGGATGGAAAATTATATATATATATATATATATAAAAGTTTAAATATTAGTTATCATTAGAATTTTATTTAAATATGAATTGTCATTAGACCTCAGTAAGTTTGTTATGAATTAATCCCATATTGATTTTAATAGTTATCAAATAAAATTTTTATTGTTTCTTACACTATAAAAATATGTGCATTATCAAAAATATTTATGATTTATAGAAATAATTCAGATTATAATCACTTTGCCATAAAAAGTTAAAATTGCTGCTAATTTTAAATAAATAAGATATATACATTATTATTGTTTGAGATTAATAAATATTCATTGTCTAAAATACTATGACATGTGGTAATACATTGTCTAAAATACTCACATGTAATACTATGGCATGTGGTTGGAATTAGTAATACAGTTTTCAAGAATATATCGACATTGTATTGTAAAAATTATATTTTAAATATACTCTTATGAATGTCTGAGATTTATTTAAATCATTACAGGATGCAGAATCTTACAGAAGATGGATCTGGATGGACACTGCATCCTTTGAATATATCCTGCAGAAAGTGTCGCCTCTAATTACCAAATAAACTACTTCGATAAGAGAGGCAATATCTACTGGAGAAAGGCTTGCAGTGACACTCAGATATTTGGAATTAGGTAAGATTTACAAATTTATAAAATGCAATATTGGTGTAAATAAAATTGATAAGCAACTACTGAACATTCTCACCATATTTAAAACAATGTATCTGATATAATATTGACAAGGTTGGTCTTAAAAGCTGTTATGAAAATTCTGTGTCTGAAAGAGACTCAAGCTGCCTGACCCTTTTATGGGTATTTTAATATTCTTCTATTCATAATTTACCACGTTTTGGAAATATGTAATAATAAAGAGTAAATATATTATGAAAAGGCTCTCAGAATGGAGGATAACTAGTATTACCAAATTTGCAGCAGGATTTTGGTGAAACCATGTCAATTCAACTAAAAAAATATGAACATTTCACCATCCTCCCTTAGATTTTTCTCATTTTTTTTCAAAGCTATATATAGCAGAGTTATAATACCATACAAAATTTTAGTTGATTTCATGCACTAGTGTTTTAGCAATATATTTTTTTAAAAAATGGAGAATTCACTAGGTGCTGCTTTGCGGATACACGAAATGAAAACCTTGTGTTTGATAACATCCTTTCTTGCTCTGCACCTAAATATAAAATACACTCATTTTTTTCTGTGGATATTCTAGAACATATGCTTATTGTCAGATAGTGTGCATTTGGATAACATTTTAATTAAAACCTTGCTATTTTTTACTTCGAAGTTGAAAAATGTAAAAAAAAAAAAATTTTTTTTGTTTAATTTCCGCAAAAACATTTTTTTTAAGACGTGCTTTATTTCAATTTTTTGATAATTTTTCTACATGTTTTTTATACAGTAGCCTTCTTACCATAAAAAAAACTTGAGAGGTGTTTTTTGGAAACTGTGATTTTTTTTCGGCAAGATGTAATTAAAATGGCTATATTTTTCATACATAGTTTTTCATATATTGTAAACATAGCAATTCAAAATCACATTCAGTCGCAACTATCCTAATCTTCGTATGATGAATCTATGGTTGGTTAACTGTACTCAGATTGCTTTATCTTTTCAAGTCTTTGGAAGTTAATAAAACATTGTGTATTATCCACCATTCTTTCAAAATTGTAAGTTATGCTGATATATATACCGAAATTTCAGTAAATATGGTTTACAAAACCCTTATCCTAGAAATTATTTCTAATAGTACTAAAGTAATAAAATAATTGTTGAATTTAATTGAAGGAGGTATGGTACATAAATTGCTGAAATCTGCAATTTTGAAGTGAAAGTTGTAATTTTTTGTAATCAGGTAGATTTTAAGTATAGTAAACAAAATGTGATATTCAAAATTAAAAAAAATATATATTTTTAAAAAATTAAAATTTCAAAAATTTTACAAGTTTTCTTTTGATATAAATAAAAAAGTAATTTATCAGAAAATTATGAATTTTTTTTAAACAAAATAAAATTGAGATTTTTCGGGTACCATACCCCCTTAAGTGAATTTAATTTCACAGTTTTAAAAGATTTTTTTTAAAGAGAGTTCTTAAAAACAATTACAATGTTTTTCACATTCAGTTTAAAATTTCTAATTTTATTTAATATTTTTAATTTCAGGTGAAAGTCAAAGCTCCCTGCATTTCCAGTTCAGAATTGGCCAATGCACAATTTCTTTAATAATTAGGAATGTGTGTTGGGCAATTTATCAAGCTCTGCAGGATGAAATTAGAATTCCACAAACAAAACAAGAGTGGAATGTCATTGCAGAGGAATTCTGGCAGCTATGGAATTTCCCCATGTACATAGGTGCCATGGATGGAAAACATGTTACAATCACTTCTCCTCCTGGTTCTGGGTCATTATATTACAACTACAAGGGTGATTTCAGCATTGTTCTGCTGGCACTTGTAGACTCTGACCTAAAATTCACATATGTGGATATTGGCACTAATGGCCGGGTCAGCGATGGTGGTGTTTGGGACAAAAGCAAGCTGAAGGCAGCAATTGATGAGAATGCCCTTCATATCCCTGAGGCACATGAGTTACCCGGTACAAATATCAAGGTACCATATGTCATTGTAGCTGATGATGCTTTTCCCCTCAGTACCAATATCATGAAGCCATATCCAGGCAGAGATACTGGAGAGGAAAAGAGAATATTCAATTATAGATTGTCCAGAGCCAGAAGAGTATCTGAAAATGCCTTTGGCATTCTAGCTGCCAGGTTCCAAATCTACAGGGCAAGGATGCTAACAACTCCCATGAGTGCAATCAATATAGTTCTATCAACTTGTGTTTTGCACAATTTTCTGAGGAGGAGGTATCCTTCCCTGTATATTCCTGCAAACAGTTTGGATGTAGAAGACATCACAAATAAATGTATTAACAGAGGAGATTGGCGAAATAGCCATTCAGCTATGATACCTGTTTCGAGATTTAACTCCCGAGCTCCACAGCCAGCAAAAGAGATACAATCTCGGTTCAAAATATTTTTAACGAGTCTGGTGCAGTGCCATGGCAAAGGGCTATGTGCAATTTGCACTAAATTTTTTTTATTTTAATTTTTTTTAAATGTAATGCAAATAATAATTTTTTTAAGATGTAATATAATTTCTGAAAATGCAATTTCTGAAATTTACTTTGTAACACTTTATAACATAGTTGAAAAGTGTTTATGACTTTGTTCATTGTGTCTGTCCATTAGCATGATAACTGCTGCAAAAACGACTTTATCAAAATGAAATTTTAGTATGTTATTCAGACGGTCTGTGGGACCTATGGGAATATAAATGAATAACACCCAATTAGTTCTGGACTGAAACCGGGTTGAAAATATGAAATACATTGTACCCTATGAGATTATACAAAAATTTATGAATGAAATGCTACTTTTATATAGAGCAGAGGATTTATATTTCGATGACGTCTTTTGAATAAAGTTCATTTGTTTTCGATGAAGTTTTCAAATATAATAAGTTATTGTAGTATTATGATAACTATTAAAGCTGAATGTATTTTCTAATTTTAGAGATGTTTCAACCAGGAAATTTATATTTCAATGAAGTTTTAAGTTTTCAAATATAGTAAATTAATGTAGTATTGTGATAATTTTAAAAATATTAACGAGGAATGTATAAAATATGTATTGAATTATAATAAAGTTATATACTGGTAATATCAGTTTCTCTTTTTTGTCTTAAACTTTAAAGATATATTTATAATATATACAATATAGTTTTATAAATGTAGTAGTGAATATATCTAGATCTGGCGGGAATAAGCACTTAAGTCATAAACAAGGATACTGAGATATCAACGGATGAAAATTTGGGCAGTTTCAGGAGAACGTTTTTCTCAATTTTTATTTTTTACTTTCAAACTGTCTCTTTAATTTTTGTTTTTTTTTGTTACACCTTTTTAAGGTAAATAAGCATGGAATAGTATTGAATGATATAGCCAAATAGTATTGAATGATTATTTTAGGAAATGGTTTTCCGGGTTAACACTGACTTAGTGGTTATTCCCGAAGCAAAATTATGACAGATATGTTGACCCATAGAGACATAAGTTATTATTCCTGACTTATGTGGTTATTCTCAAACTAAATTGTGACAGACGTTTTTATAAATACAAACAAAAGTAAGTGATTCTTTAATTTCAAATTGATCGTGATGCCACAGTTAAATTTCAATTCAATGAAAGAATTGCTTTTATTATTATTTAATATTTTTTACAGTTCCATAATTAATATTATTTTTAATTTATGTTAATATTTTTTATCTACAGTTCCAAAATAACCACAAGAATATTTCAGTAACTGACCATTGTTCTACCTAAAAGCCTTGGCATCTTATTATTTCAACCAAAATATGTAGAATAAGTTGTATAAGAATTGCTGCATTTCTTTCGCGCAAAATTATTTAGCTCATGGAGTCTGCAATATAGCTGATATGAATGAAACTTTCATTGATTTTACACAGAGAACCAGACGATTTTTTCGATGAAGTTTTAGGCATAGAGTTAAATTACTTGTACCTCCACGATGTTAAGTTTTTAAATAAAATTTTATAGTATTGTGATGAATGAAAGGAATGGCAAAAATTTATAAATGAAATGCTGCTTTTATATAGAGGCAATTTATATTTCGATGACATCATTTGACTAAAGTTCATTTGTTTTCGATGAAGTTTTCAAATACAATAAATTATTGTAGTATTATGATAATTTTAAAAATATTACCAAGGAATGTATCGCATTTTAGAGATGTTTATATAAAGTTGCATTGAAGTTAGAAAGTGTTTCATAATCAATGCTTTATGCATGATTGATCTTTCTTGTTTGACTTATGTGATTTTCCGCCCACTGATTTCGATGCAAAATCTAATTGGTTGTTAATGATTTTTCTATTATATTAACATCTTGGAAGTCCAATCGACCACAATATAAATCATAAATTTCTTTAACAGAATATGTTATAAAAGAAAAATTACAATTTTTGTCTTTTTTTCCCACGACCTCTAGATATATAGAGTCATATATATAGTAATTTCAATCAACTCACATTTCATATAGTATTAAAGAATATCAATTATTTGTTTTTAAACATATTAATATAATTAACATAATTATCAATTAATTTAAATTCGCATTAATAAATAATCAATTAATAAGTAACAATAATAGTAAAATATTTTTTTACCTCAAAATTTGTACATGTACCAATGCTTTTAGCATTTCATTTTATAAAATATGACACTGTTAAGTTTAAAATATCATTTAATGGCACAAGTATAATACAAAAATTAAAGAAGAAACAGAATTGGGATGAAGTCCAAGTACGAAAATACTATTGAAATTGATATTTATGCAAGATCTCTAGAATTTCCATCCTTGCATAACTCCTTTTCTGAGAATCAACAATGTTCTTCAACTCTAACCCCACGAACACCCCAAACTGTTCATTTGGGCACTCGGAGGCAGAGTTCACGGAGTTCAGAGCATGAGTAGCTGCAGAAATGACATCAGCTAGGTCGTCTGAATTTTTCGACTTCTTGACTCTCCGAGGTTGCGAATTAAGTTTTTTGCTGGCCGTAGGTACCGTTTGCTGACAGTGTTCACTGGAGGTAGATATATCGAGCTCATTCTGTATTGGCGGAATAACTTCTACATCATTAAGGGTTGCTTGCTGCTCAGATGTCTAAAAAAAGGAAATAGAATACAATGATAAAAGAAATATCTATAGCATGTTTTTAATTCTACAGACACGACTATACAGAGCTACACAGTATTACACTTATTATAATTCTTAAGCACATTATTTATTCAAAAGCATATATTGTGCCGATTGATCAGACCACTTAGATTGAATAGAATTCAATTTTATTTTTTTTTTCTAAAAAATTCTTCTCTTTCTTTTTAAAATTCATATTTGTGTATAGCTAAATATTAATGCCTTAAAAATCCATTGCTAAATTTAAAAAATAAGAAACCACATTTTAACTGCCCAAAATTTTTTTAAACATAATCTATAATAATAAAGGAAGCTATTAAATTTAGATTAAGTTTAGAACTAGAAGGATGCACTGAACTACAGAACAATGAATATTAAAATATTGAAATGTTAATTAGATATTTATTAATTACTTAAAGTGGAATTTTGCTCTTATATACACTGACATGAAACTCATAAATATGGCACAATGAGTTAATTATTCTTTGACTTACTCTATTTTCCACTTAAAAGGTTTAAAACGAAGGGGAAAAAAATAAGAAATTTACATATGTGTTAGCTAAATACTATAAGGTTTAAATCTAAACTAATTTATTTACAATCATATGTACACGTATAAATCCCGACAGAGGGCGCAGTTATATACAAGATGCATCATAATTTCATAATAACGGCTTATATGGCTTCAACAATTTCAGAATTTAACACTTGTAAAGTTCAATAATTGTTTTCTTAAAGTCCGATTACGAAATGTCCTTGCTGATGAAGATCCCTTTTCGCCGGTTTCAGAATCTTTCTGGTGGACGTCTGTTTTGGCGAAGTGAGATACGTTGAGCATATGGTTTGAGAGTTTGAATGTGAACTATTTTCGGTGGTGCTGTAGTTGAATTTTTAATTCGATGTTTGGAATTTCACGGATTGGAGATTTTGAAGATGCAAAAACGTCGCCATATTCAGAAAGAATGTTCTGTGATTTGGACTGTTCAAGAGAGCGAATTGAATTGGGTTGACTCAACAGGAGATTTCATTGATTTTGGAATGTTTGTATTCGATGTTTCTATCTCTTCCGAAAGTTCTGCAGATGTTTCTTTTAACATGTTTGGAAATGTTGCGTTTGCGTTACATTCTTTTGCGAATGAGCGATGCAATTCACTGAAGGTTTGGCAGATACACATTTAACCCTTTTGGGATGGTTGACACGCCTGCGTCTCGGCTGCGAGCTTGCATTCAAGGACGACTGTCACGTATCCGCGTCGAGGAAAAACTTATCCTAAAGTGCGAGGATCACGTCAGCGCGTTTTCATATGGAACGTTTTCATTTGAATTTATTTGTCTACTAGATGGCGTTAAATGCCCATGGGAACAGCTCCAATGTATTTTGCAGATGCTTGACCTTTGGGGCCACGGCAGTTTCGGAATGCCGCCGTCCCGAAAGGGTTAAAATGTTCAAGCGATGTAGGCATTGCAATAACACAAAGAATTATCTTGTTCGAAAATATAACGTGCATGAACCGCTATTTTCCAATCTGTACAAAGAATGAGAGCAACGGGGATGTGAGGGATCCAATTTTTCCATTTTGTGTATATATTAGAAAAAAAAAATTAATGAAAGCAATTACCTTCTGCCTTCGATGCTTGATAACGAGACAGTCATACGTCTAGACCAGTGTTCTTCAACCTTTGTCATCCCGCGGAACCCTTTTTTGAGATGTTTTTTTTATGGAACCCTTCGTTCAGTAGCACACCCAGATTTGAGTTTAGAATTGATGTGTCATATTACGTATTACATATTAGGAACAACGTGCGTCCCTGCCTTTGTCATGAAAACTTTATATAAGATATAAATTTGCATCAATTCAAACAAGATAAATATTCCATATAAAGTATTTGTATTATACATACATATGTCATATGATATTGAAAACAAAGAAAAACAAAATAAAAACAACGAATTGCAGTATCGACTCGCGGAACCCCTAAAGCGTGTGAGTGGAACCCTAGGGTTCCGCGGAACACAGGTTGAAGAACACTGGTCTAGACAATGGCGGGAAGATGAGGCGACGGCAGCCTAGCATTGAACGTTTTCTGTTTCAGTCAAATGATAAACAGAACAAACATTTTTTGCAGAATGGAAGGTTTTTACAATTGCACCATATAAGGTTTAAATCTAAACTAATTTATTTACAATCATATGTACACGTATAAAGCTTCACAGAGGGTGCAGTTATATACAAGATGCATCATAATTTCGTAATGACGGCTTACAATACTAGTGTACTTGCATAACACAAGTGCAAAACTAAGTATTTTTTTTGTGTTATACATTATTTACTACTATGATATAGAAATATATCCTATAATATAATATGCTGTATTCTAAGTAACAATCACAAGATACATCAGTTTATGTAAAGAATATAAAATAAATAATTAAAACTACAAACCTCAATTATAGAATTTAATTCATGTATGCCAGAAGAAATTGAGACATTAGGCTGCACGTGCTCTCTGTAGGGGTTATCCCATCATCCAGAAAGGACAACCTTTGAAAATGCTCCCATTTGGGCTGAAATCCCTCACATCCAGTTCCACTCTTGAATTGTCTTACTTTCTTTACTTCTCTTTTAAAAGAATTTCTGAGCATTGAAAATTTGTAGATAAGCAAATCTAAAAACAAAGTAAACACATTTGAGAAAGTTAAAAATCAATTTATTTCCAGTAGCGAAGATTGATAAAATAATTTTGAGAAAGATAAAATGAAAGACTCAAATAACAAATAAAATGCTTCTACTTTTTAGTGGATTTTAATGTAATTTTAATTCTGTTAATTAATTTAATTTTAATTCTGTTAATTAATTAAATTTTAATTCCGTAGAAGCACAAGTTTCAGAAGATTTTCTTGGAGTGGCAAAATTGAATCCAAAGCAAAGCGCCCAAAAACGCGAGGTTGAAAAAAAGGATATAAATCACATTTCATAGGTTTTTCAATGCAGGAAGAACTGTATTGTAATGCAGTCCCTAATTCTTAGATCACAATTTTCTCAGATGTAAATTTGGGGGAATCGGCACACCAAACCGTTCGAAAAGTGAAATGATAGGAAAAGTATGCTTCGCGATGAGATAAAGACGTCAAATTTAGTATACAGGGAAATAGTTGGAATGGATGAACGTATGCAATTTCAGTTTTCCAACATTTGCTATTGTAGGGGGATGCCATACTAAAATATTCGATTTGATAAACAAATGAAAAACACCAATTTTTGAATGTGTGATAGAGGCTTGAAATTTAGTATATGGGCTAATTATTTTATACACATATGAGCTAAACATTTTATAAACAAATAACATTTTATACACATAACACAAAATTAATAGTTTCTCAACAATGTTTATTTAACAGGCCTTCGGGTCTGTCGTGTGGTCTGGGTTTTTCACAGAAAAAAGTTTGATAAGTGAAATGAAAGAAAAAGCATGCTTCGTGATAGGATAGAGAGTTTAAATTTGGTATACATGGGTAGATAGTTCGAAAGAAAGAATGAGATAAGCTTCCATTTAAATTTGACAGAGGCTTGATATTTGGTATATGCCAATCATCTGATAAAAAACTTAAGACGAATGAATTTTTCGAACGAAGACGAATGAGTTTTCGTTGTTGAACACATCGAGGATGGCTCAATTATTTTTCAGATTGCTGGAGTGGCTACAAAATTGAAGAATTAGAAGAAGCCGGCTTTCAACATTTGAAAGTAAACCATAGTAAAAGCCTCGTATTGAATTATTTTTAAGCAAATTAAAACGTTTTGCTTTTTGGCTGCTTCATTCCTCAAAACAAATAACCTATTTAAACTCACATGCAAAACCCAAGTCAAAATGTCATTCAAATTTTATAAATATAAAATATGAAACAAAATTATTGCCGAATATTGTGGTACTCAATGCAAAACTATTGCAAAATATGTCTTTCACATGAATGCACATGCTATATCCACAAGAATATCAATAACTTTGTTTATAGCATAATATATGGAAAGTGGCCTTCATATAAGATATTACTTAATACTGTTATAATTTTATGTAATTTTAAATAAATTAATTTTGAAAATATACACAGTTTCGAGAACAGTTTATATAGCATTTTAAAATTTGTGAGATTTATTTTAATAAATAACTTATTCTTTAAAATGCAATCTCCCAGCTATTTTACTAAAACAATTACAAATACCCGAGATAAAAAATAAAATAGGTGTTCTAGTCTTTTTACTCGTATATCAAACACATATGCCAATTATCTTACATTACTTTTGTTAGCTAATTCAATCTCCTAGGCCTTAATATAAACAATTGATTTTTAATAACTAGAAACATTAATTTAAAAAAGATTGAAATAAGAGTACTATATTCGGGGAATTATATTTAAATTTTATGTGAGCACATACAATATTAATTCTTGAGAAAAAGCAAACATGCTTATATTGTTTACATTTTTGTCTTGGCGATATTTTATCTAAAGTCGCCAATGTCACTAGAATACAATAAGAAAATTAAGAATTGAAGTTAAATACGTTAGAAACATTTATTTACTGATAATGGTGAAAGTGAAAACAATTTTATAGTGATTAGACATGAAAATTGCATTTGAAATTTAACAAGGGAAAGAGTTTAAGATGACTTGCCAGGTGAAAATTCAGCAGCATGATCCGGCCAAAGCTCTTGCATACGCTTTATAATTTCTTCGTACGAATACCTCTTTAGAGTTCTCTTACTATAAAGAGTACTCTTAATATCCCAAAGGTTCCATTTGGATTGAATTAGCTCTATAAAATTAGTTTCCATTTCTACATTCTAAAACGATCTATCGGCCATCTTGGTCGCCATTAGAATAACTTGAAAGCACGTCCCCTAATGACGTTCGTATTTACGCACTTTTGATTGGTCGATTTTTGCACAACCTTTTCCTCAACCACAACATTTTAGGTTTGAACCTAAAATGTTGAGACTAGACTTGTTGAGTGACCGGTCTTGCGAACGGTTTTGTTGTGCCAAATACTGTCGTGTAATAGGGCCTTAAGTTCGCAGACGCATCAGAGCGATTGAAATGGCAAGACGTTTAGAAAAGTTGTCTCGCTTGGAGGTGCGAGCCGTGATCCGTTTCTTATGGGTATAGAATATGGGCATGTTGAGTGATGGTGTCATTCTCCTGCATGACACTGCCAGGCCCCATACTGCTCGCCAAACTCAAGACTTGCTGCAAAAGTTCAAGTGGGAAGTCTGGAGCCACCCCCCCATATAGCCCAGATTTGGCACCCAGTGACTATTTCCTTTTTCCAGAATTGAAGGAACACTTATCTGGAACAAGGTTCTCTTCAGACAGTGATATGAAAACAGCTGCCGAGAACTGGCCCAATGGACAGGGACGTGATTTCTACCAAGCCGGGTTAAACAAGTTGGTACTGCATTCAGATAAATGCCTAAATACATTTGATGATTATGTGGAAAAATGATCGCCAAGTATGCCTCTTAATTCCATTTTGTATTTTCTGTCTATTGTTAATAAATAATTTTTTATTACCCTTGTAACCTTTTTTTTTTGATCCATCCTCGTATATATATTTGAATTTAATGTTTCTGAATTCAGAAGGTAATCAGATTTCTTAAATGTAATATGTTTTGTCTTGTATATGATACTTTTCCCCAGAATAACAAATTTCGATATTGGAAGAAAACAATAAAGCAAATTGTATTATAGTGGTTCGGGACACTTTCTAAACAATTGCACCTATTAGTTTTTGGTAAAATATACTTACAAAGAATTCACTATACTGTCAGAGGCAATGATGTTATAGGGTTCATGCAACTCACGTGAGAATGACGAATAGTACAGAATTTAAAACGACCAGTGTTCTCACTCACTGACAATTGGAACTGGATTTTATGCTTTGATACTGCAAGCTGTGTATAAAAATACCTTTGAGATGTACTCGACGACGCTATGAACAATTATCGGATTTAAAGAGAGGTCGCATCACAGGCCTAAGGAAAGGTCGTTGGTCCAACAAAAGTATCAGTTGCCATCTTGGTCCGAGCGATGTGGTAGTTGCTTGGTGTTGGCAACAGTGGATCAGAGAAGGCACATGTAACCGTCGCAGAGGTTCAGGACGCAACAGACAGATAACTGCTCGAGAGGATCGTGCAGTCAGGAGAGGAGACACGTCCACACCAATAGCTTGGCTGTTAGATATTCAAAGGTATTAAGCACTCTCCAAGCATCCCCCATCAAAGGATACACTTTGATGAGATCAATCGTGGGTTAAAAAGATGAGATTAAGTGTCGACGTCCATTAATTAACCTATCACTGGCTCCTCAACATAGGTAGAGTTGTCTGGATTGATGCCCCGCTCGATTAACCAAGACAGTGTCCGAAAAGAGGCATGTCTTTAGCGACGAATTCCGCTTCTCTCTCAGTGCGGATGACCTTCGTATACGTGTGTAGAGGTGTGACTGGCCAGCGTTTCAATCCCACATATTTTTGTCGAGTGGCACACGGCCATTGCGCTTGGTGTGATAGTCTAGGGGAGCCGTCTCCTAGGACAGATGATCTCCTCTGGTTGTGCTACAAGCCAATTTGACGGCTCGCTTCTGCATCGGCGACATTCTGCAGTTGATTGTTCTGCCTATGCTATAGAGCTACCCAGGTTTCATTTACCAACAGGGCAACACTCGGCCGCATACTGCACTACTTTCTCAACAATGTCTTTGAGCATTTAACCCCCCCCCCCCTATGGCCATCCAGGGCACCAGACCTATCATCAACATAATACGTCTGGGACATAATGCTGGGACGGCAATTTTAGCCTTCTTAGAATACGACTGAATTACCTGACCGGTTGCAACATCTGTGGCAAAATCTTCCGCCCAGGGCCATTAGCAACTTAATTGACTCTATGTCGCACCAAATATCGACTTGTGGGGCGGATTTACTATTTCGAAAATGTCATCATGTTGTCCCCATTTCTTAGTAAAACGTCTTCTGCCCCCGTCTCTTTCAAATTCTAATCATTTGCATATCTCCTTAAACGATGCATACAAGGCTGTAGCTCAGTTTCTTATAGATGCATATATTTTTTTAACAGAGTATTTATACTATTTTAGTTATCTTTAAGATAATTTTCTGTTCATTGCAAGTAAAACATAGTTTTCTTTTACTTTCGAGCCTGCATAAAGTCTTTAGAACTTTAAAAGAGACTTGAGAGTGTATATTGAGAGTGCCATGTTAAATCATCATAATTTTTACCGTCATTAATATATGTTCAATATTCATTTTATCAAGTTTTCTTGAAAAGAAGACAATTTTTGTGTTCATTGGAAATCAATTGTAAAGTTTATTATCCTTTTCTTCAGAGTCTCCATCGAGTAAAATATCCTATTCCATCTATAGTTCCTGTTCCATCATCTTTTTAATATTTTCCGATACATTTTTAAACTCTAAACATCGAAGGACTTATTCTTCAGTATATTTCAAAAGTTTTACCTCAATTAATAATACTTCATAGATATTTTATGCTACTTTCTGTGAGCAAAAGTGCATCCTTCCTGTATTACAAGTTAGTAGAAGCTAATTATTGCTTTTAAAATTCATACTCTGTTTTATGTCACATGCAGGTCATTCATGCTCATTTAGGTGATTTAAACTCGAAAAATTTTCTGATCCGGTGAGAATATTCAATTTTCTGAGTGATATATGATATATCACTCAAAACAATATTTCATATTTAAAAAAGAAAAATTGATAATATATATTTTATAACTTGATAAGAACTCGCACCGAAATTTTATTGAACCTGTTTTTCATATTTAGGTGGATATAAAAATCATATTAAAATCTTATGCAAGTCCTAAGGTTATTACAGTCTTTATTTATTTATGTTAGTCCTTTGGTCTCGGAATAATTGTAGTAACAAGGTTTACCATTAACTTCTCCCGTTTTTAAAAATTCTTTACAAAAAATATATAGTTCACGTATTTTTATAGACAATTCAAGAAAAATGCTTAAAATATTCCAAATACATTGAAATATTATTAACATTCTACTTTCTGTTGCAGGAATGCCCCATTGAGACATGCTTAAACACATAAAATGACTAAATAAATTATGTTAGAATAAATTCGTTATTTAATTAGAATAATTATGTTAGAATAAATTCGTTATTTAATTAGAATAATTATGTTAGAATAAATTCGTTATTTAATTAGAATAATTATGTTAGAATAAATTCGTTATTTAATTAGAATAATTATGTTAGAATAAATTCGTTATTTAATTAGAATAATTATGTTAGAATAAATTCGTTATTTAATTAGAATAATTATGTTAGAATAAATTCGTTATTTAATTAGAATAATTATGTTAGAATAAATTCGTTATTTAATTAGAATAATTATGTTAGAATAAATTCGTTATTTAATTAGAATAATTATGTTAGAATAAATTCGTTATTTAATTAGCTGCGGTGCAGCTAGCGATGTGTGGCTTGTACTTTATCCTGATGAAGTTTGGCTACTCTACAAAGACTCTGTGGATAAAAAGATAGTATTTCTTCTTTGAATAAATTAGTTAGAATATTATTTTGGCAATATGTTCAATTGATTTTTTTTAACATATTTTGACTTTTCTTAACTTTAATTTACAGTTATACGAAAAGCCAGCCATAATCATGAATCCTTTACTGAAACTTTCTTTTGTTTCTTGAGAACCCGGTTTTTCTCCACTTTTATGATAGTAAATCACTCTGTTATGTCACAGTCATTTAAATAGATCCATGCTTCATCAATTGTCACAACATCAGTGGCGGCTTGTAAGCGACATGTAGAGGGAGGTCATCTATGTATTGATGTATATATATCCCTCAGTTTGTGCCAACTTCGTCTTTTAGACTTCGAGTTCGTCGTTTGCCTGGCACTGATAAATTGATTCCGGCGTTACCTCTTCCTCTTCTTCTTCGACCCAGACCGTCCGACCTACCAGAAAGGTGTAAGGTATCTGTTTGGACGGCCGGGAAGTGCCACCCAATTTAGACCGGAACCCAGTGGGGGAGGCATCCATAGGGACCGTACCCTCCTTCCCCTACCACCAACCTCTCGGAAGGACTTACGAACCCACATGATTAACGTGATCGTACACGGCGGCAGTTTGGGCAGCGGCGGGAATCGAACCCGGGACTACCGAGTGCAACCTCCGCGCGCTAACCACAGGGCTACCGCGCCCATCCGGCGTTACCTCGAAACAGCTGTATGCCAAATTATTATTTTACTTGCGCGCTTTATATACGTTGTGCAAGTTTCCTTAAAATGAATAAGAGCCTATTGCAACCATGGAAATTATTTGAATACATTTCTAAATAAATTTGTATCAAATTTGTAAAAATTAGACACTCTCAGTCGTATGTATGTGCAGTATTTTTTTATGATTAGCGCAAATGTTTTTTACACCCAAAATGCACACAATTTTTCTTATATACACTCTATGGCTAATAGTTTTGTACCTGATCGTCCTTGTAACCCAAACAGTAACTTAATTAGAGCGCAAAAACCAAATAAATCTACGGCCGTTTATATGTAGAAAAGAAAGAACTCTTTTTAATACAAGCTTAAGAATGAATTTGGAATTTACAGAATGTTCTTATGCTTTATGCTTTTCTCTATTCGTCTTTAAAATGATACTAACGAGTTCAGCCTGCTAGCAGTCACTATATATAGCAATCAGTTTTTATAGCAATAAGTAGTTAGCTCGTTACGCAGGTGCAACAAAAGTGGATCAAAGTTTAGAGTGAGCAGATCGAATGGGTCTATTGTAGAGTAGAAAATACAGTGTGAAAATTGTGCATCAAAATCGGAGCAAGAGTCACTAAGATAGATAAAAATGTAATTATGAAAAAGAGGAGGGTCTCCCCTCTTCCACCACGATTGTTTCATATTACATAATAACAGACGATGTTTGTGTGTCGACGTGTGTAAGGTCTGTAGCGGAAAATGTAAACATCGTACGGTCCTGAAATGTGATACACGGATATTTCAGGTACAAGGAGATACATTTTTTGTAAAACCTAAATATGAAATTGAGGCTACTTAAAGTAAAAGTTACGCCCAGGGGGTTGACATAATAAGGTTGTATATCTAAGTGATTGCCACCAGCAAAATTTAAATCGCTCAATTAGAAGGCGAAATAAGAAATTTGAAGGGGGGGAGGCTAATCGAACTGAAAGTTACGCCCAGGGAGCTGACACAATAAATATGTATACCCAGTTCACATGTACAAATGGTGCCGGGACTATAGCCACCAGCGGAATCAAAACCGCTCAATTAGGAGAAGAGATGTGAAATTGGAGGGGGACTACTTAAAGTAAAAGTTGCGCCTAGGGGATTGATACGAAAGATATGTATATTCAGATGGTACAAAGACTGTAGCTACCAGAAGATTCAAAATCGCTCAATTTAGGAACCAAGATGTAAAACCATGCGGGCTAGTTAAACTAAAAGTTACGCTCAGGAGGGTTTGAATAAAAAAATATGCATGTCCAGGCGATACACGTATAGATAGTGCAGAGACTATAGCCACCAGTAGATTCAAAATCGCTTAATTAGGAAGCGAGATAAGAGATTTTAGGACTACCTCAAGTAAAATTTACGCCCAGGGAGTATCGGAGCAATATTGGTCTTCAATGAAATTAGAAGCAAAACCAGGGGAATTGAGTAGTCGCCGGTGAAGGGGGGGGGGGGATTTTAAGGAAAACAACGTCAGGTCAAATAATCAAGTATCAGATTGAAAATTGATTTTTAACATTCTTTAACAAATCTTTATAATTTTTTCAATCTTTAATGTTAAATAGCTGAAAAAGTAAGACAGCTGAGTGAGTCAAGAGACCCACCTCCTCAGACAACACATTTCTGAAAGTGTCACTAAAAATATACACGGGTATGTCACAAATACAATTCTCGTGACTTTTAAACAATTACGAGGCTAAACGCATTGAAATTCGTCACAAACAACGCATAAAACTACCCTAAATCAGGAATGATCCCCTTTCCGAAGGACAGAACATCCGAAATGCCCCCCCCGGGCGCTTACGGAGCGAAACAATTCCATTAAGTAATACGACTGGGTGGGTCAAAACTAAACTCAGTGTTCCAAACAATGCATTGTCCTTCTGAAGACGAAGACCAGAAACCCCAAAAATACCATAAATAACCCCCACTTATTCAATTAAGTAAAAAGCAAAAAATTTGTATCGAAATTTTTTGAATTTCTATTTTTTGTATCTAATGTAAACTATTTCGTCATGAACCCAAACTGAAAGAACTAGGTCAATAGAATCAATAAAATAAATCTAAAATACATAAATACAGTAATTTATTTTCAAATATTTATTTAAGCATCCCAAATTTATTATTTTAAAAAGAAGCGAGAGAGAGAACACACATTTATCAAGAAAAATTCGAGGCCAAATTAGCGAAACTTGGCCGATTCGAGTCAATCGTTCACAGTATTCGTTTCTTCTTTGGCGAAAAGCGCCGAAATCTACGCGGCTCACATAGGATTGCAATATCTTTATTTTTAACTCGAATTTTTATTGCCGTTATATTAATATACCATTCGTTCTATCATCCAGAGGCGATAAAGGGACGCGGCCCTCATTAAAAATCCCTCGTCTTTCGCCCTATAGATTTAATATGGTACGAAAAAGGCATAAGAGACTTTTTTTTAGAGTCAAATTTTTAGTGCTGCCATCTAGTGACAATTTCATCACTTATTTCCAAAAATTCGACTTTCAGTTGAAATAAAATTCAGATAATTTCCTTAAAAATTGTAATTAACCTATATAACTAAAATAATTTGAAGTGCTTAATCACGGGGGTCCGCGCGGCCTCGCGGCTACTCTGAATAGCCGCCCCTGCACAATATGTTTCCATATGTCACGGGCTAAATGAATTTTTATAGATAATTCTACAGAGTGATCTACGCCTAGCCACATGTCTAGACAACAGGCATGGATCATTATGCTTTTTAGCCTTCAGATTTAAATCTTTATTTTTGATCTTGTTTACAGTGTCTACAGAGGTATTTAAAAACATTGCAATTGCTTTTTGAGTCTGTGGATTTTCTTCTGAGATAAGAGACTTAATCTTGAAATAGTCATAAATGTAAGTACCTTCTTTAGGTTCGTTGTTCTTTTTTGGATTAAAAAAAATGATTGACGCTTTTCCCTTCGTTAATAATATTGCTTATTTTACATTTATAAATACCAATTCCATGGTTTACCCAGCGTTTTTTAGTTACAGAGTAAGAGTATTTCTCTTCAGAAAGAAAAAAATTATATCCATCAATCCAAAGTTCATTTACATTCGCTATTTTTAAAATAGATAAAATTTAACTACAGAAACGATAATTTAACTTTTTTAAATAAGTTGTTGCTAAAAATTTTTTAAATTACCTTAAGTTTTGTTATTTTTACAATAAATGAATTCTAAAAACGTGTAAAAAGCCTCCAGATAATACACTCATTGACATAAAAATTTGCGCACCAACAAGTAATTGTAGGATCGTAGCAAAACTTGGCATGCAGGTACGTGTCAGGCAGATATGCAAATAATTAGAAATGCAGCGTGATTGCATTGCGTAATGCCACTAGATGGCGTTGAACTTCTTTCTCCCTGGCGCAGAAAAAGGTACGCAGAGGCCTTTTGCCCCTACTTAATCTGTTGTACAGGGATGCTTTTTCATTACGGATGCCGTTACGCCGCCATGGGACGACAATATGATCAGCTGTCAGAGTTCGAGGGGGAAGAATCATCGGGATGATGGAAGCCTTTCGTTGGAAGCTAGGCCGTTCTGATTTCACTGTGAGGAGGTGTTGGGACCAGTGGACGAGAGAGAGGTCGCATACACGGCGGCCAGGCTCAGGACGCCCTCGGCAGACCAATAGCCGAGAAAACCGTCACATCACCCGACAAGCGCCAACTGTATCATTGTCCGCCATCCGGACACAGGAAGCACCTTCACTACAGGCCCGTGTCTGTCCGTACCATCGCGAGGCGCCTGGCTGAAAGACATTTGGTATCACGGCGCCTATTACGTGTGCTGCCAATGACACCCACCCGCCGTCACCTCCGTTTGGTGTCACGCTCGACGGGATTGGACCGCAACCGAATGGAACCAGGTCGTTTTTAGCGACGAATCGAGATTCAATTTGGGCAGTGATGACAACCGTGTACGTGTGTGAAGACTCCGTGGTGGACGCCTCAATCCTGCCTTCGCTTTACAGTGGCACATCGCTCCCACAGTTGGTGTGATGGTGTGGAGTGCCATCGCATACGACACCCTATCACCTCTAATATTGATCCACGAAACCATGATTACCGAGCTGTACGTTCGTTCAGCCACATATGTTTCCACTTATGGCAGGGCTCCCAGAGGCATGTTTCAACAGGACAATGCTCGACCATACACAGCAAGGGTGTCACAGGAATGCCTCCGCCACATTTCCCCCCTTCCCTGGCCTGCTCAACCCCCAGATTTGTCACCGATTGAACATGTCTGGGATCACTTGGGATGGCAAGTTGGACAGCCTACGAGTTTGGTTGAACTAGAGGCGCGCTTACAACAACTGTAGAATGAGCTGACGCACGATACCATACAATACCTATATGCCTCAATGCCCACCCATATCGCATCGTGTATTCAAGCTAGAGGTGGCATAACAGGGCACTTGAACCTCCATTCATTTGTAGTTTTTCCTGCAATAAATGATCCTTTTGGTTTGTTTTTGGAATCACTTACTTATATCAACATTGCACTCACATATATGAAATTTCGTTCGATTCTACAACGCTTTCTTGGTGCGCAAATTTCACTACTACACTATATTCTACAACTTTGTAAAGAGTTTTTCATCTATCTCCATTTATTGCCGAGTTTGTTATCCTAACACTAAATTCTCCGCTAGAGACATTACAACTGTATATATATATATATATATATATATATATATATATATATATATATATATATATATATATATATATATATACTACTAGACTAATACTAATATATATATATATATATATACTACTATATATATATATATATATATATATATATACTACTATATATATATATATATATATATATATATACTACTAGTGCAGTGATATATTTTACCTTTCAAAGTTAATGGGGTGTGTAAGGATATTTCAGGGGACCCTGCATAACCTTATTAATTAATAATAAATATTTCTAAGTATTGCATTATTTTAATCACTCTGTAAACTTAACAGAAAATAAGGAATACTTAATTGCAAAATTTCTATTCTGTAATAAAATGTAAAAATATTCATGTATTTTGAAAACTTTAGAAAAATACTTTTGCAACGTTTATCACGATTCCTTGAAAATGGAATAAAATTGTTTATTTTCTTAATTTTTTCCTCTGCTTTCCACTTATGCCTCCAGAACTACATATTTTTCAAAACTAATGTTGATTCTGTTATTCTCACTGAAAGATCTGGAAGCTAGAAATCATCCCAGATGATATATTTGATGAGTAAAAGAAACCAAGGAGAAACTCTCAAAAAATATTATTCCTTCTGCCTGCCGGCGGTATAGATAGGGAATATTCTGTCGTACAAAAAGTCCTAACCGTTTTTCAACTGCCGTAAAATCTTTAACTATTATTCATGCTCGAAACCAGAATTTCGCCATTTACGCTGCAAAATCATGGACGTGTTGATATATCGCTTGATCAGATACCGAAATAAATCATTTAATGATTTCTTTTTTGTTATAAAATGATAAAACTTTTTACCCTAGCAGTGAAATTTACTGACTTTTCTTATTGATTGCAATAGAAGTGAGATTAGCGTTTAGATTCTATGCTTAAAATATGATTTCTAGAGAGAAAATTGTCAGTTATAATGAAACATAAAGACGGAAGACATTTTCCTTTATTTGTGCTTTTTTTATTAATTTTATAAAAGTATATAAAAGGAAACACATATACTTCGTTAATTTATTTCTGCCACATTTCAGAGTCCCCTTTGATGATAAGAGCTTTTGCAATTACGTCCCAGTATCTCAATTGGGAGAGTGTCGACTGGTCAATATAGCGAGCTTTTGCAATTACGTCCCAGTATCTCACTTGAGAGCGTGTCGACTGGTCAATATAGCGAATCTTAGTTCTAGTCCCGACTGAGACTACAAGGTTCTATTCCTTACTTCGGCATATTGCATCTAATACGAAAAGAAATGTTTGCTGATTCTTCTTGATTTTATTTGAATTGTACAGTAGTAATCCGCTACAGAGACTTTATAATGCAGAAACACGATGAATCGTTGAAGCTGCTTGATTATGTACTGAAAAAATTTGGACGACAAACGAGTTTTAAGTAAAATAGTTCAATCCATCATGGATATTTTTGTTGGATGGACTACAATCCACATAATTGACATGACTTAGTTGACATGAACTCAAAGATGCTAGTACTTGAGTGTTCAAGTACAAACCTAAAATCCTCTTATTGTACATTTGCACAATTATCAGTGTTAAACACTCCATCACAGTTATATAATAGGAAGACTTTATAAACATGAATAACAGTATGATTAAGTTACGAAAGAGATTATCTACCCGTGGATTATCAACTACCTTTAAAATCTGATTTTGTGGAATGATTAACACCCGTTAGATTGACCCAGGGTTCCCACTAAGTCAGGAAAAGAGGGGGAGAATTTCTCTCCTTCCAGAAAATTTTGGGAGAGATTTTCTGTCATAAGGAGAGAAACTTAAAATTTCATTTTTTATTTTACCATGCTAATTTAGAAAGTAATAAAAAAGAAAGCATTAACTATAACTCATATTATTCGATATTTAAATTTTTTAATTCTTAAAACTAACATTCTTACTAACATTATTTTAAAAAAATAATTAGGAGTCGTTTAAGTATTAAGTAAGCACATTTTTGGTAATTTTATACCTCCCCCCCACACTAGTTAGCAATAATACTCAAATTCCTGACTTCCCCCATGCTTACGTTATAATTTTATTTGCTTATAATAACGTCTACATGGGTTATTTTAAGTAAAATGACTCGCATGCGAATTTACGATTTTTTTTGTCTGTAAACTGCAAAAGTCGAGGGCCGACTGTATTTACTTTATATTTTGATTTTTAAAATCATTTTATGATCAATTTTCATGCAGCAATAGCAATTAAAAATTTTAACGATTTTTGATCGCTGAGGGCGAATATCGACGAAAACTATTTCACTAGGCAAATAGAATTAGGTAATAATTTTGACCTGATGTTTGAAACTGGATTCTTTTTTTTCTATTTTTTACAAAACTTGCAGAACATAGGGTTGCATCGACCTTTTGTTGAATCTCAAGCCAATCATGTGATTTTAGCCATTTTGTTTGAAAAGTGTCGACTTTTTTCTTTTTGTTTTCAAAATAGCTCTTTATTTCAAAAATAATACGTTTGCAAAATAATTTTTCCGTATAAAACGCGAAACAATTACAAACACTGTAGTCGATGCAAACAGATTGGAAAAGTGGGAAATATTTTTCAAATTAAACGAGGTATGCCGAGGATCACGTACAAATGCAGATTTTCGTGATGCTGCTGCAAAATAACCCTTCATTTTATTAATAATACGGTAGAAAAATGGTTTGGTTTTCATTCTTTGTATATTAAACGAAATAATTATAAAAAAAATCAGTCGATGCAAATATATTGTAAAAATGGCAAAAAGATATTCATTGGTCATCTCCCCTCAGAAACTGTGGGGATCGCCGTATGCGAGCGTCGTTTACGCAATCGCGGAGAAACAGATTTTCAGATGTAAGAAGGGAATGTCTCTGATAAAATATTCGTGGCTTTGTTCAAATTTTGCGATATTTTTGGGGCATATATGGCCAATTTCACGACATTTTCGGGATTTTTGTAACCTGTAGACATACTGTGTAGGGGAAAAAGGATTTTCATCCGAGGAAAGAAAAATTTTCTCGGAACAATACACGAAAAATGCGGGAAGTACTCGGAAAGAACATAATTCAAATCCGTGAATCTTATAAAAAAAAAAAAGTAAAATTTTATTTGATCGAATTTGCGACCCACGTAAGCGGGGGAGACACTTATAGTTTTCTATAAAATATCTCGCTAATTAGAAACACGTAGTACTTTTAGTGTGCCCAAATCGCGATTGACTGCGATTCACACGAGGCTACGGAATCGCGGTCCGCGACCGCGCGGCAATCGGCCCGCGATTCGCAACAACGAGGCGACTGATCGCGATTTGCGATTGCGAAGCAATTTGCCCGATCTACCAGCCGCGGGGCGCCGGGGACTGAAAGGATTCTGGAGGAATTTCGGTCGCCAAAAATGGCGACATGTCCACCGCGAATCTGCATCTCTAGTCATCGGATTTCTTGATATTCAATTTAAAGGAAAAAATAATTTTAAACAGGAACTGGAGAGAGAGAAATTCTCGCGCAGCCTAAATTTTTACGCGAGATTTTTTATGGATTTCGCTAGAATCTCGCGGGTACGCGCTGAAATGGGACCCCTGGATTGACCTATACTATGATCAAATGAATACAATTCTAAGCACTTGTTCCGAGGTAGTTGGGTTGAGAACCCAAATTCAATCATCATATTGACGAACTGGTAAGTTTTACTTGTTTTTCTAGGGTATAACTGGACCCTGGCTGTTTCCTGAATATGCATTACGAGTAAATATGTTGTGCGAATTGATTGACCACGCTGAAAGAACCTCTTTTATAATGACAAGTGCTCCAGAAATTCTGTGAGTTGGTTCAAACTGCTACTAAATGATGGCATAAATTTATTTACATGCTCTATAATCATTTCAAAAATATTTAATAAATATGGATGTATCACTTATGCTTTTTTTTTGTCTTATCCGTCAAGAAAATATATGACATGATAGTTTTACACATTACATAGATAGTACGCATTTTCAACATGTGCTAATGAAAACACTCTCAAGTTTCTACTGAATAGATATTTATTATATGACTCCATTAAAGCCGCTCATGGCGAGTTATGAATAAAAGCTTTCACCCCTAAAACAAAGTTTTTATATTTACTTGTTAGTAAATCGAAATTCTAGGCGAGGTTGACCATCGCCCGCACTGACAAACAGAAGACGTGAATGAAACTTCTGACTGGAAACGCAAACATTTCATTTATATGTTAACTGCATAATTTTTTTTATAACATACATAACATGTCCATACGTGATTTAGTTTTTAACGTAAAGACAATATATATTTTTTAATGATACTTCAATTTTGTCACACCTGAGATTTACGATTCAATGTTTAAAGTGAGGCAAGACTAGGAGGCTGGCGAGGAGTATATATTGATTTTGAGCAATGGAAAATAATATGGAAAACTTCACATGTGTATTAGGCTTTATATTTGTTCTTTTCCTGGTTACATTTAAACAAATTTTAAGTTTATAAATTTAATTTTATTTGGCTGGTAAATTTTAGTAAATAGCCTGTAAAAAGTTTGCTGTACCAGCCAAATAGGTTGGTAGATCTTTAAGCACAATCAAAAATCCTTCCGTACACGGCCAGTTTTGGCGCGCCATCACTCCAATAAATAAAACAGATTGGATTCATCATTCCTGGCATAAATTGGCGTAATCGCCTGCCATCAACGTGAATGATGGCAGGTTTAGAATGGACAGTTGAATTGACACTTCCAACAACATGCATAGAATTATAGTGCGTCTTAAATAAATTATTATACTGAAGTAAAAGACATAACTTAAAATCGCAATTTTGTTTTAATTCAAACGGATATTCCTTCATCAACAGCTATTCAAGATTATGATTTCAGAGGTTGATAATGGAGGCATTAAGTTATTAAATTTTTACATTAGAGTAAAAAGCCTGGAGGCAAAATCTTAGTCAAAGAGAAAAATATCTTCTAGTGTTCATTTTTAATGTTCTATTTTCATCTAGGAGTTTTGTGAAGAATATAAAAAAGTGACAAATATATATAGGTGCTTCAGGCTGAAAGACAAGGATAGCAGACATTTCCAGGGAAAAATACAATTAAGAAAATTTTAAAAGAGGAAATCGAAGACATAGTGTATAGCATTTTTGGTAATTGTAACGTAGAATTTATTTACTGAGTGTTTGCACTTTCATACAATTTATTAAATATTAATCAAAAATTCAAGAAATGAAGAGGAACATTGAATATTAAATAAAAAGTAATCTTAGTTACTTCTCGGTTTATTTACTTATTCTTAAAAATATTTCATTAGTTTGGATTCTTTTTTTACAGTAATATATTCTGTTTGTAAAGTTCTTATTTCTCGACATGTATTAGCGTTCTTAAAACATAAACTTAACAAGGTTTAGCAAAGTAAATAAGCCAGGATAATCAGAAATTATGCTTGCTTTCTTAAATCCATATTTGTTGTTTATACAATTTTTTTATAATATTTACTCGTGAATATTTTATATATTTTACTTTCCGAATAATACATAATACTAGTAGAGTATATTTATTGCGTACAAATTCGCCAGTTGGATTATAATGGATGCACACATTTTGAGCATGTGTGAACACGTATTAAACAATGCAATGGTGTCTCTGTGTGTATTAACATAAAAATAATTATGTTGAAAAATGTTTTAAAAGATAACCTTTTTTTCTTCTCCCTAGAAGCGAGTACCATAATCCAGTGTTTTTCAAACTTTTTTAACCACGGAACCCATTCTGAAATGATGACGGAACCCCAAAATGGGGAAAAGTTTATTGTAGTGTTTCTTAATTCATTTATTTATTTTGCAAGTATCCTGAAAATTTTTGACATTTTCTGCAAAATGCACCAATTAGCATTATTTTAACATCGAAATTAAAGCTAGTAAGAATGAAAATATGTATTTAAAATTTTATACTTTTTTTTTAATTTTTAAGAAAATATTCACGAAACTATGACGTCAAGTAATCAGTGGAGCACTGTTGCGGAACCCCAGGGTTCCGCGAAATACAGTTTGAAAAGCTCTGACATAGTTTTAAGGATGATAATATGAGTCGTTTCAGAGAAACTGAATGTTTTCTTTAATCTACATAAGATGAATTAATAAATTAAGTACGCTCACTGTTGCAAAATGAGTTGATGTTTCTAAGCAATTTTAAACAGAAATTAATTCACATGTGTGAGCTTCAGTTATCACAGTCGCTCTGGAGATGTTAAAAAGTTTGCGTTTCCTACAGCAAGCTTGATACGTCAGATTTTTTCATACATATCTGGAAATTTTTCATTTTTTTTCCTGTTAAAAATCATTTGTTATAGTGCAAATTATTATAACTTAACACCACATTATCCGGTGATATTATTCCAGATTGAGCGCGTTCCATAATACAAACTCTAACTGCCGAGTAAACCTTTAAAAGTATTTCACTCACAAAGAAACAAGAGTTCAATATGTAAAATGTCTTAGAAAAATTTCCTTATTACAGAAATATTTTTCCATGTTAATTAATAATATATAATGCCAGGTTCGTGGGAATATCCTTAAGAACCACAATAACTTTGTAAGGAAATGTCCATTAGTGTAACCATTAAGTCTATCTTTATAAAGGTGACTGTGCCCGATCGAATAAAAGTGATTGCAGCGCCCCTAGAAGCGGTTAGAATAATGTATACGGCAACAGAGTAACATAGACGAAAAATGGCAATTACAAAGTTATAGAATATTTGTAATTTATAGGAATTGACACTACAGAATCGGTTACAGAATATATTTATTTTACACACTACGATTATAACTGCTGTCATATTCAGGTAATAAATTACACTTATATTTACAGGAATGTCCAAAAATCTTACGTCTTTTATCTTTTAAATGGGTATTACATCACTAGAATTATTTGCCTATGCTGGTGAAGCTTTCGGCAATTTTTAACTGTATTCTGGCGTGGCTACAGATCTAGCAACCGATTAAGTATGACTGATATTTATTGCTTTCTTTATGTGCTTTTCGTTTGTTCCTAGTGTTGATTCGTACTTTGACAATTCTTTACAACTTTGTAATCATTATTTTTTATGTATGTGTTGCCAGGTTGATTCTCCTAACTTTTAATTCTCCGTTAGGGGGCGCTTTAATTACTTTTATTCGATAGGACATGGTGACTTTACTGTAGATGGGTATAATGTGCACTCTCATGGACAGTAGAGAAGCATCAAGGGAATCTGGAAAGATAATGTTTACTAAAATAACCCTCTACTAAGTTACTTTGTTTCTATGAGTCCACCAAATTTTATAAGATAATAAAATATTTTCTCTACTGCATAATTAAAATTTGAGTTGCTTGATAGCAGATTGTATAAGCAGCCACTATCTCCCCAAATTCCCTTCACGCTTAGCCACTGTCATGGATCTTTCTTTCATGAACCTTTCATGGATTTCTCTTTCATGGACCTTTCATGGATTTCTCTTTCATGGACCTTTCATGGATCTTTCTTTCATGGACCTTTAGTGGATCTTTCTCTCATGGGCCTTTCATGGATGGTCTTACCTTTTCCTGTGTTAGGTAAAAGGAATTATTTTAGAAAAGAAATCACTTCTCGACAGATTTAATGGGTAGTTGCATAGAACATAGTTTTACCTGTCATCGGCTTATTGCCAACTGCATCGGACAGAAGTAACAATAACATTTAAGCTTAATATCTATTATAATACAAGGAAACTACAACTTCTTTTACAAGAATTTCAGCATATTGTTATACACTGTAAAAGATCTGTACCGAGCTGTTCCTTGGATTAAAGAAATTAAGTTGCTCTGTAAAAAGCAGAGTTTTATTGTTACATAAATAATTTTAAACTACTTCAGTCTATGCTTGTAGATTTCAGGTTGGGCTTTCAGGTTGTTAGAAGTGAAAAACTATCTCTTTTAATGCACTGAAATTTATTTTGATAAAACCCTTAGACCTAAAGAAACACTTGTACAAAAGTAAAAATAAATATTTCTAAAAGCTGAATAATTTTTAAAGAAAATAGATCATTCGTTAACCCTAGCTACAATAGCCCCCATTCTATTTTCAGAGGTTCATAATAGGAACATTAAGTTGTTAAATTTTCATGTAGCTGAAAAATAGCCAGAGGGTGGAAATTTATTTTCCAAGAACTTTACTCAAAGGAAAAATGTCTTTCAGTTCATTTTTAATGTCCCCTTTCTCAGCTAAGTTTCTATGAAAGATTTCAGAAAGGTGACAAGCAACGTACAGATGCTTCAGGCCCAAAGGTAGAAATAGCAGACATTTCCAGGAAGAAAGACGTTTAAGAAAAGTTGAAACTTTTGAACAGAAAATCTTATGCATAATGTATAATCTGTTTCGGTAATTTGAACAAGCCGTTTCTTTTCAGACTGTGCGCATTTCGAAGCTATTTATTAAATATTATTTATAGCTTCAAAAAATAGAGAGTACTGTTAAAAAAATGAAATCGTAAATAATAATTCTTTAATTTCACTTTTTTAATTCTTATTCATATAAATTAATATCATTTTTGTAGTTATTTATTTTTTAGTGAGATAGCTATTCCGATTCAAACCTTCTTGTCCCTGTGCTTACATGTGGGATTAATTGAATAATACAGGTTGTTTCGAAAATATATTTATTTCTTCGGCGATTAATCAAAAATACATTTTCAATTGGAAAAAATTGAAAAGTGGAGTGTTGAATGCTGACATAGCAGATGTAATTCCCGGAGTGGTATATAAAAATGTGTAATTTAAAATTTTGAACTTCCCCTCTAACGAATAATGAATAATTGGAAAAAAAGCTGCCCCTCCTAGCTGCTCCCTAATTATTCGAAATAAAGTCAGCCGGTCTAGCTAGCTTTATAAATTGCTCAGATATGGGGATATTGCTATCGATAAAGCTGAATTTAAGGCGGTACTGTGATAAGTCTGTTTCGCAGTACAGTGGTGTAAAGAAGGCTTTCCAGCTCTTATCAAAATGAGTATCTCCATATCTCGATCGAATTATGTAGCGAGGAATGCGGTATTGATTTCTTTTTATACTAATTAACTGGCAACACATTTGTCTTCGGCCGTATATATATTTCGATTTCCTCTTTTATAACTACAAATTTCTGGAGATGAAACCGCCATGACAGAAATCTACACTCAGTTTGAAAAATATTCATATTGAAAGTAGGTGTCTGCGACATACGGCTGAGCAAAAAATCCTCTGATACTATCGTTGTATGAATTGAAAAACGTAATTAATTAATTAATTAAACTTAACAAACTTAACAATTAACTTCCCAATTATCAATTAATTAATTAAAGTGGAGAAAATCATCTAGACAAATCAGAAATTATGTTCGTTTTTCAACGTATTATGCTTTATACAATTTACTGTATTTAGTTCTCAGTATTTTATATATGTTTCATATTGTTACTTGTTTGATTAATAATTTTCAAAAGAGTTCAATATAATTCCAATTATCGTTATCTTAAATCGCTCTTTCAGCTGAGGCAATATGCGTGTATAATAAAAGCTCAACTGTTCGTCTCATCTTAGATTTAAAATAACAATAAATAATAATAACATAGCTGGGTCTAAAATAAATTGGACATTAATGAATAAAAATGGAATATATGTATATATATATAAATTAATTAAAGTAGTACAGTTAAAATATAATTTAACAAAAGTTAATGATAACTGCGTGAAATTGTGGTTGCATTTAGTTGCGTAACAAATAATTGTTTATCATGCAATAATTTTGAAATTTTTAAGCATTAATTGCAATTATTTTTGAAATTATTCTTTATATTTCCTAGTCCTACTCATTCATTACTTTAACGAAATGCGCATGCGTAGCTCACCCACACGTCCTAAAAGATGTCTGGAATAACATATACATTTTAAGATGCATAGATTAATCTATATATTTGAAATTGCAGAGAATAATCTAGTTTATGATACGTACAATATTTTGTAAACTATGATTTTTCAGTTTTCATAAGCAATTAAGCATGTTTCAAACACATTAAACATTTATATAAAATATTCGAATGCTAAAATTATTTAAAATCCTAATTATTTAACTCTAATTACAATTACTAAAAACTGAATTGAAATTGCAATACACAATTAAACTTCGCAATTACCTAGTTCAGTCATTTGAAACAATTAGCTTTTAAGAATATAATTGTTAATTTCATTAACAGTTGCATATTAATCGAAAATTTTAATTATCAATTAGAATTACTTTTATCCATCTGTGGCACAATCCAAATACCGGACTTTCATTTCGGTTGATTAAATTTTATTTAATATAGGTATAACATTTTGCAGTTCTGCAATAAAATATTTTCCTTGATAAATATTTTATTTGATAAAGGTCTCAAACTTTTCATTGCAATTCATTTATCGAGATTCAGAGCAATTCACAGCGAGATGTCCATTTTCCCCCCTCATGTCTTACATTTTATATATTAACGAGCAGCATACCAGTTCATCGTACGGAGTATATAATATAAAGAAACTTAAAATTCACAATCATGTGCAAATTCCTATAGTATATTAAATGACATTTTTAATCCAAATATTCTGTTAAAATATTTAATACAATGCTCCTAAAAAGAAGTTTAAGAATATCTGTTCTCGGTATACAAAATTATCTTCACGGGCAGATCCTGGCCCCTTTTGTAAGCAAATTTACAACAACAACAAAAAAAGGAATTGAATCAATATATACAAAATGAAAGCATGAAAATTGTATGGGACCCGTACTACTTATATACACGAATATTAGAAGATATGACCTGTATTAGTACATTACATGTATAAATTGAAAATATCATTAAACCAGTAATTGGCTCCAATATATGCCAGATTGAAAACACTAAAATTATATGGGAATACATACATATATATATATATATGTCCCCATACTACTTATATTGTCGCAGATTAGAAAATATGCCAGTGTGTTAATTGAAGATTACCCGTATTACAATATGAGTCTCAAAAATATTTGCCAAAATAAAGCAGATGACGCAATAAATTGAAAATATCAATACTTCCCATAATCTTTATACCAGAATTTCGTAATTGATTCTAATATATGCCAATATATATCAAAATATATGCCAATATACTTGTACTACTTATATTCTCGTAGATTAGAAGATATACTCGTGCATTTTTAGAAGATTACTCGTACAACGTACTATATATGAGTTTCAACAATTTTCGTCATAATAAAACAATGTCATAATAACTTGAAAATATCAATAATCCCTGAATCAATAATACCCGAAAATATCAATAATAAAAATGTTTAAACCTGAAGACCGTAATTGATATTATCCAGTCAAAAATGCAATGTCAATGAAATTTATTTTATATACATATCATTATTATCCAAATCGGAAAAGATTTAACAAAAATCGTATGCGGCATAACACATTAGATTTGCATCCGTTGCTGAATTACATGATATCATTTGGTTGAAATAAATTGATGGAAATCATATCGTCTGAATAATGCAATCTCCATGGAAGGTTTGGCGACATTTTCGTCAATTTAGCAATAACTTAAAAAATCGCCAAATTTATCGCCAGGTGGAACTGTAGTACTGATATTCCCATTTTGCGACAAACTGACGAAACATCATCACAATACTATCCCCTAACAAAAAACAATTAATTTCATTTATTAAGCGCAATTTTATCAATTTCATGATATTTTTATGGATTTACAAACATTTTTGTCAATTTGGTGAAATTTTAAAAATTCGCTAAATGTGTTACTAAGTAGTATGGATGGACTGACCGAAAATGCTATGGGAACATCATTTCAGTACTCTCTTCTAAAAAAACGAATTTAATTTCATTGATTTGCGTCGTTTTTATAAATTTGGCTACATTTTCGTCAATTTGTCAAATTTAAGAAAAGTTTCCAAGTTAGTGATATTCCGCCAAATTCATAGCTCTGAATTTGCAGATCTGAAGAATAAAACATCCTGATCCCGTTTGTATATACTAAATGAAAACACTAGAATTATATTAGAAGATATACTCGTTCTCTTGTTCTGTTTCAACAATCGGATAAATGAATTTATTGGGTGCACTCAATATATGAGTTTATTAGCTAAACACAGTATATATAAGTTTAAAAACTCTTAAAACTCTTATATAGGCTTAAAAACAAAATAAATGAAAGTGATGTACGCAGTCTGCAATTAATATAATTAAAAGTGAAATCTAACCGTTCTTTTCTAAAATATATTTTATATCCATTTATTTATCATTCAAATCGAAAAAATAATAATTAAAATTAACAGACAGATTTAATTTAATTGCGTTTCTGAGTAACATGATATAAGACAGAATCTTCCTCATAAACTGCGTTAATTAAATAATCATTTTGATTTCTTTATACTTTTCTTTGTTGAGTAAACGCTTGTGAAAAATAAACCATGGAGATTGATGTTCCATTTAAATTCATGTTTCAAACAATTCATGTTTTCAGATAGTGACTAATTAGCGCAAAAAATCTCCCATCAAACTCAGAGATAAAGTCTTAATTCACTTTAAAACGATTTTCAACATTTTCGTTTGGATAAAGCACGAAGTTAGAGAGTAGAACTCCTAGTAAAAAGTTCCATTTTTCATTAATATCTCGACAAATCCTGGTGTTAGAAACCCGAAACTTGGACAAATGTATGGGGTCTATTTCAAGGCTATCCACAAAATTTTATTAAATTCGGTTTAACCGTTCTCTCATGATGATGAGCCAAACGAAAGTTTCGTTTTTTACTAATATCTCGAGAACCACTGGTCTTAGAAACTCAAAATATGGACTAAATTTTAAGTGGGGCTATTTACAGGCTACCCACAAAATTTCTTCAAATTCGGTTCAGCCGTCCTCCCGTGATGATGGGACAAACAGATAGACAGATTTCAAATTTTATTTATATAGATTTTTAACTTTCTCACTTCCCCTTCTACGTGATTTTGCAGTATTGTTGTGTAAATACCTTATGCGCTGAAGAGGATTTGAACCATGAACCATAAATTGTCTAGTCGACACTCACTGAGACTTGTCTTTTCTTCTATATTTGAGTAGCCCTACAGTTCCATCTCTAAACAAATAAATTTGAAATTATATTAATACATCTAAGAAATATACCTTAGAATAAAATATAATCCATACTTATTTTTTCTTTTACCAGGATGTAAGTTCCAAAAATATACTTTTCCAAACTTATGTTGATTCCATCATTCTGCCTGAAGGACTTTTCCCCAAGAACATTGAAGTTGATAGATAAGTTCGGGAAAAAACTGTGATTTATCTATCTTAATATTTATTCAACTATTATCCTTCAAGTTGAAGAAAATATCTGTCCTCCCAAGCCCAAGTATATAATTCTTAAGAGGAGGGGAATCAAAATCAAGATATTCTACTTTTGATACATTTGATGCGAAAAGGAAATCTCTAAAACGGAACTACGAAAAAAACATACACATTCCTTTTTACCTGGCTCTGAAGATGGAGGATTTCCTTTCCTCTGGTTAATATTAATTCAAAAGTTTCTCGGATTCTCGTCACTAGTTTTGCGCCTATGCTTTTGCATTTCTGCGGCATTGAGTATATGTGTTTTAATAGTTTTATTTCAGAAATAAATCTTAATATTATGGTACTTTAATTATTAACACTTTTAACTTGCAGATTCTTTTTATGTTTATTAATTTCATTTTGCTTTCCTTGCAAAAATGGTAATACATAGGGAACGTATTAGTATCGTGCCGAAAATCGCAACTCGAGTTTTCGACGGAACTATACCTTTTGGGATCTCTAAAACACGAAAAATATTTTTTAGCGTGGCATCTGTGTGTGTTTGTGCAGATTTTGTATCCACTCTAATTGAAGAACTAATTGACCGAATTTCATAAAATTTGTTAGGTAAGTTCCTTGTGAGAGACCCTGGTGCTAATTACATTTCCTTACGATTCGGAATTAAAAAAAACCCTACCTTATTTTGCGAAATGAATTGCCTGTATCCAAAAATTGCCTGTATCCACGCTAGCTGAAAATCTAATACACCGAATTTCACAAAATTTGGTAGATAAATCACTTGTGCTGGTCTTGATATCCTGGTGCTGATTAGATTTTTTTATGATTCGAAAAAAAACCCTGTCTTTTTTTTGCAAAATGGCCTCCAATAATTGTTAAATCTATAAATAAAAGACTACGTATGCTCAAATATAGCAATTAAATATTTGTTTGATACGCAATTTTTAACGATAAAATAAATAAGACCAACCCCATTACTTTAGGACCAGCCGTTCTCGAGATATTTTAGTTTTTTCGTATTTTCGCTACGCCATCTTTGAAAATAAGTCCAGTTACCAAATGAAACCGAAAATTGAATTAGAAGTGCAATTTCAATGTGATTTAAAATAATTATAGCTGTTATTTTGTGGAATTAAACTCGATTTTATTAATTATTCAAGAAATAAAGAGAACGTGAATATGGCTCTGCAGGGAAAGTCATGTACTGTCCACATCACATTTGTTAATTTATTGACGTATTTTGTTTTATGTTTATTCACTTGTATTTTATTTTTATTCTTGCATTATTTGCTTGCTTTTTAAAAAATTTATTTACTTTTATTTTGTTTTATTTTTATTCACGTATATTTTGTTTTGATTTTATTCACTTGTATTTTATTTTACGTCTATTCACGTGTTCTTTATTCTGATTTAATTCATTCTACGTTAGTTTATATAATAAATAAAACATAAGCTTGCAAAATATGACAAAAGAATGATTATTGTGCTCGTTTACTGTCTATGTTTTGCCACTTGCATAAAACGTTCATTCAAATAAAAATATTGTTTTACATTCACTACAATATACACTACATAAAGAGGGACGGTTCAGATGTTTACTTGGATTTTAGTTTACTTTACACTCTTAAAATTTTTTAGAACATATACAGAATTTCTTAAAACAATAAAACGGAGACTCGTGTTTTCATCAGAACCTAAACATTTACTTTCTTGCATGAATTTTGTTAAAAATTTTATCACTTTTAATTTACTTTTCGTTTATTCAGTTGTATTTTGTTTTACGTTTATTCAGATTCATTTTGTTTCGCGGTTATCGACTTTCATTTTCTTTTATATTCCTCTCTTGCATTTTGCTACACTCTAAATCGCTTGCCATTTGTTCTTTTCCAGTAGTTTATCATTTGAGACCTCTAGTCCCATTAGAATTTAATACTGAATCCATATCACTCTTTACTTAAGCTGTTTCTATAGCCGATTCTGAAAAAAGTAGATGTTTCAAGGAAAATGTTTGAATTGGTAGAAAGAAAAACAGAAGTTGAAAGCCTTAGTGAATCGCCCAACCTCCTTAAAAGCTTGATGCTAGATCCATATCAGTTATTATCTAAGAGTCAATCTAGAGCTAATTTTTATAAATAGATATTTCAAGGAAAATGTTTGAACTGACAAAAAAAAAGACGGAAGTTGAAAGCCTTAGTGAATTCCCCAACCTCCTTAAAAGCTTGATGCTAGATCCATATCAGTTATTATTTAAGACTCAATCTAGAGCCAAGTTTATAAATAGATGTTTCAAGGAAAATGTTATATTTTGAACCAGAATTAGGAAAAAATGGAAGGTGAAATTCTTAGTAAACCCGTTAATCACTATGGAATTTGATGCTGAGTCCATATCAGTCATCGTCTAATCTCTAACTAATCCTAAGAAATAGTTGTTTCAAGGAAAATTTTTGAACCGCAAGTGGAAATCCATAGTGGATTTCAACAACTCCGATATTTAATGCTGAATTCATATCAGTTGTCATCTATGCTCTTTCTACAGCCGATCTTGAAAAATAGATGTTGCAAGAAAAATGTAAATTTTTGAAGACAAATATGACATCTTCATAACCGGAAGTGTAAATCCTTAATGAGTCATCCTTCCCTGCTGAAGTTAATGCTGTCAGTCATTATCTAAGCTCAATATATAGAAATGGATGTATCAAGGATTTTGTTTGAAACGGAAGTGGAAAATGAACCGGAAGTGGAAATTTATGGTGAACTACCTTACCTCCTCCAGAATTTGATGCTGAATCCATGATTTAACTTTGAAGCTATATTTATAGCCAATTTCGAAAAGAGATGTTTCAAGGAATATAAAAAAGTATGAACGGGAAGTGAACTCCTTAGTGATATCGTTCAATCGTTCAAAATATAATGCTAAATCCATATCAATCATCATCTAAGCTGTATCTATAGTAGATGTTGATAAACACATGGTTTAAAATAGTTTAGTATAAACATAGGCGAATTTGATTGCCAAAAATAATAATTTTCATTAATCTCTGAATTCATTTTTAAGCTGAATAATGAAAAAACTCATTCCTTTAATTTTAAAAGTTAAAACATCCAATGAACAAAATGAATTCCATTCCTTAAAGACCAAACTGGAGCAAAAGCCTTTTTTCATTTTCTTTCATAATTCTTCCATCAAATATATCTGCAAAGCAGACTATGATGTGGAGACGCTTGGGGCCTAAAGACGAAAATAACATAAGTTGGAGAAAAAATCATTTTCTAGTCCTCCCAGCAAGATGAAAGGGACAAACATTTAGATGGATAAAACCATCATTTTATTTTACGTCCTGGAACTCTGGTATTTTTTCATTAAAGATATTTTTATCTATATCGCGAATGAAAATATCGCCCATGAAAATATTGCGGATATTTTTACTAACTTTATGTATAGGTAAAGGGTTTTTAATGCTGTGTTGAAATATTATATGCTGTAGACACGATATTTTAATCCTGTCATTTGAAGAGATGAGTAACATTTTGTAATGCATTTCTTCCCATCCTCCCTCTGCAGCACTTTTGAAGTGTGATATTCCGCAGACACAATATTTTAATCCTGTCATTTAAAGCGGTGAATTAAATTTGCGTGAAACATTTCCACCTACTCTCCCGACTGCAGCACTTTTGAAATGTGATATTCTGTAGAGACTATATTTGAATCCTGTCATTTGAAGGGGTGAATAAAGTTTTGCAAAACATTTCCTCTCATACTCCCGCCTGCAGCTCTTTTGAAGTGTGATCATTTAAAGCGGTGAATAAAGTTGTGTGAAACATTTCCACCTACTCTTCCGCCTGCAGCACTTTTGAAATGTGATATTCTGTAGACACTATATTTAAATCCTGTCATTTGAAGGGGAGAATAAAGTTTTGTAAAACATTTCCTCTCATCCCCCGCGTGCAGCACCTACGCCAGATTTCTTATCTTCAGATACACGCGGACAACGCATCTCTCCTGATCAGGTTTACTAATTATTATACTACCCCTAATAAAGCACAATATAATTACGACCCCCTAAACACCATAGTAAAATGCATCTATTCCACAAACCGGGAAACTCATTATATTTTGAATTAATAATATTAAATTTATTCATAGAATGTGACAGGAATTATTAAAGAAATTATCCTTCATTTCCCACGATGTTGAATTTTCGTAAATTCGGCAACATTTTCAAAAATTCAACAAGTTGGCAATGGTTAGTCAAATTTTGATGCCAAATTTTTGCCAAAGAGTTTGCCAAGTGGAACAGTAAGATAGCGAGAATGGCTTTTTTAACACTTTACAACAAAGTTGAAAAGTGTTTATGACTTTGTTCATTCTGTCTGTCTGTCCGTTAGCACGATAACTGCCGTAAAAATGACTTAATCAAAATGAAATTTTAGCATGTTGTTTAGACGGTCTGTAGGACCTATGGGAATATAAATGAATAATATCACCCAATTAGTTTTGGATTGAACCCGGGTTGAAAAAATGAAATACATTGAGCCCTATGGGAACTAATTTTTCAAACATTTTTAAGCGGATTTAAAATCCACAAATTGCTTCGAAAATTTTAGGTAATATTCAAATTGTTCCATAAAATATATAAAAAAAAATCAACGAAATATATTCAGTAGTTTTTTAAATAAAAATTAAAATAATAATAACATCTCTTACATGGAGCGATCACGTGACCATGATATGAAAAGACCACGTAACCCACTTCAAAATGATATATGACATCCATCTTGTCTCAGAATCGTGATTTTTAAAGTTCTTTTTAATTCACATTGAGTGTTGTATTCGTCCTAAAACCACTTTATTTTTGCCTAAATTCTGTGCATCTACATACTGAAACAACGCAATGATAATATATTGAGTTTAAATGCACATCCAAATTTGATTATTTCTACAACGAAGCCTATTTTTCACCTATGTAATATGTAAACAGCAAAATATGTAGAATGAGTTGTATTAGAATTGCTGTATTTTTTTAACACAAAATCATTTAGTTCATGGAGTCTGCATAGCTGATATGAATGAAATATTCATTGATTTTATAAAAAGAAGGACGATTTTTTTCGATGAAGTTTTACGTATAGAGTTTAATTACTTGTAGCTCCATGGTCTTAATTTTTAAATAAAATAAATTATCATAGTATTGTGATGAATGACAGGAATGGGAAATTATTTATGAATGAAATTCTGCTTTTATAGAGAGAGCCAGGCGTGTTATTCTTTCTATGACGTCATTTGAATGAATGTCAGTTCTTTTCGATAAAGTTTTCAATTATAATAAATTATCGTAGTATTATGATAATTCTAAAATTATTACCGAGGAATGTATCACATTTTAGAGATGTTTAAACCAGGCAATTTTGTATTTCAATGCCGTCATTGGAATGAAGTTCATTTTTTTCGATGAAGGTTTAAGTTTTCAAATATAATAAATTAATGTAGTATTGTGAGAAGTTTTAAAATTTTACCGAGGAATGCATTGCATTTTAGACATGTTTAAATAAAATTGCCTTGAAGTTGGAAAGTGTTTCATAATCAATGCTTTAAGCATGATTGATCTCTCTTGTTATATGATATAATTATAGGAGTATTACTTAAATTTAGAATAAAATTCTTAGCCTATAATTAAAGTTAAATTTATACTTAAATATATAATTAAAGTCGCAAATTTTAGATATACAAACGGCAAACATTTATCTCGTTTATTTACGGAAAAGTTTAATAGTACGAATATAAATTGAATAATTATCAAATTTTCAAACTGAAAGACATTTATTTATCTTAAACGTCAGTGAGTCGTTCTCCCAAACTAGGAAGTTTCGGTTGTTAAACAAAATAGAATTGCTGTTTATAAGAAAATTCTAGACAGAAATGTCAATATAGAGTTGAAAGTTAATGTCAGCAAGGATGTTTGAGTGATTTCATATGAAAAAATTCATAATGAAAATTCCACAGTCCGGGAGTTGAAGACAGAATATACCCTCGGAGTTGACGTTTTAGAAAATAAATTGACATATGATACTTTCATTTAAACTTTACGCAAAGTTCTTGATAGGTAAATTCACACTCTTGACAGTCATTATATGAACAAAAGTATATATTCATAGTTTTTAAAGACGCGATAATGCTTGCCAAGGAATGGGTGCGCTTAAAACGTGCACATCTTATTTTGAACTTTCACCGATAATCTCCCAACAAACATTGACGCACAAACCTTAATGTTTTGGTTTTTAAACAATATAGATACATTTTTTTATGAATTATTGGAAGTTTACTGTATATTTTACTTTATTTGTAACCGTGCTAAAATATATAGCATGAAATTTTATTTGCTAACTTTCGCCTCCAGTTTTCTGTCTCCCCAAATTGTAGTATCACGCTTCGCTACTGGTGACTACAAAGGGACTTTATCCCTCTCAGAAAATAAAATCATTCATTTCCAAACGAAATGCCTGTCAATGTAACTGTGTTCTGCTTACCCTTGGACACCTCAAGCAAAAACATCCTAACGGATCGAAGCCTGCTGAGACCATTGAGATGGAATCGCTTGGAATATTCGACTAATTGAAGGGTGTTCCTGCGACATATAAAATTAGGGTTCTCGAGTTCGTCTCTCTATTCGTACTCCCAGATGCACTCCTTCATCTTATAAAAGCAGTCGCTATCTTATCGCAACTCTTCAAATTGTGTTTGTGAAATTGCGGAGCGATATCTTTTCTTCAAATGTGTAGTGGGCTCGAGGGTCGCAGATTTGAGGGGCGATAGTGGGCGAAATAGTTTAAAGGAAATACGCCACTAATTTAAAGGAAAGGTTGTCGTACAGTACCCTGACCAAAAAGCGTATACACTACTTAATTAAAGATACCATTTAAATTTCAATTATGTTACAGATATATATATATATATATATATATATATATAATAAAGGAAAATGTCTGTCTGTAGCGAAAAATCTAATCGTCATACAGACATGACATTTGGTATATATGCATTTCAGGAACCGGGACGATACGCCTCGGAAAGATTTTTTAATAATTCGAATAAGATTTTTAGTTACTTTAAATCAAAGAAGCTTCCCTTACTTATTTGGCTGACTTGTGCGATATATTCTATGGCACGGTAGATGATGGCGCCATCTAGTGTTGTGATCATAAATGTAAATCATCGTTCATGAAATAACATTGACATTAGAACATTAGTGCATTTGCCGATTTTTTATTCTATTATGGATGCAATATTCATTGGCGAAATTTGGCATTCAATTTAAAATTCCGGTGAATTAATTTATAGAATACTGATCAACTCAGGCACATTTGCTAGTGTATATATATATATATATATATATATATATATATATATATATATAAAGTATAAAAGATATATATGAAAAAGCAAAAACATAAAACATAAAAAGGCGTGTTAACGGGGTTGTAGCAAGGTCAAGGGGATTGTGACCCCTTTTCCTAGTTTAAGCATTCTTTAATTCCCAGGAAACACTCCCAGAACTTTCCGGAACTTCCCCAAAAACTTTCCCGGGAATAAAAAAATTAAATCATGCTTAAATCAGGAAAACGGGTCACAATCCCCCTTGACCATGCTACAACCCCGTTAACACACCTTTTTATGTTTTATGTTTTTTGCTTTTTTATATATATCTTTTATACTTTATTACGAGGTCTTAGATAGAGTAGCAAATTGCGCCTTATATTTCCTCTTGACATTTATACTATTTCGATTGTATTTGACATATACATATATATATATATATATATACATATATGTGTGTGTGTGTGTGTGTGTGTGTGTGTGGAGAAGGGGGCTCCTTTTATTCCGAAACTTTTCCAACTTGGCACAGAAGTTCGCGGTTTATTTTTTTTTTATACGACTAACGATCCAGGAACATGCATAAAACAGAACGTGCTCTAATTTGAAACATTCACTGGATTTTTAAATGTTTTCTAAAAGTTTCTTTTTGAGGGGGGTCTAGCTAAATATCTATCTTCTAATTCAAAAATCAAGTTAGGCTCTATTTTTTTTAACCGGAGTCAGATATTGCGTGGAGTCTGAAGCCTATATTTCCTAGACGTCCGTAATTTTTATACAGTTTTTTAATGATAAAAAGCCGTGAATAATGCAGATAATTCGACACCTTTTTAATTAATGTCTGCTGCTTTAAATTGAAACTTAAGATCTTGATCTTTTTTTAAACTTAAATCAAATATATTGCGGGTCTACTTCCAAAAAGTATTTTTCAAATAGTCGATAGTTTTTATACAGATTAAAAAAAAAAAGAAAAATCAATTATTTCGAATTCTCCATGTTGTTTATAGTAATCCTTAACGTTTTCGCAATATTGTCTTCAAAATGTTTCACATGTAATGTACAGCCGCGGAAAAAAAACGCCCCACCCTCTGTTAATCGAGCATCGTTTATTGTAGAGAAAATTGAATGATACCATTCGATTAGGAATAACATCCTCTACAAATTAATGTGCGTAAAATTTGCATAAGGGGCCGTCTTCATATCTAAACGGGCACAAACTTTGAAATTTTAAATGGCAACACCCAAGTTTGACAACATAGCTCGAAACTAGAGCAAAATTCAACCTGTGATACCAAATTTCAAGTCATTGGGTGAAGCGTTTCTGAGTTGTGAGTATGTAAAGTTTTGAGCTTCTAATGTTAAATTAGTGTCCAAGACTTCCATTCATATCTTCTGTAATAATTATCTGCTTACGCTGATTATTTGTATGACGTTACTACTAAACAACTCAAACACATTTACGTGATTTTTATATTTGTAGAATAAATTGTTTGTATGAAATATTATTTATGAAATCAATAATCGAAAAAATATGAATACAAACCTGGACACGTTTTGATAAAAATCGATTCACAAAGAGTTTTTATATGTTTATATAAAATTCCAGGTGTTTCCTCCCACTAGTTCTTTCGAAATGTTCAAATATTCAGCATCACGATGATTTTAGGGATCGTATATTAATTTAAAACAAGAAAGATCAATCATGCTTAAAGCATTGATTATGAAACACTTTCCAACTTCAATGCAATTTTATTTAAAAAAGTCGAAAATGCAATACATTCCTCGGTAATATTTTAAAACTTATCACAATACTACATTGATTTATTATATTTGAAAACTTAAACCTTCATTGAAAAAAATGAACTTCATACAAATGACGGCATTGAAATATAAATTGCCTGGTTTAAATACCTCTAAAATGCAATACATTCCACGGTAATATTTTTAAAACTATCATAATACTACGATAATTTATTATATTTGAAAACTCATCGAAAACAACTGAAATAAATTCAAATGACGTCATAGAAAAAATAACACGCCTGGATCTCTCTATAAAAGCAGGATTTCATTCATAACTTTCTCCATTTCATTCATCACAATACTATAATAATTTATTTTATTTAAAAATTAAGACCATGGAGCTACAATTCATAAACTTTATGCTTAAAACTTCATCGAAAAAAATCGTCCTTCTGTTTATAAAATCAATTAATAATTCATTCATATCAGCCATGCAGACTCCATGGACTGAATTATTTTGTGTTAAAGAAATACAGTAATTCTACTACAACTCATAGGTATTTTGCTGTTTACATTTTACATAGGTGAAAAATAGGCTTAGTTGTAGAAATAATCAAATTTGAATGAGAATTTAAACTCAAATGTATTGTCATTGTGTTGTTTTAGTATGTAGATGCACAGAATTTAAGCAAAAATAAAGTAGTTTTAGGACGGATACAACACTCAATATGAATTAAAAAGATCTTTAAAAAATCACGATTTTGAAACAAGATGGATGCCATATATCATTTTGAAGTGGGTCACGTGATCGTTTCATATAAGATGTGTAATTATTATTTTAATTTTTATTTAAAAAACTACTGAATATATTTCGCTGAATTTTTTTTTATAGATTTTATGGAACAATTTGACTATTACCTAAAATTTTCGAAGCAATTTGTGAATTTTAAATCCGCTTAAAAAATGTTTGAAAAATTAGGTCCCATAGGGCTCAATGTATTTCATTTTTTCAACCCGGGTTCAATCCAAAACTAATTGGGTGATATTATTCATTTATATTCCCATAGGTAATACAGACCGTCTGAACAACATACTAAAATTTCATTCTGATTAAGTCATTTTTACGGCAGTTATCGTGCTAACGGACAGACAGACAGACAGACAGACAGACAGACAGGCAGAATGAACAAAGTCATAAACACTTTTCAACTTTGTTGTAAAGTGTTAAAAAATGACTAATTTGAAAAAGTTATATTAATTGTAAGTTAATCTTTATTTAAGAGAACGGGGATTTATTTTTATCCAATTTTAATACGTTAATGCGTTCCGTACCTTGTATAAACAGTGTTGTATAGATGCAATGTAATTCTGCTACTGTATTGAAGGGTGAAAACTTGTATTGTTATAAATGGGACTACGTATGTTACTGTTCCGGAGCTACTGCGAGTTGAAATCGCCCACAAAATGTGATAATTTATAATAAAAGCAATTTATATAAACCAAAAACAAATTATAAAACTATGTGATACTAAACACCATAACACGTAGCTTTACATCAAAAGACGAATTTGCATAATTGCGGTTTAGTATGACAGTTATTACAACAACCTCAGAACATCTTATTCAAAGATAAAATGATTCTATAATTTTATTCTCAATTTATTTTCGCTTATTTAGCTGTATTACAAAGCAGAGTTATCACACCTAATAACATTCTTATTTAAAGTTTTACTGCGGTATATATGTTTGAAAGTCGGGTTTGTTATAAATGCGTATGCTTCGACTATATATTGTGCGTATGCTTCCGTACTTGACGCGAGGATGCCTCGGCAACTTGACGAGACGACCAAGGGCACAATTATTGGAATGTGCCAATCTGGCAAAACCATGAGGGAGATTGCAAGGATTTTACAAGTCAGCCATAAAACAGTGTCTAGATGGAATAATAGGTGAGTAATGTTAGTGGCTGTTGATTGATGATGTTCTTTACATGCTAGGCTAGACTTTTTAATGACAATTTTAATTCAAATTGGAAAATAAATGTTGCTATGTGAATATATATTGTTTGTAGGTATCAAAATACAGGGAGTCTAGATTGACGAAGTGGCAGTGGTCGCCCTCCGATTTTAACTGGGGATGAGGCTCGGAGGTTGTTGCGGTAGCTGTAACGGACCCATTTATGAATTCTGCTCAAATTAGGAATGAGTTGCAATTGGACGTAAGATAACTTTTAATGTTGATATATTGGTTATATTTACTGTTGCTCCTTGAGCTATATTGTAACTTTCGTTTTATTAGGAAACACCACGCACTATACGTAACACTCTCTATGAAGGAGGTCTCCAAAGCTGGGTGGCAGCCCGAAAACCAACACTAACTGATTATCAGTGGCGCCACAGACTGCGTTTTGCAACAGCCCATCTCAACTGGACCATTTCTGATTGGGGTTCAGTTCTGTTTACAGATGAGAGCTGCGTCCAGTCGTTCAACCATGCTGCGGGTACAGTGTACCGACCGAAGGGTTATAGATTTGACCAACGGTATATACACAATATTAATCGCAGCGGAAGAATATCTGTTTCGGTGTGGGATTGTATGTCTGCTCAAGGCATTAGTACTCTGCACAGGATTCAAGGACGATTGAACGGACCATCTTACTGCGACATACTAGAGCACGTTATGATTCCTGATGTCCTGGACAACCACTTCCAAGATGGCTGTTTTCTCTTTCAGCAGGTAATAAGTATGGATTTTATTGTTTAATACATCATGCCATTTGCCTTGACGAAGAGTGGAGATTTCCTCCCGGTCTTCATCATCAATTATAATTCTCCACTCTTTTACAAAAATCTATACCGAACTTAAAAGTAATCAACGAAAATGGTTCGTTCGGGAGTGCATCATTTATGCATGCAACGCTACAATAGGTCGATCTGCAAGGGAGGTAATATCTGCCGTGAAGGGCTTACAAAGAGAAAATGGGCCGCATTCGCATAGTATTCTGGAAAATCCACAGACAATTTAATATACTCACCAGGGGACCTGTAATTTAAGGTAGATTTCAAATCACTACAAACATACGCGTACTAAAGTAAGTATACAGCATAACATTCCCCGGAAATTGAGTCTGCCACTTTTGGGTTCGAAATTCCTAATAATATTAAGCATTATCATCATAAACTATTCTTTTCCTACCTTTAAATTGTGTGCTTTTTTATTTTCAGAACAACAGCCCTATTCTCACGAGCACTGTGGCTAAAACGTGGTGTCAAGAACACGAAATCAGGGAATTGGACTGGCCTAGCAATGCCGCAGATCTGAACCCTATTGAAAATGTTTGGGTGCTGTGGAAACACCAGATGAGTATGGATGGGATTAGAACCACTGATCAACGTTGGAGATCTGTTACTAGATCATGGGATGCAATAAAACAAGACCCGGATATTGTTTACAGCCCATGAAATCCATGCCCCGCAGACTTCAAGCGGTGATTGATGATGACGGAGATTGCACACCGTATTGATATTTTAAAATTCGTCAGCAAGTTCCAACTGAGTTGTTTTGTCACGTGATCTGCATATATTTGTTAGTCTCATAAATTATTTTTGAAACAGCATTATAAAATAACATTTGAAAATAAACATTCCATTCTTCTTCTTTTTATTGACCCCATTAGTTTTTAGCAACGTACCCAGTACGGCTTTTTACTCCTAATAATCGTGCCCTTTTTGAGGATCACATAATCCTACCCATTACAGGCCCACTGCCTTAGTAACACACACACACACTGCCTTAGTAACACACACACACACTGCCTTAGTAACACACACACACACTGCCTTAGTAACACACACACAAGACAACACCACACCCAGCCATGAAAATGCTCATGCAGGAATCGAACCTGCGACCCTTTTGCTGTGAGGTAAGCCATAATGCTGAATGTCAAGAGGATAGTTCAATAATTTACAACAGTGCTGTGGTCAATCAACGAAACATCGGCCTTCAAATTGCGTTTTTCAATAGAGCTGATCCCCGAAAATTGCACATTCCGGAATATTGAATATATTCGGATATAAAGATAGAAACGTCGTGAAAATTCGAATTTGGACTAATTTGGGGGTCTAGAACTTGTGAGTGACGTCAAAATTGGGTGTTGCCATTGGAAATTTCAAAGTTTGTGCGCGTTTAGATATGAAGACGGCCCCTTATGTAAATTTTACGCACATTAATTTATAGAGGATGTTATTCCTAATCGAATGGTATCATTTAATTTTCTCTACGATGAACGATGCTCGATTAACAGAGGGTGGGGAGTTTTTTTTTTCGGGGCTGTACATTCCTTAATTTTCGAAATATGCCAAAAATATTGTGATTTTATTTGGGTGGCTCCCTTGAAATGTTTTCTCTTATCTTGATTCTTAGGAGCTGAGCGTACCTTAGGGAAGGGGGCCGCCCAATTATTTTACTCTTCCTTTTTATCTATCTTATTAACGCTTGCTCCAAATTTGATGCATTTTTCACGTAGTATTTTCTACTCTGCAATGGACCCACTCAACCTGTTCACGCTGAACTGCGACCCACTTTGGAGAGCAGAACTTTCTGAAAAACTGATTGCAATAAAAACTAATTTTGCGATCGCTAGCTGCGGGCACTGCGGCTAATTGATTTCTAATTTCTATGTCTCATAAAAAAAAAGCTTTTACCTGCCGTCAAAACCGTTACAACAGTTTGTCACTTATTTTCCTGCACCACATAGTGGCATTTTTACTTTAAACTTTTGAAGCTTTCAAAACATATTCAAAATTTGTATGTGAGTTTTCAAAAATACATAACACAAAATCTCTTTAAAAAAATTAACATTTGAGGGTTCAAGTTTCTGTTGTCAACTACTTAAAATTGGTTAATTGAAAAATAATATCTTTTCTTTCAAGAATGTTTTCGATGCGACTAATCAATTAATGCACAAAAAGAGAATGTGCTATCCTTAAATTGTGTTAGTTTTAAGCCAACAGGTGATAGACAGACGTAGGACAAGTGAATCATAGCCAATTAAGTGAGCTAAATTAATCATTTTGAAGTAAATTAAGCCCAAGTTAAATGGCGATGATCGTACTATTAGAAAGCAAAATATTTCAAGTAAATTCCCTTCTTTTTTTGCGGCTACTTCTGCAGATTTATTACACCTTTCTTATAAAATGTTATATATATCAATAAACATTCCACGCTGAAAGTTTTCCTGTTTTCAATAAAAGTGCCGTTACATGATATTTCAAATTGTAACTTCTGCTTGGAGAAATCTTGAGCTTCGTGACATTTTCCATTTGTATGGGTAGACACAATCTATGTTTATTGAATTCAAAACAGGAATTTGGCGAAACTACTTTTGAAGTACGCAGAATTTAGTTTTATTGCAGTCATAGTCATGTAATATATATATATATATATATATATACTGTATACATGTATATATATATATATATATATATACAGTATATATATATATATATATATTTAGTGCCTCACAAAAAGTGAACGGTGAAAGATTTTTTGAACCGTTGGTTATCGATACATAGTTCCAATTGCGAAAATGCTTTATATAAGAAGTTATGAAATAGAAATTTAAACGCTATTCAATATTTATGTAAACATATTAAAAGAATAACTTCTTATGGAGCCCTTCTAACGAAAAGTTAAATTACAAAAATGTTGTCAATACTCCTTTTAGTCAAACTAAAGGAAAATAAAAATTTAGGACAAAATTAATTGTCAAACTTCCTGACTTACACCACTTTTTCGTGACTTTTCGATACTTGTTTAATTACCAAAATTCATGAATACATGGGCCTTTCACAAATTGAATTGATGCAAAAAAATATATTAGTTGAGGTTTACAACAATTGTTTCTATGATTTGTTTCGAAAACTATTAAAAACAGGTAGACGATACTGTTTAAAATTTCATTTAACACTTAAATAAATTAAAAGAGATTATTGTGATTTTACCGGCCTCTCAGATAGATTCCGAACAAAATCTATGGAAAAATAAGCACCTTCAGTTTTTGAAGTCAACAAGGATAATTTAAAACCACTTTTCAGTTGATTTTTTTTTCGGCATTGCATTTTTAGCACAAGAATGGGAGCTCTTATAGACGAGTCAACAAGGATAATTTAAAACCACTTTTCAGTTGATTTTTTTTCGACATTGCATTTTTAGCACAAGAATGAAAGCTCTTATAGACGAATCAGTAAGGACTATTGCATTCGGTAGAGCAGAAAGCGGGTTCGAGTAGACTGATGACTGATTTTGGTAGACCGAGGAAGATGTTGTTCAGCACTTACGACCAGGGAACTCGCATGTGCATAGTACAGTGTGGCCATAATTAAAGTGAGAAAACTGTTTTGCCAAACTCAACCAAATTTGCAGTAAATACTATTTAGACCATTTTTTTCCCAATGGCAGAGAACAAGACAGATATTATACAAACAGAACAGAACTCGAAACATATAACGTGAAAATTCACTATCTCATCATTTGGCCTCTAGCGTTCCAATACTTCTCCGCCTCAGAAGTTCCACGCAGCGCCGGGCACCTTCCGATGTGGGTCCTGTCCATTTCGTCATTTAACCCGCAAAGTGGGCAATTTGGGCTTGAAAAATAACACGATAAAGATGGCTCTCCAAGCAATCGTGACCAATTTCGAGCCTAAAATTGGCCACTGCTTTTTCCCGAGGTTTGTCTGCTATTTTCCTTTCCAAGATATCCCTCCAGCTCTTATTTGAGACACGCTTCATAAGTTCTCCTTTCCATTTTTGCTTCAAAAATTTACGAATATATAGTTTTACAGAATTGAAGGAACAAATTGTAGATATATTTTGAACTATTTCTGTATCTGTTTTTGCAAGTTTATCGGCCTGGTCGTCTCCGTAAAGGCCACTATGTCCGGGGATCCATTGTAAGGCAATTTCTTTACCCCCTAGTCATATTTTCTCCAAAAGAATTTGGCATTCAAGGATTTCCTTGGAGGTTGGATAAGTCCCTGATCCAATAGCCTGTAGTGCTGCCCTTGAGTCCGAAAGAATGACCACTCTGCCACAGAAGAAATTTGGGGCATTTATCTGTCTCAGGGCTACACAAATACCCATCACCTAGCCATCAAAAGCACTTTTCTGAGTACCCACGGGTATATAGAACGAAAACTGGGCGGGAAAAAATTCCCGCACCGGCATTTGGTGAGCCCTCAGTAAATGAACCATCCGTGTAGATATGAAACCAGTCCGGTTCAGGGTAAAGTGTATGTATAGTCTCAAGGGTCAACATTTTTAAAGTATCTTGAGATGTTTGATTTTTCAAACTACTTTGAATAAGATCTAAGTTAATATTTCTCCCAGTCAAGTCCAATGGACTACGGGGTTTCAGAAAAACATGAAAAGCTATTTAGACCATGGGGTTTTGATTTTTAAAAGAAGAAAAATAGTTCAGATTTTTGTCACCGCGGGGGCCAAAGTGGAGCTGTAAGGTCCATTTTTAGAGTAAAATAGGCATAGGAAGTACAGAAAGTTCCGTCAATGCTGAGAGGTATCGAACAATGCTGCTGAACTTTGTTATTCTGCAACTTCAACTGTGTGGATGTCTTGAATCTATGATATTTATGCAGGATGGAGCACCCCCTCATAATGGATTGCGCTTACAGGAAGTCCTACGATAGCATTTTGCAAACAACCGAATAATTAGTCGAGCGTTTCCTATGAAGTGGCCAGTCCGTTCACCTGAACTGACCCCTTGTGACTTTTGGTTGTAGGGTCATGTAAAGCGCTTGACATACCAAGGAAATGTGGATAATTTAGCCACTTTGAAGGACCGAATAACATTGCACGTCAAGCAAATCAATGGAGATCTGCTGCATTCTGCAGTAGAGATTGCTGTTCAGAGAATGCACTTTTTGGAACATATGCAAGGAAAACATATTGAATCACACATGTAAATGATGCCAATATAAAAATTAATGTCATACATAAATAAATGTAAGATGCAAATGTAAATATAAAATGTACTAAATACGTATAAAATGTAAAGTCCTTCTCAAAATGCATGTAAAATGTTAACTTTCTGTATTTCCTATGCCTATTTCTCCAAAACAGGACCTTACAGCGCACTTTAGCCCGCGGTGGCAAAAATCCAAACTATCTTTTTTTTTTCTTTTAAAAATCAAAACCCCATGGTCTGAATAGTATTTACTGCAAATTTGATTGAGTTTGGCCCAACAGTTTTCTCACTATCAGGCTCTAAATACCTCTACTTTAATTATGGCCACCCTGTACAAGAAATAGGCCTATCTATCGCATCATTTTCCGTTAGTATCGTGGTCTTCGTGAACTATATCGACGATAAAACGAACCTGTTGATTGCAATCGACATACCAGCCGCAGAATAGAAAAATTTAGAAAGATGCCGGCTGTACATGAAACGAGGATATTATTCCTTCACTATATCACAAGAAGATCGGTTAGTAGTTATAAAACACCGGTTCTGCGGCGGATCGGGGAGGTGCAGCAAGTGCAAGCTTCCTCTTTGAGGAGGATCCTCTCGGAGAGGAAGTTCTCTCTTTTGAGTGGATCCTCTCGGAGGATCTTTAGACCCCCCAGGAGGGAGGATCCTCTCAGGGGGTCTTTAGACCCCCCCCAGGAGGGAGGAAGTTTGGAGAGGCGGCGCAACACCAGATGCCTCTCGGAGGCCAATTGCGAAAGAGGCCTGATGACTCATACCCTCGGAGTGAATTGTCTTGAGAGGGGATGACTTTTGACCTGAGGAACTTTGAAAGCGGTTTCAAGGGATGTCGCAATCAGCGATTGCACATTCTGGAAATGACGTGTCGCTGACTAACCGGAGTACAATGGAAGACATGTCGTCGATTGCACAATCGCAGGAGCGCTTAGCACACGTCCTCCCTCGACGCTGGTCAATGACAAAGTGATCGTTCTTATCAGTGTGACGTCGTTAAAGCGCCCTCTGGCGAAAATTTATGAAGTGCTGCCATCTATCGGCATTTTTTCCAAAAGAATTTAATTTCTCACTTGTCAGATACGGAACTCGAACTCGCAGCCATCCGATTACAAGACTGTCGTCTTACCCGCTACGCCAGCATTCTTTCAGCATTCTTTCTGGCGCAACAGGGTAATCATTATGGAGATCGTGAAGTTCTGGCGGGTACTCCAAGTCGACCTCCAAAATGTAGCCAACCTATGCATGGTCGGGGCAAGACAGGATCCAAGCCTCTGTAGCAATCGTGGGTGACACCCACTCAAATTTTCCATATGGAAGGGGCTGAGACATAGCCCAGCCGTACAAGTTGTTGGCATCCGAATACATGATATACTGGGTGGGCTGTGCAGGGTCATACTCCGCCATGTAAGGATTATTTGCACGTGCCAAACGCTTCGTAATGACAGACACGCCACCCCTGATACCACGCTCAATGAAGAGATGCTGGTCAATCTCTGTCATTAGATCGAGGGGCTGCTTGCACATTATACTTAGCTAAAATTAAGTGAACACGATTTGACCCTTTTAAGTGTTGTCTATTTAAAAATTAATTTATTACTAAATTGTACTTAGGCATTTTCAAAAATGGTGCGACAAGCTAGTCACTCCGCTCCATCTGAAAAGAATCATCTAAAAGTTTCCATTAGAAAATACATGTTATTAAGAACTGTTACATATTATAAATTATATAAAAGGAAGTGTTAGAAAAGCGTGGGAAATGTTAGTAGAAGAAGAGAAAATTTGTGTGATTCCGACAGCCCCATGAGGTGTCACACTCTGTCGCTACGCTCTTTAAGGGCAGCGTTCCCCACCAGTCTGAAATGGTTTTATTAATTTAAATAAATCTGAATTTTATATTCCGATAGTTGTAATTTTATTTTACAAGATAAAGTTTCATAAAGAAATTTAAACTTCATTGTTTTTAAAAAAAACAATTTAAAATAAGTATAGTTAAATTTTAAAATTGGATACTTGTAATTTTACAAGATAAAATTTTATAAAGAATTTTAATCTTTATTGTTTTTTAAAAACATTTTAAAATAAGTAAAGTTAAATTTTTAGATTCAGATACTTGTAATTTTACAAGATAAAATTTTATAAAGAATTTTATTCTTTATTGTTTTTTAAAAACATTTTAAAATAAGTAAAGTTACATTTTTAAATTCAGATACTTGTAATTTTACAAGACAAAGTTTTTAAAAATAAATCTGAATTTTTAAATTCAGAAACTTATATTTTCTACTTTACAAGATAAAGTTTCATAAAGAATTTAAACTTAACTGTTTTCAAACAGTGAAAAATTAATTTTAAATGTAAAGTAGTATACTTTCAAACTGGCAGGCCTATTTCCCAAACATTAAAATGAATACATTATGTTTTAACATAAAAATGTTATAACAGTGGAAAAAAATCTTTCCACAATACATAGATCTTTTTTTCTTCTTTCCATTTTTTTCCCTCAATGCACTTGGATTTTTTTTTTCCATATTTTTTTTTATTTTAATTTTTATTTTTATATATATCTCTATATCTTTCTTTCTTTGGTCTTCATCTTTAATTCGGTGGTGGCCGTAAGCATAAGTATGCACGCCATCGTCCATTCTGTAACGTTTATCATCGTACGGAGAGAGTGACACCTTACACTGTTTTAGAGTGTATAATTGGTGACACTCACTCCCGATGCGATACTGAACGTGACGTGCAACTTTTTTATCAGTAAGACAACTTTTGTACATTTCATGTCTCAGTTGCTTACTGATAACTGATCAGGAGACCCCTTTGCTGTCTTTTTTGTACCACTAACTGCCAGTAGTGAGTACATTTTAGACCTGAGCCCCACAAACTCAAGTCCCGGCTGCGCGTTCAGTTCATCTTTGAAACAACCAATCTTCTTTTTATTAACACCACTGAATGCCGGATGGTTCACGGGGAAGTCAGAGGTGTCAAAGAGATGGCTGTTTTTCTGCATGTCCTGATAAAAATTACGACACTGCACCTCATAGGTTAAAGAATCAGTGTCAGTGAATAGTAACACAGCCTTTGCTCCATAGTACTTTTTCATGTAGCCATAATGAAATGTGTACATATGGAGTTTGCTCAGCTCCAGAATGGTGAATCTGACGTAAATCGGTCTGTTAAAGACGATACAGTTCTTCACTCGCTCAACCCCAACCAAGTCTTCATCAAAAATTTTGAAGCGCTTGAATGTAGGCGCCGCCACGAGCTTTTCACCCCGCCGGGTGTCGGTGACCAAATCTACATTAACTCTGTTACGCAGATTTTCCATTGATTTTCCGTATACGGCGTTGTTCATGAGCTTGAAGAAGTCCTTCTCAAACCCCGATTGAGACCTCTTCCTCTGTTCAGTGTTGAAATCGATGTACGATCTCAACCAGGGCCGTTGATGGAAGCGAAGGACTTTGTGCACAGATGTTACGTGCAGCCCCAGTTCCAGGTACATTTTTAAACATCTGTAATGTACCACGTAATTTTTCTTGTTGTACAGGTTTGGAACAAATTTTCTTGTTCTTGGAACTGGGGAACTCCAAGCTCCTCCATGATCTTTACCGTATACGGCGAGACATCTTCTTCTCGAATCAGCATTCTTTCTGGCGCAACAGGGTAATCATTATGGAGATCGTGAAGTTCTGGCGGGTACTCCAAGTCGACCTCCAAAATGTAGCCAACCTATGCATGGTCGGGGCAAGACAGGATCCAAGCCTCTGTAGCAATCGTGGGTGACACCCACTCAAATTTTTCATATGGAAGGGGCTGAGACATAGCCCAGCCGTACAAGTTGTTGGCATCCGAATACATGATATACTGGGTGGGCTGTGCAGGGTCATACTCCGCCATGTAAGGATTATTTGCACGTGCCAAACGCTTCGTAATGACAGACACGCCACCCCTGATACCACGCTCAATGAAGAGATGCTGGTCAATCTCTGTCATTAGATCGAGGGGCTGCTTGCACATCTTGAGAGCAGCCTGCCATGCCAAGCCGGGTGCTGTCATTAGGTGGACACAATCCAACCCATAGTACTCCCTGCACAGGTGTAGAAACTGCTGAAATACGTCGGCCAACAGAAGAACATCACTGTTAACGTACTCCCCTAATGTTTTCAAGTTGAATGTTCTCCATATATTCTGAGCATGAGCATAATCATCATCGGTGGGGGTCTCTTCCGTCAGAGTGCTAAAAAAGTCGAGATTGGAGGTAAAATCTGCTCATCGAATTTCGCCAACGAATTCATGTACTCGTAAGGGTACACTCCCTTGCGAAGCAGCAGCTCAAAATTGATGGGTATGTTTGCCTTTAAGATCTTAAATTCAGCAGCTGGCAAATTGGCCACTAACTTCTCCAAGGAAGCATTCATGAATTGGAGGCTGTCGATGAATTGCAGCCTCACACTCTCCTTTCCCTGGTACAGGGAGATGGAGATATATCTCTCCATATTTTGTGGAATGACCTCTAAGCTGTGGTCTTTCAGCTTTCCAAGCCCCGACATTAAGAGGTACGAATCATAGTTCTTCAAGTTGGGAAATACTATAGGGACACTCTTGCGTAACTTGTATCTAAGATTACAATTCGAGTGTGCTGCACCCCTATAGTTTCCAACAATGTGACAATGATCGCGAACCTTCATAATGTACCGGTCACCGTCCTTTGCAAAGGCCCTCTTACACAGATAGCAGTGGGATGCGCTGTTGAAGGCCAGTGCTTCACTCCTGGTAAGTCGCATAGGTGCTATGCTATTAAAACGAACGGACAGTTCGTCTCTTTCCAAGAGCATCCGCTGCAGAAAATGGGTTACGGCGTCGGGGCCCCGATAGCAATACACGGGCTTGTGTGATTCGCCTTGGGGTCCCACGACGACGTATGCGTAACCGCAAGCCTCATGATGGGCTACCTTTTCTACAAAGGACCGACAATCGCTAGGTTGTGCGCTGGGCACTTCTACCAAAAGCGACTCAAAGTCGGCATATATCACGAACGGGACCGGGTGTTGATATTGCAAATTGGAGAACTTTAAACAACTTTTCTCGAGGCTTGGCATCTCAACACGTTGCGGTGCGTGCTCTTTGCAGTAGGGAGTGTGTGCCACGAGTAAATCTTCACGGGTGAAGCGGTGGAGGCACCGATAACATACGTGAGAGGCGTGCTCATAGTGAGATAAATCCCCCAAAAGTCTCGACATACTGCGGATCAGTCAGTAATGTTGTTGTGTATCTTGACTTATGAGGAGAAGGTTAATGCACTCGGCATCGTCTCTTGCAGAGGAAACACTTCTTCATCCTCATAGCTGAAAACATTAATCCGGCAGTTGTTTAGCTTCTCTAGGGTACCAACCTTACTCACGGGTACCGGGCACTCCACATTCCCCAGGTTTATCTCATGCTCCCTAGGCAAATAATGAGCCACACATTCGGGTTTATCCACCCGCTGCAAATTGAGTCTGTGAGCGAGCAGGCACCACACAAAACACTTCTGGTCAGTGTTTTCGATGTTAATAAGTGCTTTTTTGCCCTCAAGTTTGGCGGGCAGGGGCAGATAACTTGCGGGGCGAAGAGGCCTGTACTTGCCCACGCAAACATCCATCTTCATCACTTGATCCGAAGACCATCCTGACCCCAACTGTTGGTAGTCCTCGAAAGCACTCTGAATTTTCCGGTAACCCTCACTCACATGTTGCTCAATCGTGGGAGAAATCAGGTCAATTCCACACCTACTATGAAAGTAGGCCGTCGTGCTCTCTTCCTCCCCCTCAGAATTCAGTCGGACCATCTTTGCGTAGAGGACCAGGTACCATTTTATCTGATTGGCCGAGAGTTCTTCACTCAACAAGGCAATCAGTGGTACACACATCTCTTCTAACGCCAGTGTTAGATCCTGTCGATTCTCCTCGGTGGGCTCCAAAGTGTGGGTCGTGAAAACGCCCAAAGCTCGCTGTGAGCGACGAAGAGCTCTCATTGCCTGGGCGCTTCGCTTCTTTACAGTCTTCTGAACATCGGCCGTCTTACGTTTCACGCTCTTGGAGGAAGGGTGAGGGTGAGCACGGCGTATATGCTGGGGCGCGGTAGCCCATTGGTTAGCGCGCAGGAGTTTCACTCGGTAGGCCCGGGTTCGATTGCAGCCACTGCCAAAACTGCCGCCGTGTTCATGCGGAGTACGATCACGTTAAACATGAGGGTCCGAAAGTCCTTCCGAGAGGTTGGTGGTAGGGGAAGGAGGGTACGGTCCCTGTGGATGCCTCCCCCACTGGGTTCCAGTCTAAATTGGGTGGCATTTCCCGACCGTCCAAACTGTTATCTTACACCTTTCTGGTAGGTCGGACGGTCTGGGTTTCAACAATCAACATCAGCAACGGCGTATATGCTGTAACAGCACGTCGCGTCGCGTGAATGTTTCATCACACAGTTCGCACTTGTGCTGTACAACATTGTGGTGTTGACTCGTGTGGCGAAGGAAGTCCATTCGGGACAAAAACTCTTCACCACACACACCACATTTTAAACTTGCTTCATGCATTTTAGCATGACGTATTATCGCACTTTTTCGAACGAAAGTCATCTGGCATTCTTCACATACAAAGGGTTTTACTCCCGTGTGTGTCTTCATATGTTGTGTCAAATTTCGCTTCTGCGTAAAAGACTTGTGGCAGGTGGGACATATCTATAAAATAGATAAAATGTCCATATTAGTTTTTCTAGAAAATTCCTAAAAACACGCTATAAAATCGCGAGTCAGTTTTTTTTTTTGAATTATTGATTGCAATTCTTCTAATAGAAATAACAGTTTCTGTAATAGAACATGATACAATCCTATACTCCCAGAAACAGCCGATTTTTCCTATATACCCCTTACAAAAGATGAAATAAAATAACTTACGTGAATACCACTAGGTCCGGCCTCTCCCACTACAGTCGGTGTTGCAGCAGGCAATGCATTGGCTTTCACGGTCGGTGTTGTCACAGGCAATACACCAGCTTTCACAACTGGGGTTGCAGCAGCTTACACCAGCTTTCACAGGGGCAGTTGGTACAGTCATATCCTTAATATTAAAAACACAGAACATGTAAAAGAGTGAAATGTGTATGAAGCTAATTTTTGTGTTGTAAATGTTAAAAGTTCTTGTGCTATGAATTTTTTAAAAATGTATCTTTATTTTTAATTCGAAAACATCTTGAACTCACTTTTGAAACAATCATATTCATCATTGTGGAAAATTCGTTTGTAGATATTTTAATATACTAAAGAGGAGCAAATTAAAATGACGTCTTTCCTAGCGCAAGTCTCGAGTCAAAGTGAGCTCCACGTAGCATGTATTGTGGGCGGAAACCTTATCTAACTTGTCACGTGATTCCATACGTGGTAGCCTGGGATTCGCTAACAAGATGTCACGTGACATGATATACAGGTAAGAAATATCATGTGATGCGATAAGGAATATCACGTGATGCAATACGTAACAGATCACATGATTTACAGATAAGGAGATGTCATGTGATACCATACGTAACAAATCACATGATTTACAGATAAGGAGACGTCACGTGACATGTCACGTGATACGATAAGAAATATCATGTGATACATCACGTGATGCGATAAGAAATATCATGTGATATGTAATGTGATGCGATACGTAACAGATCATATGATTTACAGGTAAGGAGATGTCACGTGATACGATGAGAAATATCATGTCATACATCACATGATGCGATAAAAAATATCAGGTGATGTGTCACATGATTTACAGATAAGAAATATCACACATGGCAGTCTGTGATTCGCTAAGAAATGTCATGTCATACATCACATGATTTACACATAAGAAATATCATGTGATACATCACATGATACGATAAGGGACATTATTTAGATAAGAGCTCATTCATTCAACGTTTGTTCTCCTAGAAGGTTGTCGTTGCTTATTTTTAAAAAAATGTCAATCTTTTTTAAACGCGAGAAGTTGAATGTAGAATATGTTCGCGAATTTTATTCGGTAAATGTAGCCGATTTAACTTTTCATGAGTTAAAAAGTCTGCCCTTTCAACAATCACAAGTGGTGGTACATGGCCGCACATATCAACCGGCCCAAAAATTATATATGGATTTGGAGACGCTGAAACAGTTCTGAGGAATGGACATCTCTCTTATCGGAGATAAAATCACGTGTGGAAGAACATATGGGATACAGCTACAATTTTGTCTTAGTAAAGCACTATACGGATGGACATGCTAAAGTAGGACAACACAAGGACAATGAATCCTCCCTATGCTCTAAAACACCTATAGCGGCTCTCAGCTTCGGTGCTACGAGATCCATAATTTTCGAAAGAAAAGGACAATCTCCTCTAAGTATTCCACTTCAACACGGTTCGCTTTATGCGATGCATGCGCCAACCAACAAATTCTATTCTCATGGAATTGCTGCGGAACCCGAAGTCTCGGAAGCTAGAATAAGTCTAACATTTAGAAAAATTCTACCTAAAACGCCTGTGCAGAAACGCAAGTGCGAGTTTCCAATGTACGTCCCGCCTGCAGCGCTTTCACCTATATCTGAAATCGATTGGAGTCATATGCATACACCATCTATAACTACTACAGATTCGCAAAGTGATTTGGTATCGTCGGCCCTGAACTATGCTACCTCTCAAAGTGGTTCGGTTTCGATAGAATTATCCTCATCTGAAAAGTTCCGTTACCATTTGGGATGTAACATTTACGTTACCGTGCAACATTTTCGAGGAAATGTTAAAGTACACTTTCGTGTCTACAAGATGAATGCTTCTGATGTTATTGTGCCTACCCCTCATGGTGTAACACTCACGCCTAATACGTGGAGTGTATTTTTAAAAAGCATTTCAAATACGAATATTGAAAATTGATCTTTCACAATTCAGAATGAACTTTTAGTGTGTATATGTCAAAGCAGTATATATTTACAACAATTACCACCTTGCACTGGACAGCTCAAAAAGAAATTAATCTTATTAAATCAGGACAATTTTCATACCCTTCAGTATATAAGTCAAGATGTTACTAATTCTGTTTTGGATCAGTTACTGACAAATATCCTGCCAAATTGTATTGCGAAGTATCAAAAACCTATCGAAGCGCTACCGACTTTGCCACCCTATGAATTAAAACGTATTTTAATGCAGTGTGTACATAAAAATTTATGTGCAGAGTTGTATAAAAATCATATCAACGCGAAACATGTAAAAGTCATGGGTGTACCGATTTGAAACACAAGTGCTGTACACTATCCTGTCATATGCAATTTGCAGATTATGAACTAGTCGATCACGAACTTTTAATGATAAACACCCAAGAAATTGCTCGAGAGTTTTGTGAAACAAATGAAAACAATGTTTCACTACCTGAATTTTTTAAAAGTCTCACCGTAAAGGACTATTATATGGCCATGATTGAACTATTCCATATGTGAAATACAAGTTAGTAGAATATTACTTTTGTAAAAATCTATATTATTTAGATCTTATTAAATATGTTTTTTTCTTAAAATGCTGCTTCATTCTTAGTTTTATTTTAAGTTATATGTTAAACTCATTATTTATTTAAATATAAAAAGGTTATTAAAAACACAAACTAAAATGTTGATATAAAAAATATTATAGTTGTAAGATATAATTTTTGGAAGCCCATACAAATCTATCACTAAAAATAAAAATCGGCAATGATTCCATTCCGATGGAAATAACGCTATCTTTTTCAAAAGTTCAATTAAATTGCTGTGTTTAATTTCTTAATATGTTAAACAGTATTTTTTTATCCCTATTTTCACGAATGGATAAAAATTAAAACAGATACATTTTTCAATTAAAAAAAAAGTTATTAAAATAACTCACCCGATTTATATTGTCTTTGGTCGTCGGAGCAGGAACATTGGCGCATAGGATAGACATCTCCTCAGCGGAAATGTCGAAGTCAAACTGAAAATCCATAAGAAATAATTAATATAAAATTTAAGTGCTGATCGAGGACTCATATACAATAAATCATAAAATAATGAAATTAAAAAAAAAATACTTACTTCAAAAGCACAGGAAGAGGACATCTTATCAAAAGAGTTTCGGTGTTAATCGCTAGCTATCATCTAAAAGAAAGAGCAGTTGACCATTGCTCGATAAGGACCGCATTTTATACCCTTTTCAGAGGCGACCTTTGACTTTGTGCTAAATAAACAATGTCCTCCAAAAAGTCAGAAGCACATGATTTCCGATAAACTGGAACATTCGATAACCTGCTAGAAATGGCTAGAATTTGAATACTTTTATTTTCGAACATTTTAAAATTCATATCTGCTTCTCTGATGCATTTTATTCAAATATATTCTCAAACTAGTCTTCAGTGCAATTTTAACTAATTATGCGTGTTATTTACTGCAATTAAACTCAATTTAATTAAATATTAGTGAAATAAAGTGGAATCACACAAACTTTCTCTTCTTCTGCTAACATTTCCCACTTTTTTCTAACACTTCTTTTTATATAATTTATAATATGTAACAGTTCTTAATAACATATAGCATGTATTTTCTAATGGAAACTTTTCTCTTAGATGATTCTTTTCAGATGGAGCGGAGTGACTAGCTTGTCGCACCATTTTTGAAAATGCCTAAGTACAATTTAGTAATAAATTAATTTTTAAATAGACAACACTTAAAAGGGTCAAATCCTATTCACGGAACATAATTTTAGCTAAGTATAATGTAGTATTTTAAAGCTTGTGAAATATATTTTGTAGGTTTTAAATACACAACACTTAAAAGGGTTGAATCCCATTCACTTAACACAATTTTTGTGCTCACTGGAAATTTGTAATCTATTATATTTTTGTTTTTAAACATTCGAAATCATTTCGTTATTATAAAAATCACATTGCTATATATCAAACACACACTTAGAATGGTCGAATCATATTCACTTAATACAATTTTAGCTATATATTACATTCATGTTTTTAAGTACACACTTAAAAGGGTTGAATCTTGTTCACTTAATTTTAGCTAAGTATAATGCGCTATGCGTTTAAATTTCTTTTTAAATGCACAACACATAAAAGGGTTGAATATTGTTCACTTAACACAATTTTTGTGTTCACTGGAAATTCGTAAAATAGTGTACTATTTTTGTTTTTAAACATTCGAAATCATTTCGATATATGCTGTTAGATTTATTTTGAAAAAATCATATTGGTATATATCACTTAATACAATTTTAGCTAAGTATAATGCGCTATTTTAAAACTTGCTAAATATATTTTGTACGTGTATAAATTTGTTTTTAAGTACACACTTAAAAGGGTTGAATCTTGTTCACTTAATTTTAGCTAAGTATAATGCGGTATTTTAAGTACACACTTAAAAGAGTTTAAATTTGTTTTTAAGTGCACAACACATAAAAGGGTTGAATCTTGTTCACATAACACAATTTTTGTGTTCACTGGAAATTCGTAAAGTAGTGTACTATTTTTGTTTTTAAGCAATCGAAATCATTTCGATAGTTAGATTTATTTTTTAAAAAATCACATTGGTATATATCACTTAATACAATTTTAACTAAGCATTACATTCATGTTTTTAAAAGGGTTGAATCCTATTCACTTAACACAATTTTGAAAATGCGTAACTATACTTGAGTATTCAATTCGCTTAAAAAAAAAACAAAAACATGCTCTAAAAAATCGTAGTGTTAGAATCCACTTAATACAATTTTTGTGTTCACTGGAAATCCGTATTCAATTTGTTTTAAAAAATCATAGTGTTCACAACACAATTTTATATTCAATTCGTAACTTAACATTCTGTTTTGAAACGCACCGAAATCCCTTTATAAAATACATCCTTATTCAATCTGTTTATAACACGTCGAGCCTCGAAAAATATTCTATCTTCGGTCTTCTTTCACAATCATCACTTGGATGATAAGAATCAACGGACAAGAACGCCGTGGCGTAGCGGGTAAGACGACAGTCTTGTAATCGGATGGCTGCGAGTTAGAGTCCCGTATCTGACAAGTGAGAAATTAAATTCTTTTGGAAAAAAAATGCCGATAGATGGCAGCACTTCATCAACTTTCGCCAGAGGGCGCTTTAACTACGTCACACTGATAAGAACGATCACTTTGTCATTGACCAGCGTCGAGGGAGGACGTGTGCTAAGCGCTCCTGCGATTGTGCAATCGACGACATGTCTTCCATTGTACTCCGGTTAGTCAGCGACACGTCATTTCCAGAATGTGCAATCGCTGATTGCGACATCCCTTGAAACCGCTTTCAAAGTTCCTCAGGTCAAAGGTCATCCCCTCTCAAGACAATTCACTCCGATGGTATGAGTCATCAGGCCTCTTTCGCAATTGGCCTCCGAGAGGCATCTGGTGTTGCGCCGCCTCACCAAACTTCCTCCCTCCTGGGGGGGGTCTAAAGACCCTCTGAGAGGATCCTCCCTCCTGGGGGGTCTAAAGACCCTCCGAGAAGATCCTCTCAAAAGAGGGAACTTCCTCTCCGAGAGGATCCTCCCCAAAGAGGAAGCTTCCTGCTGCACCTCCCCGATCCGCCGCAGAACCGGTGTTTTATAACTACTTCGGTTGCATTCGCCGTAAATCAAAATCATCTCACACAGGGTTCTACATTAATGAACAGTGCCATAGTACTAACTCTAATTCGGTAGCAGGGTTAGTTGGATGTTTCAATACAAACTGTGAATCGACATAATGGTGACGCAATAGCTTTACTGAAATATCTGCATAAAATAAATTTGAAGTAGTTTTAGTAACTATTTGCAACCGAAGTTTACTTGTGGATGCCACCTTATTTACTACTGAAAATTTTAATCAATGACAACTATGTCAAATTAGATCGTTTTACAGCCATTTATTTTTCAGTTTTACTAAAAACGGTATACATAACATTTTTGTAATTTTATATTTTTCGATAGAGGAACTGTATAAAAAGTTGAATTTCCTAACTTTTTACAGAAATATAGAACAACATTTAAATTACTATTTCATAACTTCCTTATCAAAAGCACTTTTGCAATGGGAACTAAGGGTTTACAACCAATGGTTCAAAATTGTTGTGCACATATACTCTACGGAATCTTGATAACATTTTACCCTGTTTAAGAATTAGTTGCTTAAAATTTATTTTAAAGAATTTTCCATAGACTGATTTGATTTTAAGAAAATATTAATATTAATTTGTTGAGTTGAGAGTCGATATGTAGGTCTTCAGTTAAAAAGTATATTAAATTTCAAAAGAAGCATTCATATCACAGGAAATATTTTTAAATAATCTATTAAAAGTGTTTAGGCGAATTAATCAAATGATGTGGTCTGCAAAGATTTATCTTTTGGTTTTATAAATTCCTTTTCACCTTTGAATTCGTTAATCGCAGATGTTTTTGTAGATAATTCCATATAAAATCTCCGCAGTTGGTGTATGCAATATTTTCAACGACTTTTATATTAGATAAAGAATAATAAATAAAAGACAAAAATTTTAAACTAACTACCTAAATTCATTGGCACCCATTTAAACAATATTTTATGCAGTTTATATGCATTCTGATAAACAAGTTTAATACCTAGATGAAAACTTTTATGGTGCCTTATTGAAGGGGATCTTTTTTCTATATTTTCTATAGCCCTGCTGTAAACCATTACATCTGTATTTCAAAACCAGTGCTTTATTGACTGGACTACTTGAGCTTTAGTTTGATCAAACAATAGTTAATACTCTACAAATGGCGCCCTATGTAAAATATAGTGCGTTAGAAGTCTCAGGAAACTAGAGGCATCGCCTAGCTTTGTATCAAAAGGGGGAAATGTAAGGTAAGTAATTCTGGAGGTCCTACAGTACACAAATTAATAATCTACAAATGTTTAATGTCATATTTCTTAGCTATAAACTATCACACGCCTCATCTTTTTAATGTTAATTCCGATATTTCATTTTTTTTTATGATTATAGTATACACTTTAGGCACATCGAATTCGTCGAAAAATAGTTTACTCATAGTTTTAATCTATTTTATTTTGTTGTATCTATATATTTAACTGCCAGTGATTGATTGTTTTATTTCCACCTCTGCATTTATCCATTTAATTTGAAGTTGAGTACTTTTGGCATTTTATGATTATTTTGCAACCAAGATTGCGAAATCAACAGCCATCATGTGTGCAAAACACTACAATTAAAGATTGTAATTCAATGTTTCCTGATATTCTCAGAGAAATCTGGCATCATTATTAAAATAACGTTAAGAAATACAGTAATAGTGCGAGCACATAAATAACACTGTCTGGAAATCTTTCCAATACGCTCTTTAAATAATATTATTTACATTCGTGTGAGATAAATATCTTTAACATTAACAACAAAATTGAAATTATTACATTGTTGACTACACAACCATACTACCTATATGAAAACATATTTTAATCCTTTTCAAAAGTGCATTATCCCCTTTACGCAAAGTCTTTCAAATATTGAATCGAACACTCTCTAGATCAGTATCTGGCATGTTTTTCCAAAGTGGACCTGCAGCAACAAGCTCATTAGCCTTGCCTGACAGCGACATCAAAGACAAGCCGTAGGAAGTAGCAATTAGGAGCAACCAGAGCCGTAATTGCTTTTTGATCTTCTTTCACTCTTATGATCTTGAGAAACTAATAAATATTGTACAATGAATACATTAGTTTAATGTATCAACTTTAAAATTACTTGCCATCTTTTGTAAACTGCATTTTTAAACTATGTCTCAGCTTAATTACTCAAGATTATCTGGAAAATTAGCTTTTTAAGCTTTTATATTGAGAAACTGTTTATGCGTGAAATTTCTTTATAAAGAAAGGAAGAGAAAATTGTGTTAATTACACAGCGACTATGTAAATATTTGAACTTGACATATAATCCTGAATAAATATTATGCATATGTTTATGAATTTAATAAAACTATATAGGACTCTTAAAAAAATTCTTAAACACGCCGATAACTTTGTAAGGAAATGTATCTGGATGTCCCTGATAGGTTTATCTATAGCAGGGGTACCTAAATTTTTTTGACTGTTGACACCCTTCAAGATATTATCAACCCCACTCTATTTCACTATTACGTAATTATAGGACAAGCAAAAAAGACGCTTATGCGATCTTATAGATTGTTAATCTTACAGTGCTTATTATTTATAGTACACATATAATTATATCTAATCACATGCATTATATTAATTGTCCAAGTTGCGGATGTACTTGTTGACTTACATAACTTCCTTGATTTAACTTCCGGGCAAAGCTGAGTACATTTTCTAATATAATATAAAAAAAAAATTATAGCAATTCATGAACAAATATTCCGCAATTTATGTTGCACATTCTCTTTTAAAATTTTGGTGCTTATTTTGTAAAACAAATTACAGCATGTATACGGTTAGGCATGGATTCAACAAGGTGGAGTGCATTTAAGTCAAGAGAATACAATATGTTGGACAAGAAGATCATAAGCTCCTGTACAGTTGATAGATGAAGATATTGTTGTCGGATGTGTCTTTCCAACATGTCCCAAACGTTTTCAATAGGATTTAAATCTGGACTTTGTGGTAATCAAGGTATTTGGTGGGAATCAGATTCATGCTCCGTGAACCACTGTTGCACGGTTCCTGTTCGATGGATGGTTGCATTATCGTCCATGAAAGACCCGTCACGTGTGGGGTAAAAATGCAACATTGCAGGATGGATATGATCGGCAATGCTTATCATTTTTACATGTTGAAGGCATATGAAACCTAGAACAACTAAACTAACAAATATGGGAAATCTTTGCATTACACCACTTTTTCTATCGGAAGATCTACTTTAGCACCGAATTTCAAGTTTGACAGTCAAGCATGAATACCCATAGAATATTTTTCAGAGGGTGGGGATGGAGGGGGCAAATTACTGACGTCAGTAGGACATACAACATCAACTAACTTAATGCCAACCTTGCAACTTTAGAGATCCAGGGGGTAGAAAGTGCCTCCCTTGCCTTCTCATATGGACGCCCATACATTCAAATCTTTTGTCTTATCAAGAAGTATGTTTAGCAATTAATCTACCTTTGAATATTTCTACAAAATTTCAAATGCAGACCAGAATAAAATGCGGCTCTCTGCTATACCCAAAGCGGCAGGTCAAGCTACCCTTGTACATACTTTCTCTTTCAAGCCTGATACAATGGGACACCGTATAGCATATGTTATTATTTATCCTTTTATAGCCTACACACTGGCCGATGCAGTCACTAGGGATATTGCCTCATTAACGAACCTTTAGAAACAACTTGTGGTGCAATACATGTGTCAAGTTGCAATATAAGTGCTTAGTACGTTTATAGAATGCTGCGCAATAATGCCGTTCTTTTAACACCACTATATGCCAAATGTGCTAAACTATTGCGTCATTGAACCTTTTGATAAATCGCCTATTAAAATGAGAGATTTCAAGTAAATAAAAATCCCAAGTGAAAAATGTACAAAAATACTAAAGGGGTAATATAGCGAAGTTTTAAAATATACCATCTGAAGAATTTGAGGTTAACACAACTTCAGTTGATTCTGAAATAACATCACAGGTGAAAAAAAAAATTCACACATTTACCAAGAGTAGATTATTTCAAATCTTAATAACGTAGCCTCTACGTCAAAGTATTACAAAAATAGAAAATAAGTTTTAGACAGCTGAGTTTTGGTAACAAAAGCTAAGCTGCTGGTAAAATGGGAAGGGAAATTATCTACTCCTAATGCAAAATCTGACAGTGAAGTTGAAACGGTATTGAAATTTTACACTGATAATAAGATCCGTAAATACATATTTGGGGAAAACGATTTTATTTTAGTAAAATAATGTGGGGGAAAAATTCACAATAAAAATGCTTACTGTTAAGTAATTTAAGTAAAAATTGAGCCTTATTTAAATGATGAAGTTTATCTTCGTAATACTACTAGTAAAACTCACATGTATTTTGCAAAAGACTATAATAAAACTTGAAGTATATATACAATACCAAAATGAAAGAAACTGAAAGAAACTTTTAACTGTTACGACATTTTGTGACTTTTCTCTAGAAAGTTAAATTACAGTTGAATAGAATGTTGTAATTTTGTTTCTGAAAAGTTACACTTTATTGAATTTCGTGACTTAATGAGTAGTTATTTAAATTCAATTTCGGCAAAGCACTTCTTCATTTGACTCGCGTTTAAAACTTTGTCGTCTTTATTAAAGTAGTTTAAATAATGAAAAAGTATTGACGATAAAAAAATAGCTTATAACTATGTCATTTCTCGTAGAGCTCTCTATGACTAAAACAAACATGATACTTTCAATCGAGTGCGACACAAAGAAACTGGTGGCGAATTCAGTTCGAGATTTGAAGACAATGGTAAGGAATGTAAGAAAATCGTGAAAAGAGAAAATTAAATTGGATTGACAAATGACTGTAATATTAAACTGGAATAATATTTTATTAAAAGTACATACGGTCGTTCTAGGCTGCACTTTCAGTTTCACCATTCGCTGAGGATCAGCTCTGCGCGCACATTCTTATGTCCAGAAGTCGTACCGATTCCAATTGGCCAGTGCAAGCATTTCCCAAAGAGTTTAATTGCAACTGTGTGTCTGGGACCGGCCCTCTAACTTATGCCCCTTTAACACATTAATTATCATCAATGTTGATGCACTTCTATTATCTAAATGCACAGATATTCCTCCCTGTTCTTGAGTATGACTTCCTAGAGGTAGTTTGTTTATTTTTCACATTTATATTTCCTTTTCTTGTTTTATCCCTTTTTATGTCTTTATTTAGGTTTAGATCGAGTAGTTTAGGTTCTTCACAGATAATTTTTGCTCGCATGCAGATGAAAGTGAATTTAATAAATACTAAAATTAAAAGCCACAAAATAATTTTATAAGTATGTGCAATTTGTTTACGTTAAATTATGAAGCAAACTGCTTTCAAACACTGAATCCAAAACTTTCCAATTCAAACCGTAACAAATTTTCTGAAGTGCACCACCAACAATAGCTTATTAGGTTTGCCTACTTTGCGACATTGAAATTAAACCACGGGAAGAGCAATTAGGCGCAAGCAGAACCTTTAAACTTTCTGATCTTCTTTCACCCTTATGACCACGAGAAACTAATAAAAATTGTTATTAAATCCATTTGTTTAAAGCATACATTTTAAATATGTAGAAGACTAGGTTTTTACACCCTGACTAAGTTTAATTACTGAAGGGGTTTTCTTTGAATATTAGTTACGCCTTTATGCTAACGAGATACATATGTGTGAAATTTGTTCACTTTAAATCATATTTTTTATTCTTCCAAAATATGCTATTTACAGTTAAGCAGACTGAATCCAAAACTTTCCAGTTCAGACGTAATATATTTTCTTGAGTGCACCACCAGCAATTATATTATTAAGACTTATCTTATTAAGACTTGGTTGTTTAGCGACATCAAATCAAACCACAAGAAGAGCGATTAGGAACAACCAGAGCCGTAATTGCCTTCTGATCTTCACTCGTATGGTCACGAGAATCTAATAAATATTGTATGTTGAATTCATTAGTTTAATGCGTGAACTTTAAAATATCTCGCTATATTTAACAAACTAGATTTATGCACCCTGGCTAAAATCAATTACTCAAGTTTTCCTTAAAAATTAGAATTTTACGCTTCTATACTGGCAAACTACTTATGAAGTTTCTTCGGTGGATTGCAAAGAAAGTGCTGGTGCGTATTTAATATTAGGAATTATGTGCATGTTTCTGAACTTAATATAAAATCTACAGAAGTTTTGAAAGTAAGCATACGCTGTACAATTACAGATTCTCCAATTTTATAGACTATCTACTACTAAAGATTCTCCAACAATTTTTAATTTATTGAGAATGGGAAACACATTAAACCGGCAGTATAAATCCTCTTCGATGTCTCTTATAATAGATGGCAGCTTGAAATCCTTCCATAATGTACTTTATTAACTTATAATATACTTTATTGACTTATAATATACTTTATTAACTTATACTTTATTAACTTATAATATACTTTATTAACTTATAATTTATTAACTTATAATATACTTTATTAACTTATGTTTATAACATACTTTATTAACTTATAACATGCTTTATTAACTTATAATATACTTTATTAATTTATACTTATACTATATTAATTTATAATATACTTATTTTCAATTTTAATTACAAAAGTTAAGCTGTTTATAGATTTTCAAAAAATTGATACACTAAACCATTTTATATCCACAAGAGATACATTAACTTCTTTGATTGAAGCTATAGAGCCACAAATCAATATGAGCTGATTGATATCCTTGGAATCCTAACATCGTGATAAATATAGCCACCACGAAACACTTATTAATTCTGGCCACAGAATAATATTGATGTCAACTATCGAAAAGCTTTTTACGTTCCCTACAATACATAGTATATGTAAAGACATTGTGACGGGGGATCGAAAATATAGATTTTCGATTAATCTATCTAGACGTTTCGAGCATCCCTGAACATTTTGACTAATCATTAAATGCCTGTCTATCAATTAGTCAGAGACGAAATCTTTCAAATTAAAAAAATAATGAATGGAATTTTGGTACTATGACTTTAATTGACGTAGTCAGAGGGCAGGAAAAGGAACACGATTTTAAAATTTTTTTTTCGGGATAGATAAATCGCTGTAAAAAATTGAATTAAAAAATGTAATATATACATATATATATATATATATATATATATATATATATATATATATATATATATATATATATATATATATATTGTAATATATATATATTACAATACATATATATATATATTATACAATTTTTTTAATTTAACTATATGGAATCATTTAGAGGGCCTTAATATCCGCCGCTTTGCGATTATTACATATTTTGATCAAAATAAAAAAGTCGCAAAAAATAAATACACTAACTACTATCAAATGATCGATGATTTGAAAATACATATAACCAGAAAGAATATGAAACTATTTTGGGTGTTATTACGTTAGCAGCGTAACCAGGGAGAAATAAGGGGGTGGGGAGTAACCAAATATTTTGTTTCTCATTTCTCCAAATATCATTTCCACGAACTTCAACAGGTTCAGATGAATTCCTGTGGGAATATGATCCCCAAGTCTTCACCTTTTCGACGACACTATATCACGTACCATTTTCCAGATATTACAAAAGCCACTTTCCTTATATAGAGCGTTGTCCGCTCAAAATATGAAGGGAATTCCATATTTGGTATGCTTAATTTAATCAGTGAGATAGTCACAAGAAAGCTGAAATTTTTAATCCCATTCCATTCTCGGCCATCGGACCATCCTCATATTATATTCTCCCAGAGAGGAGTACAGTGATTGCGGTTATATACTAGCGACAACTACAACAATTAGACGTAGTGCAAAATTGTTATTTACCTTCCCCAAGTAGATTTTGATTATGGGATATTGTATGTATATGCATATATTCAAAGATTTTACCAATATTTTGCAATTCAATAGACAGGTTTAATATTAAACTATATTTCGCCTCCCAAATCTGGAGTTAATCGGTTAACCCTCTTACCCACGCATTCACCATTCCAACCGAACTACTTGCGAAATCATTGGTTCATAAGCCCTCGGTTCGCAGCAGTTTCACTTTCATTAGAAACTCGTATTCACCACCCAAATATCAACTGTAGCTAGTCGGTTTCTGGTCGCTGGGTCACAGGTTGAAAGATGGAATTCTATTGGATGAGGCACATCAAGTGGGTTTGTGTACATTCGGGCTTGCAGCTGCAAACAATATTTTCTTTTCCGTTCAATAAATTGCATGATTCGCTACAATAAATTGCATGCGCTTTTTAAATTTAGATTTTTTTTTTCTTGATTGTCTTCGATTTGAAATTATGGCTGCCCGAAAGATATTTACGGCCTTTGAGAAGGAACTCATAATTGAGCTGGTACACTTTCAAATTCAAATAAGACAGCACAAAAACCAATAAAATGAGTGTTGCAGAAAACAGTTGCCTGGTAAGTGATAGCTGACGTTTTTAATTCCACAAATGGAACAAAAAAACAACTCTGTCAGTGCTATAGAAATTTAAAAAGAAGAAGAAATAATGAAAAAATTGAAGACTGGATATGGCCAAATTTGTATTAAATGTTTCTAACATACTACCTAGCAGTTTCTATCACAGTAGTTTTAAAATGTGAAAAAAATCCAAATCGAAATGTAAGTTTATGAGACATAATTGAATTTGAATAATCTATTATATTCTAGTTCTTTTTAACACTTTAAAACAAAGTTGAAAAGTGTTTATGACTTTGTTAATTCTGTCTGTCTGTCTGTCTGTCTGTCAGTTAGCACGATAACTGCTGTAAAAATGACAATCAAAATGAAATTTTAGTATGTTGTTCAGGCGGTCTGTAGGACCTATGGGAATATAAATGAATAATATCATCCAATTACTTTTGGATTGAACCCGGGTCGAAAAAATGAACTACATTGAACCCTATGGGACCTAATTTTTCAAACATTTTTTAAGCGGATTTAAAATTCGCAAATTGCTTCGAAAATTTTAGGTAATATTTATTTTTTTCCATAAAATGTATAAAAAAAAAATTCAGCAAAATAAATTCAGTAGTTATTTAAATAAAAATGAAAATAATAATTACACCTCTTATATGAAGCGATCACGTAACCATGATATGAAAAGACTAGCAGCATACCCGTTCTTCGTACGGAGTATATAATATAAAGAAACTTGAAATTCGTAATCATGCCCAAATTCTTATAGTATACTAAATGACATGTTTAATCAAAATATTCTGTTAAAATATTTAATATAATGCTCCTAAAAAGAAGTTTAAGAATCTCTGTTCTCGCTATATAAAATTATCTTCATGGACATATCTGAAGAATAAAACATCTTGGACTCCTTATGTAAGCAAATATAAAAAAAAATATGGAATTGAGTCAATATATGCAAAATAAAAGCGTTAAAATTGTATGGGACCCGTACTAATTATATACGCGAATATTAGACAATATAACCTGTATTAGTAGATTACATGTATAAATTGAAAATACCAATAAACCCGTAATCTTTAAATCTGAAGACAGTCATTTATTCCAATATATGTCAAAATTAAAGTACTAAAATTATATGGGAAGATATACACGTACTACTTATAATGTCCGATTATTAGTAGAAGATTACCCGTTTTGCAATATGAGTCACAAATGTTTTTTGGTAAAATACAACAGACGACGTAATAAATTGAATATATAATTAATCCCCTTAATCTTCATACCAGAAGACTGTACTTGATTCCAATATATATGCCAATATATGTCAAAATATATGCCAATATACCTGTACTACTTATATTCTCGTAGGTTAGAAGATATACCCGTGCATTCCTAGAAGATTACTCGTACAACGTACAATATGCGTGTGTCAGCAATTTTTGCCGCAATAAAACAATGGCGTAATAACTTAAAAATATCAATAATCCCTGAATCAATAATTCCGGAAAATATCAATAATAATAATGTTTAATCCTGAAGAGTATAATTGATATTATCCAGTCCAAAATGAAATGGCAATGAAATTTTTTTTATATACATATCTTCATTATTCAAATCGGAAAGGATTTAATAAAAATCGTCTGCCGCATAAACACATTGGATTTAAATCCGTTGCTAAGCGACATGATATCATTTGCTTCAAATAAATTGGTAGAAAAAATATCGTCTAAATAGTTATATTTCTATGGAACATTTGGCGACAGTTTCGTCAAATTAGCTACATTTTAAAAAATCGCCAAATTTATCGCCAAGTGGGACTGTAGAACTGACAGTTCCACTTTGCGACAAATTGACGAAATATCATCACAATACTATCCCCTAACAAAAACAATTAATATCATTTATGTAGCGCAATTTTATCAATTTCAAGATATTTTTATAGATTTGAAAACATTTTTATCAATTTGGTGACATTTTAAAAATTCGCTAAATGTATTACTAAGTAGGATGGTTGGTCTGACAGATAAATGCTAACCAAACATCATTTCAGTACTCTCTTCTAACAAAACAAAGAAAAATTTCATTGATATGTAGAAGACCCAAGCCACACGACCAACCCGAAGGTTTATGGCAGCTGTTTGTGTGTCGTTTATATCAATTTGGCAAAGTTTAAGAAAAGTTGTCAAATTAGCGATATCCCTCCAAATTCGTAGCTTTGAATTTGCAGATCTGAATGAAACATTCTTATCCCGTTTGAATATACTAAATGAAAACACTACAATTGTATTAGAAGATATACCCGCTCTACTCTTTTTCTGTTTCAACAATCGGCTATATGAATTTATTGGCTAAACACAATATATGAGTTTAGTAGCTAAATACGATATAAGCTTGAAAACTCTTTGCCAAAATAAATGCAATTGATGTATGCAGTCAGCAATTAATATAATTAAAAGAAAAATCAAACCGTCCATTCATAAGATATACTTTTATATCCATTTATTTATTATTTAAATCGAAAAAAAATAATAAAAACATTAACAAACACATTTAATTTAATTGCGATGCCGAGCAACATGATATATCCTCCTAAAATGTTAAAATTTATTAACCACTAACAGCACACCCGTTATTCGTACGGAGTGTATAATTTAAAGAAACTTAAAGTTCGCAATCATGTGCAAATTCTGTTGAAATATTAAATTTATTGCTCCTAAAGAGAAGTTTAAGAATATATGTTCTCACTATGCAAAATTGTCTTCACGATCAGATCTGAAGAATAAAACATCCTGCCCCCTTTTGTAAGCAAATTTACAGAAGAAAAAATAGGAATTGAATGAATATATGCAACCCCGTACTAATTATATTGTCGCAGATCAGAAAATATGCCAATGTATTAGTAGAAGATTACCCGTATTACAATATGCGTCTCAAAAATATTTGCCAAAATGAAAGAGATGACGTAATAAATTGAAAACATCAATAATATCCGTACTCTTTATACCAGAAGGTCGTAATTGATTCCAATATATGCCAATATATATCAAAACATATGTCAATATACCTGTACTACTTATATTCTCGTAGATTAAAAGATATACACGTGTATTTGTAGAAGATTCGTACAACATACAATATATGAGTTTAAACAATTTTTGTCATAATAAAATAATTGCATAATAACTTGAAAATATCAATAATCCTTGAATCAATAATCCCCGAAAATATAAATAATAATAATTTTTAAACCTGAAGACCGTAATTGATATTATCCAGTCAAAAATGCTATAAGAAAAATCAAATCGTTCTTTTCTAAAATATATTTTTATATCCATTTATTTATTATTCAAATCGAAAAAATAATTATTAAAATTAACAGACAGATTTAATTTAATTGCGTTTCTGAGTAACCTGATATAAGATAGAATCTTATAACATGTTAAATATGTCATGTCTTATAACATAAACTGCGAAATTAAATAACGATTTTGATTTCTCTATACTTCTCATTGTTCCGTAAAAGCGTGTTTTAAATAAACCATGAACCATGGAGATAGATTTCCCCTTTAAATCATGTTTCAAACAATTCATGTTTTCAGAAAGTGACTAATTAACGCAAAAAATCTCCCATCAAACTCATAGATTAAATTTTAATTCACTTTCAAACGATTTTCAAGCTTTTCGTTTGGATAAACCACGGAGTTAGGGAGTAGAACTCCTAGGAAAAAGTTCCGTTTTTCATTAATATCTCGACAACCCCAGGTCTTAGGAACTCGAAACTTGGACAAAATTTATGGGGGGATATTTCAAGGCTATTCACCAAATTTCATTAAATTCGGTTCAGCCGTTTTTCCGTGATGATGAGACAAACGAAAATTTCGTTTTTTACTAATATATCGAGAACCACTGGTCGTAGAAACTCAAAACACGGATATAATTTTAAGTGGGGCTATTTCTGGGCTACCCACAAAATTTCATCAAATTCGGTTCAGCCGTTCTCCCGTGATGGTGTGACAAACAGACAGACAGACAGACAGACAGATTTTCATTTTTATTTATATAGATTTACTAGCAGCATACCCGTTCTTCGTACGGAGTATATAATATAAAGAAACTTGAAATTCATAATCATGCGCAAATTCTTATGGTATACTAAATGACATGTTTAATCAAAATATTTTGTTAAAATATTTAATATAATGCTCCTAAAAAGAAGTTTAAGAATCTCTGTTCTCGCTATATAAAATTATCTTCATGGACATATCTGAAGAATAAAACATTTTGGACCCCTTATGTAAGCAAATATAAAAAAAAAAATATGCAATTGAATCAATATATGCAAAATAAAAGTTAAAATTGTATGGGACCCGTACTAATTATATACGCGAATATTAGAAAATATAACCTGTATTAGTAGATTACATGTATAAATTGAAAATACCAATAAACCCGTAATCTTCAAATCTGAAGACAGTCATTTATTCCAATATATGTCAAAATTAAAGTGCTAAAATTATATGGGAAGATATACACGTACTACTTATAATGTCCGATTATTAGTAGAAGATTACCCGTTTTGCAATATGAGTCTCAAATGTTTTTTGGTAAAATGCAACAGACGACGTAATAAATTGAATATATAATTAATCCCCGTAATCTTCATACCAGAAGACTGTACTTGATTCCAATATATATGTCAAAATATATGCCAATATACCTGTACTATTTATATTCTCGTAGGTTAGAAGATATACCCGTGCATTCCTAGAAGATTACTCGTACAACGTACAATATGCGTGTGTCAGCAATTTTTGCCGCAATAAAACAATGGCGTAATAACTTAAAAATATCAATAATCACTGAATCAATAATTCCGGAAAATATCAATAATAATAATGTTTAAACCTGAAGAGTATAATTGATATTATCCAGTCCAAAATGAAATGGCAATGAAATTTATTTTATATACATATCTTCATTATTCAAATCGGAAAGGATTTAATAAAAATCGTCTGCCGCATAAACACATTGGATTTAAATCCGTTGCTAAGCGACATATCATTTGCTTCAAATAAATTGGTAGAAAAAATATCGTCTAAATAGTTATATTTCTATGGAACATTTGGCGACAGTTTCGTCAAATTAGCGACATTTTAAAAAATCGCCATATTTATCGCCAAGTGGGACTGTAGGACTGACAGTTCCACTTTGCGACAAATTGACGAAATATCATCACAATACTATCCCCTAACAAAAAACAATTAATATCATTTATGTAGCGCAATTTTATCAATTTCAAGATATTTTTATAGATTTGAAAACATTTTTATCAATTTGGTGACATTTTAAAAATTCGCTAAATGTATTACTAAGTAGGATGGTTGGTCTGACAGATAAATGCTAACCAAACATCATTTCAGTACTCTCTTCTAACAAAACAAAAAAAAATTTCATTGATATGTAGAAGACCCAAGCCACACGACCAACCCGAAGGTTTATGGTAGCTGTTTGTGTGTCGTTTATATCAATTTGGCGACATTTCTGTCAATTTGGCAAAGTTTAAGAAAAGTTGTCAAATTAGCGATATCCCTCCAAATTCGTAGCTTTGAATTTGCAGATCTGAATGAAACATTCTTATCCCGTTTCAATATACTAAATGAAAACACTACAATTGTATTAGAAGATATACCCGCTCTACTCTTTTTCTGTTTCAACAATCGGCTATATGAATTTATTGGCTAAACACAATATATGAGTTTAGTAGCTAAATACGATATAAGCTTGAAAACTCTTTGTCAAAATAAATGAAATTGATGTACGCAGTCAGCAATTAATATAATTAAAAGAAAAATCAAACCGTCCATTCATAAGATATACTTTTATATCCATTTATCCATTTATTTATTATTTAAATCGAAAAAAATAATAAAAACATTAACAAACACATTTAATTTAATTGCAATGCCGAGCAACATGATATATCCTCCTAAAATGTTAAAATTTATTAACCACTAACAGCACACCCGTTATTCGTACGGAGTGTATAATTTAAAGAAACTTAAAGTTCGCAATCATGTGCAAATTCTGTTAAAATATTAAATTTATTGCTCCTAAAGAGAAGTTTAAGAATATATGTTCTCATTATGCAAAATTATCTTCACGATCAGATCCGAAGAATAAAACATCCTGCCCCCTTTTGTAAGCAAATTTACAGAAGAAAAAATAGGAATTGAATGAATATATGCAACCCCGTACTAATTATATTGTCGCAGATCAGAAAATATGCCAATGTGTTAGTAGAAGATTACCCGTATTACAATATGCGCCTCAAAAATATTTGCCATAATAAAAGAGATGACGTAATAAATTGAAAACATCAATAATATCCGTACTCTTTATAACAGAAGGTCGTAATTGATTCCAATATAGGCCAATATATATCAAAACATATGTCAATATACCTGTACTACTTATATTCTCGTAGATTAAAAGATATACACGTGTATTTGTAGAAGATTCGTACAACATACAATATATGAGTTTAAACAATTTTTGTCATAATAAAATAATTGCATAATAACTTGAAAATATCAATAATCCTTGAATCAATAATCCCCGAAAATATAAATAATAATAATTTTTAAACCTGAAGACCGTAATTGATATTATCCAGTCAAAAATGCTATAAGAAAAATCAAATCGTTCTTTTCTAAAATATATTTTTATATCCATTTATTTATTATTCAAATCGAAAAAATAATTATTAAAATTAACAGACAGATTTAATTTAATTGCGTTTCTGAGTAACATGATATAAGATAGAATCTTATAACATGTTAAATATGTCATGTCTTATAACATAAACTGCGAAATTAAATAACTATTTTGATTTCTCTATACTTCTCATTGTTCCGTAAAAGCTTGTTTTAAATAAACCATGAACCATGGAGATAGATTTCCCCTTTAAATCATGTTTCAAACAATTCATGTTTTCAGAAAGTGACTAATTAACGCAAAAAATCTCCCATCAAACTCAGAGATTAAATTTTAATTCACTTTCAAACGATTTTCAAGCTTTTCGTTTGGATAAACCACGGAGTTAGGGAGTAGAACTCCTAGGAAAAAGTTCCGTTTTTCATTAATATCTCGACAACCCCAGGTCTTAGAAACTCGAAACTTGGACAAAAGTTATGGGGGGATATTTCAAGGCTATCCACCAAATTTCATTAAATTCGGTTCAGCCGTTTTTCCGTGATGATGAGACAAACGAAAATTTCGTTTTTTACTAATATCTCGAGAACCGCTGGTCGTAGAAACTCAAAACACGGATATAATTTTAAGTGGGGCTATTTCTGGGCTACCCACAAAATTTCATCAAATTCAGTTCAGCCGTTCTCCCGTGATGGTGTGACAAACAGACAGACAGACAGACAGACAGACAGACAGACAGACAGACAGACAGACAGACAGATTTTCATTTTTATTTATATAGATTGCTGGTGAACCAATATCTTTCAAGTTTTATACACTTTGTTGTACTTTTAGATCATAATGAATAACAGAATTGGTGAATCCTACTATCAACAAACTGTGGTCAAATGGAAAACTTGCCATGTTATAGTAATTATGCAAACATAAGCTAAAATGGTAAATAAATCAAAATACGTTTATCATAAAAGCTACTTGATCAACTATTATTTGAAAATCCTTGATGGGAAAAAAAGCCGAGCTCAGTAGGTTATTATTAGTATTTTCCTCTTTAAATACAAAGTAGTTAACAAAGAAAGTAGTTAACAAACTTTCAAATATGTGAGGCAAACATTTAAAATCTTAGTAATAATAATACATTTTATAAATCTATATTGCAAACGATATATTTATGCCTAATACAAAAGAATTTAAGTACCTTGTTGAGAAACTCCTATAAAGAGAAAGACAGAACGCCAATGATTGGCACCATCGACTTTGCGATAAAATAATCGGTGCCGTTTAAAAGTAATTTCGTGTCATTCGAACATAATTTTTTAGCTGTTTTTCGAAAAGATAATAGTTGATCATTAAGTATATTTTATGATAAACGTATTTCGATTTGTTTACCATTTTAGCTTATGTTTGCATAATTACTATAACATGGCAAGTTTTCCACTTGGCCACAGTTTGCTGATAGTAGGATTCACCAATTCTGTGATTCATTATGATCTAAAAATACAACAATGTGTTTAAAATTTGAAGGATATTGGTGCAACAGGAATAAATCTTTAATATATATATGTATAATTTGAAGCTATTTACTCCTAGGTTTTGAAGACAGTGTAAATAATGCATTCAAGGTGATATTTACATTACAAACCAAGTGTAAAAGAAAGAAAAGACTTATAACAACTAAGAAAAGACTTATAACAACTAAAAATTATTATTAATACATATTACAGTTACAGAAATTATAAAATAAGTGTTTAAAATAAATACTTTATTAAAAAAGAAGTTTCAATTAGAATATTGTAGAACTTACCTCGCACAAGTATGCTCCCGTACCGGGTATCCAATTATTTATTAGCCATTGTTTTCTTTTTCTTCGTTTCTGGGAAAGCGAAATAGCCTAAAACCCTTTCTAGAATGACTAGAGCAGTTAAGTACAGAACAAGCACCCATAATTATTTCAATAATACTTCCTAAAGTGAAAATACGAATAGAGCTAATGCTAATGGATTGCGCTTCCAGCTATTGTGGGCTTCAATATGCTTAATAAGTCAGCCTATAATAGAGGAGCTCTAATTTTTTCTATGACGTCATTTGAATGAATGGCAGTTGTTTTCGATGAAGTTTTCAAATATAATAAATTATTGTAGTATTATGATGATTTTAAAAATATTACCGAGGAATGTACCGCATTTTAGAGATGTTCAAACCAGGCAATTTATATTTCAATGCCTTCATTTGAATGAAGTTTATTTTTTTCGATGGAGGTTTTAGTTTTCAAATATAATAAATTAATGTAGTATTGTGATAAGTTTAAAAATATTACTTAGGAATGTATTGCATTTTAGAGATGTTTAAATAAAATTGCATTGAAGTTCGAAAGTGTTTCATAATCAATGCTTTAAGCATGCTTGATCTTTCTTGTTATTTTATTCATTTTTGTCCTAACAGACAGTAAATTTTCTAAAATTTTAAAATTTTGTAAACAGTGCTTTGTAGCATCCAATAATCTAGTTTTTGCTTGCTTATACAACAATTAACTTGCAAATAATAATAATTTTTTTAATTGATCTAACATTTTTTTAGAACTCAATTTCATAAGTAGTAAAACATTAATTTACACAATATAACCCAAACAGAAAAATCGGTTTAGTTTTAAAAGCATTGGCATTAGACAAATTGTCGGTAGTGTGACTAAAAAACATTAGGCTCTAATGCAAAATGGCAAAAGGCCTGTATATATATTGAATAAATGATATAAGAATATTAAGTATTACTTGGTTTTATCCATTAAATAGTAAGAATAAAGTAGGTTTCTTATCTGCTGCTATGAAGCTCACACTCCCATAAAAAAATATCATGGAAAAATAGAAAGTAAGTGCTAAAAAATAGTTTATTAAATATTAATATTTTTGAAAAAGAAGACAAACGTTTCTATCAAATGTCAACAAATTTCATTCTAAAATAATTTTCGTCTAGATTTAGCCTTTGTAGCCATCGATTAGTTAAGACTTCAATTTTTTCAGCAACTTCCAGCTAAACCGTGCTAATGCATATGGATATTACTCCATGATATTCCTCAGAAAATTCTTTATTAATTTTAATTTCAAAAACACATGTTTTGGTGTTAACATCGTGGCAGAAATAGTTTAAAATTATATTAACGAAGAATGCACTTCAGAAAAATTAGCATTCATATCATAGCTTTTTAAGATAATCAGCTCAGAAAACTCAAAAATATTTTAACATTAGTTTTCTAAATTTGTGAAATTTAAAGACAGGATTTAGATTTTTTTTAATATATGATTATTTTATCATTATCAGTGGCGAAGCATGACAAAATACTTTTAGAAGATGGAAAACCAGGGATAAAATTTGCAAATAAATTTTCATGCTATATATTTTAATTAGGTTACAAATAAAATAAAGTAAACGTCAGCAGTATCAGATGAATATCCCAGATTATCAGATATTAAACTTAAATAGGGATAAGAAATGAAAAACATAATTTAAATCACAATAATAGACAATGTATGTGATATTTTTTTGCCTAAAGCATTACACAGGCTGAATTATGCTGTGCAGTATTCAAAAAACATTTAACTTAATTTTAAAATTACCAGGTAAACTTCAAAGAACATAAATCTGCATATAAAAGCATTTAGTCTATTATAGTAGAAATATGTCATTACAGCCCAATAAACCTAAACAGTGCTATACAGAATTTGTAGGCACCTATGCAACCAATGCGAGCCCTCCTACTACACCCTACTTTACAAATTATTGACATTTTTATCGTAAACTGTTTATATGGCACAGGGCTCCAAGCCTCCTTAACCCCTATGCAAAGCACCCTTTTGCCCTACCTGCCGGTGGCTGTTTACTGCCGGCTCCAATGTTTATCTGTTAAGTTTATTGTAATGACTGAATTACAGTGAAGATAAATTAATGACATTTTGGAACTTTATTACAGTGGAACCACGGTTTCGAGTTTCTCTGTGGAACCGATAAAATAACTTTATATGCGGGAAGACACACAGCATGGAAAAAACATGTAAAATACATGTAAAAACAATACATGTAAGGAAATAAATACTCACCAAGCTTAACTTTTTCACTTGTTAAAAAAATTTCAGATTCACATAAAAAAATTCCAAACGTATTAAAAACAGTATATTTATATATTGCATTCACAATCAATTTGCGGATGGCAGCATTCCGAAACTGCTGTGGCTCAAAGGACGGATCGTTTCGCTGCAGAACTGTATCCGAAGGACAGCACATTTTCTTGCACTAAGCCTAACTCCTGGGAAAAATCTCATATTCTCAACACAGCATTTTACTTTTTTAAGGACCAAAGGAAATATTTATTTTGCATTTGATGTATACGTTCCACACAAATTATTTTTTATTTAAATATTAAAAATTCAAATAATTAAAAATTATTAATTAACTTGATTAAAAGTTATTTGTCACGCAGGAAATATATCCAAATGGTTGTACCCAAAACTCCATATAGTTAATAAAGATTATGTACAATTTTTGATAAAAAAATTGCGTTGTTACTAATTAATACTCCTTTTGCGCCTTATACGCCTTTTTAATACGCCTTTATATGTCAAAGAACTGCCATTACCCAGGAAATAATTGTGTGAGCATTTTCTTTCGATTTCATTTCTAATGAAATGTCTTTTGGCATGGGTAAACGAAGAGAGATTTGTCTCTCCTGAAAATCCTGACTGACGCTTAGACGAAACAAGACGTCGACATTGAGCTTTGTGCTAGACAGACCAAAAATACTTTATTCACACAGAGAATATTTTATACATTTATTTCAGATAATATATGTAATTAAATTAAAAGTTACTTGTACGTAAATTATTTGAATGACGCTGTCTGTCTCTCTTGTTAATTCGCCATTGATCATTATTAAGTTTGCTTGCCTTTTCAAATATAGCTGAAATCAGACATAAGCTTTTATACATTTACCATTTACATTTTACTTCGCACAATTTTTTTTAACGTTTCTTTCTAATGTAGGACCCTAAACCTTGGTGGGGGCCCCAATACACTTCATTGGCATAGTTAGGCCACTGGCCGATACGGTGGCTGAGCGGTCAGGCAAGTGTTTCTTCCTGCTCGCTCGGCTGCCGGATTGTGGGTTCGAGTCCCACCTGCGGGAATGGAAATTGTGATGTTGGAAGTAGTGTGTTCCGTCTCTACTGGTGCGTCAGAACAATATCATGTGACTTTTATTTTAATTACATATATTACCTGAAACAAATGTATAAAATATTATCTGTGTAAATAAAGTATTTTTGCTCTGTTTAGCACTCAATGCCAACTCCTTGTTTTCTCTAAGCGTCAGTCAGGATTTTCAGGAGAGATAAATTTCTCTTCGTTTACCTATGCCAAAAGATATTTTATTAGAAATGAAACCGAAAGAAAGCGCACACACAACTACTTCCTGCGCAATGACAGTTCTTTGGCATACATGTCTAAGCTATATGGATATTAATATTTCGATGTATTTAAAAGTAAATAAATAAATATTGGGGGGGGGGAGGTAATTGTCTGACGTATCTTACGGATTCAGTTCACAGATCGTCAGAAAGAACTTTCTTCAATCTTTCCTATGATGTCAAGATCGAAACTCTGTATAATTTAGATCGTTAAGGAACCGATTTGTGTGAAAATCGCTCAAAATCATGCTTTAAAATAACTAAAAAACTAATGTCAAATTTTCAAAAAAATGCTTGTCAATGTTTGATGTTCCGGTAATTCATCTAACTTTGTACAGACTTTCGTGGATGTTTGAAGCTTAAATGTTGCGCTATAAATGACACACGCATACACATACAGACAAACATATTCTTTTGTTATGCAAGATTATCAGTAAAACATATATTTTCCTTTTTAGCGATACATTCCTGCTACTTTTATAATTAAGAACGTATTGCCTTCCTGAAGGCTCAGGCCACTCGACTGGCCCTAAGGCTTGCAGCAGTTTTTTGAGTGGCCGGGCGTATTGCCTTCCTGACTGATCACGGAACTTCCTGACTTATCCATGCTGATCACGCTAATTTCTGTCTGAGTGCTGATCACGTAAAATCAAATTTGATCCTTTCAAAGCATATTGTTCATATTAAGTAAAGGACTTTGAAATATTGTATTGGACTTTGAAATATTGTACAAGTCTTCAAGCATTTAGGTAACATACTTTTCATGCATTTCCAGAAACAATTTAAATAGATAAAGCATTTTCGTTGTTTAAATATTCTTGGCCGTCCAACAAGTTCAAAGGCAAGCCTCAGGAAAGAGCAATTAGAAGTGATCAAAGACATAATTGTTTTCTGATATTCATTCGCACCAATGGTTTCTAAGAACTAATAAATATTGTACGGTGAATTCATTAGTTGAATGTATCAACTGTAAAATAAGTCGTCATCTTTAGAAAACTGCCTTTTTAAACACCCTATGCAAGCTTAATTACTTAAGGATGTCTGGAAAATTAGCTTTTAAATACATTGACAAAATGATTATACGTAAATTTTCAGGCGGAATGAATAAGCTGGGTCAGGTTCATGAAGTATTTAGAAAATGGCATGCATTCTTGAATGGTGGTTATTATATACATTAAGCATGTGTTGTAAAATTAATATATATAAAAGGTATGTAGTAAATTAATAAGTGATGACAAAAATAACTTGAGCATTAAAGATATGTTATACAGGGCTTGATTATTGCATTGGCCTCTAGGGCAGCAGCCACACTTTAAGGATCCCCCTAAATTTTGTGTAATAAAAATTTGAAGTTTATATAATTTTTTAATTAATTTAATACTAATTAATTTAATATTTGTCATTTTAAAGTAATGTTAGTAGTTTTAAATATTATAGATATATTGAAGTAAAACTTTAGAAGTTTTCTACAAAAGGTTCTTCGAGGCTATGATTCTGAGCCCCCCAAATTTGTTATGTGTTAATGTTTTGCATGTGTTTCATATGCCGCGACGGTATTGGGACCCCGAATTAACACCAGGCTATGGGCCTCACATTGACTTGATTATGCCCTGGTCTTGTATTTAAGTTTAAAGATTATGGGCATACTAGCCTTTCACCCGCGCTTCGCACGTTCCCAATGGCTATTTGTCTTAATGCCCATATATGTGACACCTACATACTTAATCAAAGTTGGTTATAACCATTTTAATAGATGGCAGCTAATATATATACAATTGTGTATTTATTATTTCTGAGAGACAAAGTGGTGGTGTAAGTTTTTTGGAAATTCCTCTCTAACGTTACCCATAATTCACATTTTTGGATTTTTTTTTCCCGTTGATCTGGAAGCCCAGATGAATTGAATGAGACTAAAATTGAAATTCTGTCTCGTGTGGAAGTGCTCCATCATTTTGAAAAGCGGTTTTGAATTTTTGAAGTATTTCTTTGCATCGTCACCCTGGTTCAAATTTTCGAAATATTAGATTTTTCAGTTGACCTAGATACTGAGACGTTTCGAGAGAGGCAAAAACTAAGATTCTATCTAGAGCGGAGGTGGTCGATCATTTTGATACATCAAACCCCTCACTCACCCCTCAGTGAGTTCAGTTCATATAGTTATGCATACTGTGCCTTTTGCAATTTACGAGCTTTACGGGAAAATGGTTGATTTCTTGTATAAAAAAGCACTGGAACGAAACATAGTTCCGATTTAAGGTTTTACTTCGATATGAAATCTGATGGAGAAGAATGTAAAATCGATCCAGCTATAGTCTCCAGGAACTGATAAATATTATTAGTTCCTACAGACGATAGAAAATTATTCATAAGTAAATTAACACACTTAAAATATTAAAATAAATTGATCAATTAAGTCAAGTGTATTTATTTATATTTTGTGTGTTCGTCTCTCCAGTTTGAGAACCTGGGGCTTACATGCTCCACCCCTAGCGACGGCATCATAGGTAAGTCCTATAGTGGTAATTTTGATAAGGACAATTCTACCTTATGACACTAGCCTTTCACCCACGCTTCGCACGTTACCAATGGCTATTTGTCTTAATGCCCATATATGTGACACCTACATACTTAATCAAAGTTGGTTATAACCATTTTAATAGATGGCAGCTAATAGATATACAATTGTGTATTTATTATTTCTGAGAGACAAAGTGGTGGTGTAAGTTTTTTGGAAATTCCTCTCTAACGTTACCCATAATTCACATTTTTGGATTTTTTTTCCCGTTGATCTGGAAGCCCAGATGAATTGAATGAGACTAAAATTGAAATTCTGTCTCGTGTGGAAGTGCTCCATCATTTTGAAAAGCGGTTTTGAATTTTTGAAGTATTTCTTTGCATCGTCACCCTGGTTCAAATTTTCGAAATATTAGATTTTTCAGTTGACCTAGATACTGAGACGTTTCGAGTGAGGCAAAAACTAAGATTCTATCTAGAGCGGAGGTGGTCGATCATTTTGATACATCAAACCCCTCACTCACTCAGTGAGTTCAGTTCATATAGTTATGCATACTGTGCCTTTTGCAATTTACGAGCTTTACGGGAAAATGGTTGATTTCTTGTATAAAAAAGCACTGGAACGAAACATAGTTCCGATTTAAGGTTTTACTTCGATATGAAATCTGATGGAGAAGAATGTAAAATCGATCCAACTATAGTCTCCAGGAACTGATAAATATTATTAGTTCCTACAGACGATAGAAAATTATTCATGAGTAAATTAACACATAAGTAAATTACATTATTTACTTATATTTTAGATGCAATAGTGAGACCATATTGTATCTTGCATTGGGGTTACTCAAAGTTCAAATTTTAGAGATCCTAATAGGGTTTTGGCATTCTTTCACTCATATGGCGTACATGGACGTGTCAAAATAGACTGGGGATAAAAAAAGAACTATTGTCTCTCTAGTTCGTGGATAGAGCGTCGACTAATCAGATGGATATATATAATTTGCATACTGGTTAGAACATAGGTGCCTTATAACTGACGTGTTCTACAAGTCATGGAGATTTAAAATATTATACCACGGACTATGTAACGCAGATTTCGATTTTTAATTGAAAGTTAATACAAACCCCTTGAAGCTCTTTATAAATATCGACAGACTAAGATGAGAACTATATGATTATAGCGCAGAGGTAGGAAGGGATTATTCTAAGCAAAACAAACCAAGATGTCCCTTTTTCAAAACGTTATTCCAAGCAATATTTACTTTAGGCAGTAAGATTCATATGCATATTAACTTACTTAACATTTTGCGCTGTTTCTCTTTAAAGATTAAAATTGATCTCTTCATTGTATAATATTATTCTAAGGTATCCCTGATTTAATAAGATTGTCTTGAAGTGAATAGTTTATATTTCAGTTAAATTTTAATAAATTTAATATTATTTTAATTTTGATTTAGTTCTTCAGCTTTATTGGAAAATTTGTATATTAATGTGAATAAAATGTAGAGTTACAGCAGTACGTTCAAATGTATAATCCTGCTTTTATGAAATAGTGTTTATATGTATTTTAACATATAAAACTAATTTATTTGATTGCATTGGTTTTTATATAAAAATAAAATTTTTATATAAGGATGCCATTGATATATATAAGTATCTCAGTAAAACTAAAATAAATTATATAGTAAATATTGAAAGTGAAAGTAGTAACAAATAAATTAAAAAATCGCAACGTAAATGTTTGGACAAATAAAATAATTAGAAACAGATGATTATTTTGAAAACGCTTAGATTTCCTTCATCAGTGCCAACAAGCCCAAAGTCTATCAATTAAAAACGACATGATAGCATAAATAGTAGACTACTGCTGCAGTGAGAGCTTCATCAAATGTAACAAAAGAACAGTAAATTTTAAAACAAAAAGAAGTATAGTATATAGAAGCAAGAAATGGGGTGCAGAAATGGGTTGACAAAGAGAAATAAATTAAATATAATTATGCCATAAATAAGGTTTAATATATAAATAATGAACCGGATTGTTGTAATTGTTACGGTTGTAAAAATCTCCAGAGAAAGCAAAATCGAAACTGATGTGCACTTCTAAATGAAATACATTAAAGCATATTATATCCATAAAAATTAACTGGAGTCTCAACTCGACTTTCTCATGTAAGAATTCACATTTTTTCTTTCAAATTTTACAAAAAAAAATTTAAAAAATCGGTATCGTGGGTTCAAATTATTACAACCATAGCGTGTTACTCTTCACTTTAAAGGACTTGAAAAATATCTCGATTGAAACCATACTTGACAATGCACCCCCCTGGGGCTTAACTTACCCCTAAAGGAGGGGGTTAATGTCTTCATGAACAAAAAAAATGTATTGCAGCTATTTTTCACAACAGTGATTGAAACTATTAAGTCTCGTGAGCATTGGGCCATAAATAAACTCTTTTATGCATGATTATATCAAATTTTGTCATATCCTGCTATGTTAAAAAATATATAATTTCGAATAAATTTCGAAGTTTTCGTTCGAATTTAAAAAAATTCTATCTGGTTCTAGATTTTTTGATAACATAACCGGATATGAAACTTCGTGAAAATCCATTAATATTTGTGGCTGTTACCCTATCCACAAGAAATCGACCACATACATCATACAGACACACTCCAGAAATGTCACTCCAGAAATAGGCAAAACGTGTTCAGGAGGGCTTAAAACATATATCGGAATCAAAATTTCGAAATCGAAAATTTCCGTAAAAACAATATTTTCTCAATACTACGTATCAGAAGGTAAAAATATCCAGAGTTCGTTTAAAAGATTTATCTATGCTACCTTATTTCCTCGAGTTACGGTAAGGCCATGTTTTATTTCTATTACGATCCCAATATCTTGTTGTAAGGGAGGAGTGAATAAATTAATTACGTCGGGTAAAGTCGTATTTTTCCAGTTTTACTTTCTCATGTTCAAACATACGAAAAGAAACCTACGGATTTGGTTCAAACATCGTTGGAAAGAATATCACTTTTATCTTTCCGAAGGTATCCAGATGGAAACTTGGTCGCTAAGGAACCGATTTGTGTGAAAATACTAAAGCATAAAATAATTATAAAACTAATTCGAAATTAAAATGATAACGTCGAGGTGCACCTTTCCGAGTCCTGAAATGCCTGTGGACGTACGACGGTTTGATTTGCAGCTACAGACCGCACACATACACACACACACACCTTCCTATATTATGCGATTCGATTTGTACATATAGTAAATCCGGTAATTACAGTGGTGCTTAATTTTCAACATCCCCAAAATTTTGTATTTTCGAAATAAATGTTTACTGTAGCGTAACACTCTTGAATATTTTAGTGCATTAACACTTATATCAAAAAATCAAGTGTCATCGCTCTCTGGCTTTTATGGAACAATAGACATTACTCCATGTCATCTCGAAAACTTAGCAAAATATATTTTTAATTATGAAAATATCTTTATTAAATATTTGATAAAATAAGAATGTCACATATTTCTCATTATTTCAGAATATTTCACACATAGCAACTCCTGGACGAGTCGGTCGGCCTGGGCTTTCGACACATAGCAACTCCTAAATAAATAATATTTTCGCATTTCTGCATACCCACCTCTTTAATGTGACCATCAATATAAAACACTTTAAATATCAATTTAAATGTGTTACTGTCTTTTTCTCCATGAAAGTCATGAAAGTATCTGGCTGATGTAATTTTTAGCACCACTGTAGTTTAATTACTATGAATTGGGCATGCATTTCTCATAATGTGACATATGTACTTCACTAGACATTTTAGGTTCAATTGCTCAAAAAATATTAATTAATAATAATAAATGCATGTGATCACTCTAGTTGTATCCCATTTAGAAATACCTTAAATTGTGCAACGCAATTATCAATCCTGAAAAAATTATTTAGTCAATATAACGTTTACCTGCAGTATAGATCTAGAAAATGCTTTATATCGTTAGAATTTTGTTTCATGAAAAATTCTACCAAATTATTTCTTTTGAGTTCTCATTAGCCTTTTAAAATTTTCAGCTAAATTTATTTCATGATGGATTAGGTCATATATTGTAAACTACGTCTAATACTTTTTCCTGAATTCTATATGCAAGTTATACGTGCGCAAGAGCAGCAATACTTTAAATAAATACATGTTATGGATACATTACGAAACTGCATGTGCTTTATAATTATTTTAACATCACTGCCATAAAGTATGATTGTATTAATAATTAGAAATATATTTGGTATCATACATTAATATCACTAGCAGAAGTAATTTGCTTTTCATGGGATAACTGTAAAATAAAACTAACGCAGCACAAAATCTGTTTTTACTGCATTAATGTTTATTACATTGATTGCAATTGCTCGGTGTTCTTAAAAGTTCTCACAAACCGTTTCCGAGATATTATGTCACATATTTCTCATTATTTCGGAATATTTCACACATAGTCTTTTTTAAAAGAATGTTTTTGCATTACTGCATACCCTCCTCTTCAGTGCCATCATCAATATTAAACACTTTATCAGTCACCCTCATAACCTTTGCACATTAAATTAAGATTAATGAAAAATTTGGTCAAAACCATGAAGCATAACGGAGCAGCATTCCATTATCTTAGAGACAATTTTCCATAGTTAAGTGGCAGAGTCAAAGTGAGCATATTCGTTGATTCACATATGCGAAAGATCTTCAAGAATAAAAGCTTCGATGAAGTACTATGTGGTGCAGCGTCGTGTCAACCCTTGCTGGGTCTTAAATTTCTAGGCAAAAGTAAAATCTAGGGACCCTCATAAAACTTTTGTAGTAAAAAAAACAATTCACATTCAGCACGAAGAAGGACCCTTAAAGTCCCAGCATTTGCCTACTTTGCTTATGATAAAAAACGGCCTAGATGTGGGGATGAAAAAAATGCTTAAGTTACTTTTTGGATGCGCGAAGAAGGTTAGAGAATTTAAGCCCTTCATGCCGCATTATAGCAAAGAATTTTCTTCGAAAGCACAAATACAGTGCCTAGAAGTAATAGTGTGCCGACCGCCTATACCTCCCAATGCTTGGAGATGTTCCTGAAAAGTCGCCTCCGCCAGACAACGTTGGTCTCGAATAAGCGGTCTAAAGCGAAGGAGTTAACATTGAAGCTAATGGGAATTTATTGCAAATGAAATGACCGATATCTTCCGAAATAAGTGAAGAATTTCTGTGAAATTAGGTGTGATTATTGTAAGTGATATACACAAAAAGTCATTTCATTTTCAGAGAGATTAAGCTAGGGATATATTCGTATTTTTAAAATTTTATTTAACTTGATTTGGTGTTCGTTCAAACCTTTGAGGTCCAAAATAATCAGGTTCATTTATCACAGTAACGTGAAATTCGTTATGACATTTCCTCTTGTGGTATATTTCGGTTCTTTCGATTTCGAAGCTTATCGGGCTAGCCCGTCATGGGCCCGTCATGGGCCCGCCATAGGGCTTTACCTGGTTTTTGAGAATAACTCAAAAATCAGAGAAAGTAGGAAATCTAAATTTAATATATCGTTTTCTTTTGGGGTATATTTTAATTCTTTCAATTTTGAACCGTACCGGGTTAGCCCGTCTTAGGCCCGCTTTAGAAACTCACCCGTTTTTGCGGTATAACTCGAGAACAGGTGTATCTAAAAATTCGAAGTTTAGCATATCCTTGTCATTTGCTGTATATTTTAACTCTTTGGATTAAAAATCTTATCGGGCTAGCCCGTCCTGAACCCAACAAGAGGAATATATCTTTTTTTTTAGAATAACTCAAAATTCGGAGCATCTAGAATGTCTAGATTTAATATATCATTGTCCTTTGGGGTACTCCTTATACGATATATTCCTCTTGTTGGGCTCAGGACGGGCTAGCCCGATAAGATTTTTAATCAAAAGAGTGAAAATATACAGCAAATGACAAGGATATGCTAAACTTACAATTTTTAGATACACCTGTTCTCGAGTTATACCGCAAAAACGGGTGAGTTTCTAAGGCTGGCCTCAGACGGGCTAACCCGATACGGTTCAAAATTGAAAGAATTAAAATATATCCCAAACGAAAACGATATATTAAATTTAGATTTCCTACTTTCTCTGATTTTCGAGTTATTCTATAAAAACAAGTAAAGTCCTATGGCGGGCCCAGGACGGGCTAGCCCAATAAGCTTCAAAATGAAAAGAACTGAAATGTACCTCAAGAGAAAACGTCATACGGAATTTCACGTTACTGTGATGAATGAATTTGATTATTTTGGACCTCAAATGTTTAAACTACCACAGATAAAGTTAAATAAAATTTTAAAAATACGAATATATCCCTAGCTCAATCTCCTTGAAAATCAAATGACTTTTGGTGTATACCACTTACAATAATCACACTAAATTTTACACAAATTCTTTAGTTATTTCGAAAGATATCGGCCATTTCATTCTCAATAAATTCCCATTAGTTTCAATGTTAACTCCTCCGCTTTAGACCGCTTATTCGAGACCAACGCCGTCTGGCGGAGGCAGTTTTTAGGGAACCTGTTTTTCGCCTCGGTCGGCACACTATTACTTCTAGGCACTGTACCACTAAGCTGAGAATTACAAATAACTATTTCGAAATATGATTTCAATATGTACTTAAAAATGCCTTTTTGGTACTCTCATCTTGACTTCTTTCCCGGTAATGGCGATTCGAACATGGATAACGTTTCCATAAAGATATCATAAGTATGGAGTGTAATGAAGTCTATTGATGTTAGCAGACTACTATTGGAATGCCACTAGAGAAATATGCATGTAGATTCATATAAAAGAGAGTAAAGAATATATACATGCAAGTGGCGTGTAACTTATAGTACTACATTGCTATCTATTGTATCCTTAAACACAACAATTTTTTTTAATAATCAGAGAAACAGATTTAAAATAATTATGTTGTATGTTGTTTACATAACATTATGTGCATATAATGTGCTTCATTAAAATTGATTTATCTCTGAGATCTGAGCTAAGAGATCATTTTTGTGGTCACTTTCGAACTCAGTACGTCAAAATTAGTAATAAATAAATTATTTCCCTTCTGAAGTAAACAACAACTTAAAATTTGCAAACCAGTGATATACTGAACTACTAGCTTAAACTGTATACTATTAGCTTCAAACAAACAACTTACGTATATTTGAAACACTAAATACGTACTTCCAGTTTCAATTTCAAGGCACAAAAAGAAAATCCATACTACCACGAAATAAACTCAAGAAAATGGATTGCGACTCATGGAGAGACAAGTAATAAAAATTCTAATTTTTCAATTACAAGGATGTTCCACTGTGCTATTAAAATTCAAATCCCCCTCCTCCCCAAAAAAACTGATTATGGCTTATTTTTTTCTACAGATAATGATTACATTTCGCTTTTTTGCCTAATTTCGTGCTTAATTAGCCAATTTCAGAACAAATGGAGATGACTCCATCTATACGATCGATATATATTCTTATAAATAATAAGAATATTAATAGAAAGAGTCTCTAGATGCATATTAACATATTCAGGAACTTCGAAGTAGGTTATACTTTTGGATGTTTTGATCTGTTACTAAAAATTTACTTTAATGACATTGTTGTACTTTAATTTTGTAAAAAAAAATTGTAGTTCTATTAAGTAATGAAGCATTTTATTAAGTAATTAGTTTATTAAGTATTAAACCGAAAAAGAACTTGTTAGATACAGAAAACGTCTAATGAAACAAATATTTTAATAAAGTTAGCACACAGAAGGACGCAAACATTCGTGATCATGACACACGTTCTCTACCAACAGAGCTTTTATGGCATTTTTATGTTCCCTGCATACATAGTAATGTACACTCAAGTACCAAAAGTCATAGGATACCTCTCTAATATCGTGTTGGGCCTCCTTTAATTCGGCGAAGTACAGCAACTCCACGTGACATGGATTCAACTAGTCGACGGAAGTCTCCAGGAGAAATGCACAGCCATGCTGTCTCGATGGTAGCCCATAATTGCTTGGTTGTTTTAGGTGTTGGAATTTGGGCACAAATGGCTTTTTCGATCATATCCCAGATATACTCAAAAGGGTTCATGTCTGGCTATCTAGGTGGCCCAATCGTGTATTGAAATTGTCCAGAATGTTCTTCAAACTAATCGCGAGCAATATAGGCCCAATGACACGGAGCATTATCATCCTGGAACATCCTATCTTAATTGGGGTAAGCGAAGTCCATAAATGGCCACTAAGAAACTGAACGTAGCGATTTCCTGGCAATGGCCGATTTAATTTGACCAGTGGACCCAATCCATGCCAAGTAAACACTCTCCATATCATTATGGAATCACCACCAGTTTGGACAGTGCCTTGTTGACACGTTAGATCCATAGCCTCTTGGAATTTGCGCCACACCTGAACGCGACCATCAGCTCATACAATTGGAAACGTGACTCATCGGACAACGATACCTTCTTCCAGTCATCTAAGGTCCATTATATGTGTTCGTGAGCCCAGATGATGCGCTGAAGCCGATGATGTGCTGTGAGTAAAAGCACTCGAGTCAGTCTTCTACTGCCATATCACATCAACACCAAATTTCTCTGCACAGACCTCACAGATACGCTTTTAGGGCGTCCCTCATTGAATGTGGTAGTCAGTTGACGTAGTGTCGTTCGTCTGTTAGCACGGACGCTTCTGCTCAGACGTCGCTGGTCTCGATCATTCAGCAAACGTGGCAGTCCACTGCGTTGCCCCTGTGGGAGGTAATTCGTCCCATGAGGTACTCTCGATACACCCTTGATTATGTCGAGTGAGAAATCTTCAAATTCTCAACAACTTCCGAAATGCTATACCCCATGCGTCGATCTCTAACTATCATTCCAAGTTCAAACTCGGTTAATTCCCGTCAGGTAGCCATTATCACGTTATTTAACGTTTCAAAATACATTTAAGAGTCCAACAGATAACACTGATAACCATCTGACTCTTTATACCCTTTTAACGCTATGTGAGCGCCACTTGTAAATTTGCATACTGCTATCCCATGAATTTTGGCACTTGAGTATATATCGAAACTACTGTGGCATGGTCGAAAATTCGAATTCGAGTTTTCGACTGAAGAGGCACGTATCAAAAATCTCTGACCTCGAATACATAATAGTTACTTATACATAATAGTTTCATACGCAAATTTTTGTTCTAAAACAAATAACATAACCTTTTAGAACACTAGCTTAAACCGTTCTCGAGATATTACACGTTTTTCAAATAAATGTATCATAAAATTACATAAAAATGAACAATCCAATATGTAACACTTAGCAATAAATAAGGCAACCTTGAGGACTAATTTAGCAAAATACCGCCAGCTTGGGAACTTTTTTTAATGTGATGCCAAATGGGCGAAAATGACCAAAATTGACAAAATTGATGCCAAATTGATGAATTACTAATAATTACATATTTTAATGGATAATATAATGGAGTATATTGCTTAACATAATGTTAGCAATATTTCCAATTGTCATGTTATATGTCATGTTATTATTATATGTGTGTATATATATGGGTTATTTTCTGTAAACGGGAGATTTACATCACCCAAGTGCTTAATAAAAGTGTTCAATAAAAGTTTGCATGACGTGAGACTGATTTTGAAACTGATTAGTTTTACTATACTGTAGTTCATATTTATCACCCATTAGCTAAAGAAATAATTTATATTTTTAATATTTAAAAACTTAGTTCTTTTAATGAATGTCATTCCCCTGCGTGCCCCAACAGCCAAATAATGAAATCACAACTTCATTTACAAGCTGTCATGTTTTAGTTTTCATTTTATTTGATGTTTTATATTAAATTAGAGAATTTAAAATAGAAACAGTAATAAAAAATTCACTATGCATTAGAGCAATATTTTAAAATAATTTTTTACAACTGTCCCCTAGATTTTTTGTCATTCACCTGCCGTTAAATTTTAACAACGCTTTCTGTACATAGATGACAATAAAATATAAATAAAGTATTATTCTTTTTTACTAAAGTGCATATTCACCATTTCAAGAGTTTGACTGTGTTAGCCATCAATCTGTGCAGGGAAATATTATAAAACTGAGTAATTTTGGGTAAGTATTTTTATTCCTGTCATTCACTTGTCTTTAATTATTCCCAGAATTAAAAAGCAAATATTTTTTTAACATATATGTGTGCCTCGTTAGTGCAGTAAACTGAATACCAAGTTAGGCTTAAATGCAAATGAAACTCATATGCTCAGAAAGTAAAACCACATGATTTGTCACTCCCCTGTCGTCATTCACCTATCTTCTTGGTCGACTAGAAAATGACGTTAGAACAGGTGAATTACTTTATGGAAGATAAAACACATAAGAAGTTAGTTCTAAATATAAGATTGCAATTAAAGCAAAACAATTTTTTTATTTTTCTGATGATATATATATATATACAAACAAAGCAGTTGCCTATATTAAGTGTCATTCCCCGGTCATGCTATATTTACTTGTCTTAAAATTAAAAATTTGCATTTTAAACAACCTATGTTAAAATATAATGCAGAAAACAGGTTGAAAAATAGAAAAAAAATATATTGTAACAAGAAAGGTGAAAAAGCCCTTTTAGAGAAAATGACCCTTATATATATATATATATATATATATATATATATATATATATATATATATATATATATATATATATATATATATATATATATATATATAGCAATGACGGTCGCTCCCTTGAGCTATTACTGTAATTATTGTTTATTAAATGTCAATTTATAACTTCTAAGTTATTCTTGTGTTTTTGCCTCACCCCACCGGCTTCACCATTAAGCGCCCACAGGCGCTTTTACGTCTCTCTCTCTCTCTGTATATATATATATATATATAGAGAGAGAGAGAGAAACGTAAAAGCGCCTGTGTGCGCTTAATGGTGAAGCAGATGGGGTGAGGCAAGAACACAAGAATAACTTAGAAGTTATAAATTGACATTTAATAAACAATAATTACAGTAATTGCTCAAAGGAGCGACCGTCATTGCTTGGATTCGCTGAAAATGGGATGGGTGTAACTGTTCCCCATGCTGAGCCTGCCTAACCGTGGATTGTGGCACACCCAGAGTATACCCCATTGCTTTTGTGCTTGTACGTGACCAAACCGCTACTGTGACCAGAATCGCCTGCTCCACACTTGACGTTCTAGCACTCCTTGCACGACCTCCACCAGACCTGGTAGCGAGAAAGGATCCCGATTCGCAGAGCTGCCGAAGCAGGCGTTCGAATGTTTTACGATTGGGCATCCGCCTATGGGTGAAACTTTATCCGTACAGTCGTTGTGCCTCTCCGTCATTCTCATTTGCAGCTCTATGGATGAAATGCATTTCGGCTTTTACCCCATTTGTAAATTTCTCCATCGCCTCAAAAGTTGGAGCTGCAAATTACTGCTGCAAACTGATGAGGCTATGCATTCGGTGTTATGAAAATTTGCTTAAGGACTCTTCTTCTTCCCCAGATGAAATTTCATACGTTGTTTTCTTCTTCAACCAGAAAATAACAACCAGAATAACGCTTTTACGTTTTCGAAACGGCCTCTCCCAACGAGTAAGCGCCTTGCAACGTTATTACGTTTCATACTCGACCCTGTAAACTATGACGAAAAATGCTTGGTTTGATGTGTACTACTACTTTATAAAGTTTGGCCCATCATTTTTTAATCACCCTGTATATATATATATACTGTATGTGTGCCTCTTAACATTTATTTTATTATCAAAAGAGATATTTTATATTACATATAGACATCACACAATTAATAAAACAGTAATGCCAGAAATTTCCAGCTCACTTAATCGTTCGGTGATTTAAGAGTGTTGGTTAATGAACTCTGCATCTTATTTACGAAGTTTTACGTTCACCTTTTTAAAAAGAATGTTTTTCTTCGCGATTAAATCCCATTGCTGCTCTTTAGGAAAACAGCCAAGTGAGTGAACTCACATTAAATTATATTACACGTAGGCAACTCAATAAAGATCCTTTTTTACATAAATACGCGAAAGAATAATTTCACGGTTGCTGGTTTATTTAATTAACACTACAAAATTCTGCGCGACCGCTACGAAGAATTTTAATTAGAGCAAGGGAAGCTGCTGCACTGGCACTGGAGAATGCAGGTTTGGGGGTAGAGGCGCTTAAGTCTTATTTTTCCTGAGATTATGAAGTTATCTATGTTGTGTGTAATTTTTGATAACTTTTTTGCATTTATTATGCGGCGCGGAGTAGTTTGACATTTACTTCTCAATTTGACAGGGGTAAATGATGCAAGTGTCACTTAATTGTTTTTGTGTAAGAAATTCTCTTTTGTTTTCTTAGAGGATATAAAAATATGTTTGCTGCAATATATGAGTTTCAATTCTAAGCAAAAAATAATCTTCTAGATTTTTGAAATATTTAGTCTTTAACCCTCTCTCTCTCTCTCTCAGGCTTAAATATATAGTATATAACACAGATTATATATATATATATATATATATATATATATATACATATTGTCGTGTCGGAATTTTATAATTCCCAATTTTTTCTGAATATAAATGTATTTTCATACTGAGTGTAATTGTATAATATATTATGATTTAAATGTTCTCCTGAGTGCGAAAGAAACCGCACGTTGTCTTGAACTTTCATTTTGCGGTTTTCAATTCCGCATTTTGAGAGACCTCTATTCGTGTAGTCGTAGCAGTTTTGCTGTTTTGGTTCTTTTTAATCGCCTGGGAAAGTAAAGTTTGAGAGAGTTTTAAGGCTCTGGATCTAAGCCATCCCTCTGACGGTTGGATAGATGGTACATGTCGTCACCTTTGAGAACGCAATTTTTGAAAAACAGGACATTTTGCTGACGTCACGGCGGTAGCGGTGTGTGTGAGAGACGCTATCCTTTCAAGGCAAATGGAACAAAGGAAGCGTTCGAGATGAACCTACGGACGGGCCTATCCAAATTTTATATAAATTTATAAATTCAAAGATCAAAATTTAAATTGATGATCTCGCCACTGCCAATATCATCCCTAGGACCAGATACTCGTCTGGAGTAGACGATAATATTGTAAGTAAAGTAATAATCTGTTTCTAGATGAGTATAAAGAAACTCGCCTCTTTGGCTCTAAATCCATCCTGCCGGAATGGGAAAGATCCATATTTATAAAATATTAAGATACATATAACATTCTTATTTGACTTTATATGATTAAGTTAAAATGTGAAGTAATTTTTGAGAATTATTAGAACTTCGGCTTTTAAGCCCAATGAGCCAAACAGGATGAGCTCAATACCAGAATTTGTTCACGAGACATTTTTAAAACTATTATCTTGTTCAGTTTCAAGACAAGTCTAAATAAAATGAGTTTAGAATTTTTGTATGTTATGTCGCAAAAAGAGAAAATTATGATGCAGGATAATGGATATGCAATGTGAATCAAAAGAGTGTTTATTAAATTGTTTGAAAGAGAATAATATGATACAATGCCTTTGTTTATGATATCCTGTAACATATATATTTTAACATATTAAATTAAAGAAATTTAACTCCAAAAATTTTGTAATCATTTAGTGTACATGTCTCTCTTTTTGCCATGCTTTAATATTCCAGCCATTGATGGGTCCTGACGCCCATCACCAGGGAAGATGAACCAGTGGGTTAGTATGAAAAGGTGATTTATTTTATATTTTTGACAATTTGTGAAGTCGCATAGAACCACTTAATCATTACAAGTTAATTCATATTTTGACATTTTTTAATTTGTTCCGTATTATTCACTGGCCCGTTATCACAATTGACAATGTGATGTCAAACGTTACAATTTGCTGGTATTACAAATTAGTGCCCGTTCCCTTTGCTTCCCTGAGCGCTGGAATGTTTTGTTTTCAATTTCAAAATTCAGTATGGTATTTCGGCTCTAAAAATTATTATTAGTTTACATAGGTTTACACGGCATATGATTTTGTTTGAGATATGGATTGTTTCTTGAAGTATAACAGTGATTTATAGAAGTGTTTTCATGATAAAAAAATATATTGTGTTGTATACTGTGGTACACATTTGAAAAAGAAACTTAAAGTTACACTTTTAGCTTAAATATCATTAATTTATCATATCTCTTAACATGGCCGTAAATTCATACATAGTGGACTTAATTATTATTGTACATTGCTTTGTTGCGCCACTACGTAAAACCCTCCAATTATTTACTTTTTGCGTGAGACCTGTAAAGGAATATTAATTAATATGTTACTAAATGGATTGCACCATTTTAACTTTAACAATAACATTTGTTAAAAACATAAATACTTAATTATTCAATTACAACAATTAATCATATTATTTCGGCGGAGGGAATATGTGAGACCAGTAATGAAATGTCTAAAATATGTTTAGACCTAGATATCTTTTTAAGGAACACATACCTTCAAGCCTGTCTTGGACTTTGATCATAATGCTGGCATCCGTAATTTGTACTGGCCATAACTCGTGGTGTTTGGCTCCGTCTCGTACTTGGTTGCACTGCACTCATCAATAGATATAGCCATTATTTTGGAACATTTACGGAACACTTTATATCTCTAGTCATCGTGCTATCATAATATCGCACCAGTATATATCAGTATTTCTGCACAAGTCGTTATTTAGTCATCGTCTCGAAGTTCTCTGTACAAGTCTACCCCTAGTGTCCTTCTTCGGTCACAGGCTGTGGCTCCTTTTCCCTCGGGGGTGTCACTCCCCCTTTGCTTTCATTTGCAGTATCCAATGTGACGCAACAAGCACTTTTTCCATTGGTAAATCCTTTAACCAATATCGCTAATTGGCATCCTCGTAATGGTTCGTTCGGCCCCCTCTGTCTTGACCTTCCTAAATTTATGGTTTGCTGTAAACCTCGGCGCCATTCAGACTGGAAATATTGTTCGATATTGCGGACACAATAAATAATTGGCATAAACGTGTCTCACCAAAACACATGTGAGATCTATTTCTGGTCTCACATATACATGTTGTGGTCCTCTTCAAGCCATCGAAGTCAATTGTTTTTCTGTTAAATGTTATTTTGCTGGAAAAATTTTTGAAATACACAATTGTTTGATTAATTAAAAAAAAAAAAGCAAGCATATTTTTCGCCTCGACAATTTTCGACCTACTACAACTAAAATGTAAGTACTTTTCGTGAAAACCTTTATCATGTGGGGAAGCCAGGATAGATAAAAGAGGAATTTGAGGAGCAATTCTCAAATCGCAAATAACGGCAGGCAAACTTCTCCTTCGCCTCCTCGTTTGTCTCCGCAGCTTAGAAGATCTGCTTCCGTGAGCACTACTGATGTCGCGAAGTCAAGCGTTGGGAAAGCCCAGTTTTGGAACTCTATTCCAGAGTTTTCTGGAGCGGAAGGAAGCTCACTACAGTCTTTTATCGACAGAATAAATATTGTTGCGGAACACGCAGAATGAACTCCCGCGGAAAAAGTGTTCTGTCTAAAAATGAAAATTACAGATCCAGCTAGCCGCATGATTAGTGGAATTCCTAGGTTAAAAGATTCAAACAATTTTGACGATTTGTTCGCTGTCCTGAAGGGCAATTTTGAATAAAAAGAAGATATGACGAAGAAGATCGCCGATCTTGCAAGTCTAAAACAGAAGTCCGGAGAAACTGTTAAACAGTTCGCAGCAGGAATTGAAGCCGAATCTTACATGACGGTTCCTGAGGAATTAAATAAAGACAAAAGGAATTCCGTGAGAAGAGCACTTTTAAAAAATTCTTTCATTAGCGGGCTTAGTAGTAAATTCAGGAAATTGGTTCTGGCTCAGAATCCGAAAACTTTTGAAGCGGCAAGAGAATTGGCAGTTTTAGAAGAAAAATTTCAAACAGAAAATGAGAAACAACCTGAAGAAGTAAATACAGTTGTGAAACAGAATAGTGATAGTTGTAAAATTAATGATTTGGAAACATAGTTAGAAATTCAAAGTAAACAATTAGAAGAGTTGAAGAAGGAACTAGAAAGAAGAGACAGACAGGAAAGAAATTTGGCAGCCGAAGAAAGAGAAAATTGGGAAGGAAATGAATTAAGCAGAAAAATACTATTTAAATCTCTTATAACACCAAGAAGAACCTACCAAAGAGCTGCAAAACCATATATAAGTCCAGGAATTAGAAATAAATGGTTTATTGGAGAAAGAGGAATTCAAGCTATCCCAAAGAAAGAAGGCAGACATAGTATTTACAGGGAGCTAAATCAACTTAGTGGATTCAGAAGTTATAGGAAACCTGAAGAAAGGATCAATCCTGTTCGTAGTACACCAAGAGCTAAGGAAAACAACAACAATAGAAGAAACAATTTTGAAAATTATAAAAGTAATTGGAATTTTAGAAGAAACAGTAATAATTGATATGGTTAAAGAAATAATTTTGGAATTAGAAGGAATTTTTATACAAATAGATCAAGAAATCAAGAAAATTTTGGAAACCCAGCCCAGAATGCAACACAAAAAGATGGAAAATGTTTTGAAAATGATACTTATGAAATTTCACTATAGTGCAAAATGCTTCACATAATTTGGACATGCTTCCAATTATTGTTGCAAAATTGGCAGGAAATTCTCTAAACATGCTTATTGACACGGGGTCAAGCATCAACATAACATGAAAACATCCTAACTTTATTAAATAAGAGTAAATATAAAGTACATAAGAAACCTGCAATGTTACGTGGATTTAACGGTAGAGATACCATAGTGGAATATCAAACTTCTATTCAAATTTCATTGCAAAATGAAAACTTCATTGTGAAATTTTGGGTCCTAATTTGGCAATAGTATGTTACTATAAATGCCAAAATCCAGACCACAGGCACCAAAAGAGGAAAATTGAAAATAAGAAAAATTATGACATCTAGTATTATCATGAGGCAGAAACCCTTCATCTTTCATCACGTGTAAGTGTGAATAGCCGCAGCAGAATGAAAAATATATCGAGCTGCACCGGAATGAACATGACGAATAAAACCTGGGAGGCAGAAAAAACGTTCACAGCGGCCTTCCCAGACCCGTCCAATGACTCAGAGCAGGAGACAGGACAATTACCCATATAAGTAGAACAGAAAATGAAGATGATGAAAATTCTTATTAAACAAGTGATTCATAGAAAAAATTATATATATATATATATATATATATATATATATATATATATATATATATATATATATATATATATATATATATATATATATATATATATATATATATATATATATGAATATGAGTAGAATTGGAAGATATATAGTAAAGCATCTATGGAAAACAAAAGAATTCAAATTATTACTGGATAAGATTCAAGGACATGCTTGTCATCAATATGAAAAACCAGACACAGCAAATGAAAAACTAGAAAACAACATGTAGAACTTAAAACAGATATTAAAACCCTGCATCATAAACTTCTTATAATTGGAAAATTATAAAATCATGTTTTTGCTGTTAAAATAATAAAACTTAATTATCTTTATGCCACTTTTTTAAAAATCTGATGCGGACAGCACATGGCTTCCCTTATATAATGCAATAAATTTACGTCTTTAAAGGTGAAAAAGTGATGAAAAAATCCCCGGCACAGTGTTTTTAACGTTAAATTGTACATTTGGCGCTTTTACGGATGACAACATATAAAACTATTTCGTATACAATTAACTTATATTTTACGCAACTCTAAATGAACAATTATCAATATTGATATCATCCTCAGTAAGCAATATAGTCCATATATTTAAATATTTTAATAATAAATTCATAAATTAGATGTCATTTTCATTAATTTGGCATCATTTTTGGCATTTTCGGCGATATTTTCGGCAACATGGGACTAAATATCGCCAATATGGCGATATTTAGAACAGCATTTTTTATATAATAAAAGGTATGCCCATCATGTGACGGAATTAAACATTTGCAAAATATTGCATATATCATTTGCAAAATATCCATTTGGCGTCATTTTTATCAATTTAGCGACATTTTTACCAATTTGATAACATATTTATAAATTTGGCAATTGTTTCACCAATGTGGCAACATTTAAAAAAGTTGACGATATGCGCCAAAATTCGTCCAAGAATCTCGCCAAGCATTACAGACGGAGAAATAGGTTATTCTTATAGTTTTTCTAAAATATTGAATTTTCATCAATTAGTTGTCAATTTCATTGATCTAGCATCATTCTTATCAAATTGGCTACATTTTTCTTATCAATTTGGAGACATTTTTCTCTATTTGGTGACATTTTTATTAAATTGGCAACATTTTTATCAAATTGGCGACATTTTTATCAAATTGGCGACATTTAAAAAGCTCGCCAAGTAGGTGATATTCCGCCAAATGCGGCCCCAAAATTTTGTCTAGCAATATGGTCGGAGAAATAGTGTTTTCTTATAGTAGATAAACAACTAATGGCGTCCAAATACAAACTTATTACCCAAAGTATCTTCCCTTATAGTTGATTCTTATTCTTTCCAAGATATTGAATTTTCATTAGTCTTCATTTTCATTCATTTAGCATCATTTTTATCATTTTGGTGACGTTCTTATCAATTTGGCGATATTTTCATCAATTTGGCAACGTTTAAAACTCGCCAAGTTTGTCGCCAAAGTTTCGTCAAGCATTGTGGATTTTTCTTATAGTAGGTAACAACTCATTACGTCAAATTAGAATGTTATTATCCAAAGTGTCTTCTCTCGTGAATAAAACGAGCTAGATCTTTGAGAATGTGGATCATAAATTTATTGCATAATATTGAATATGAAGAGTGAACAGATTTCACAATATTTAATACTTTTTATGAATTTTATGTGATTTTTTGATACATTTATTCGAAAAATGTGCAATATCTCGGGATCTGTTCATGCTAGCGTTCTGAAGCTTTTGTCAATCGTTTTCTAATGAAAAATTACATAAGAAATGATTACTACGTAACTTTATTGTATGTTTTAATTTTTTGATAAACTTTATTGTATGTTTTAATTTTTTGATAATTTTTTTCAAAATTTAGGTGAGTTCTGGACAATTGATTGCATGTAAAAACAATAGGCTTTCAGTATTCACTGATTGTGATTTTTGTACCAAATTTTGTTCGAATCGCTTCATTCGTTCGTGAGATATCGTCTCCATAGACTCACTGACTCACACACATGCACAGACATCACCTTAAAAACGTCTAATTCATAATCAGGGATCCTTGAAACGTGCTTTCCCGTCGAAAACTCGAATTCGAATTTTTGACCCCATACCAATAACAGTACCTTATAGATTATACTATGTATATAAGAAAAGTATAAATAAACCTGTCCAATAATCACTTTAAACGTATTTTTTATGATCTGATTATCGCTTGAGCTAAACATTTAAACATTCACTTCAACAAATTTTACAATAATAATTTCTCCTCAAATTCATATTTTGTTATTTCATTTAAGCATAGTATTTATAATTTTATTAACTTTAATGATTTATTTAATACATATCACCTTTACTGCCAATCTAAGATTTAAAAGTTAACATTTAAGCATAACAAACCATTAGGTAGGTTGATATTTAATTATAATGAAGTTTCACAAACTCTCTCTTTTGATAGTGAAACAGATGCTACTGTAGATAATATTGGGTTGGAGGGAAAGTTCTGTCGTATTTTAAAGAAAATATTTGAATTCATTTATAAAAATATGTGTTTAATATTAATCAATTATATATGCTCCGTTATTTGTTACAGCCTGTTGCCATCTTTCAGGTAACCTGTGAATTCCTGTTTTGTAGAAGTTCTCATCCTTGGAGTTAAAATAGTCAGCAACTGCCTTAGAAACACTTTCAAAAGACGTGAATTTTTTTCCCGTTAGATAATTTTGCAGAGATCTGAACAGGTAATAATCAGATGGTGCAATGTCAGGTGAATACGGTGGGTGACTAAGGACTTTCCATCCTAACGCATTCAGTTTTTGTTGTGTCACCATTTTAGTATGCGGGCGAGCATTATCGTGGTGGAACACTATTCCTTTTCTGGCCTTTTTTCTTTGATAGCTGCATTCAATTTATCCAGCTGATTGCAGTACAGATCCGTGTTGATGGTTTTCCCCTGTTTCAGCAACTCGTAGTACACTGGACCTTTCCTGTCCCACCACAAACAAAGCAGTACTTTTCGTTGATGGATACTTGGTTTTGGAACTGTTGCTGATGATGTTCCTGGTTTGCAGTAAGATTTTTTTCTCTTAATATTCCCGTAAAGAATCCACTTTTCATCTCCAGTAACCAGCCTGTTCAAAAACGGCTCCACATTGTGTCTAATCAGATGTGATGAACACATTCTTACACGATCAGATAAATTCTTTTCCGTTAATTCATGTGGAACCCAAAAACTGTGCTTTAACACAAACCCAAGAGATTTAATGTGATCTCCAACAGTTGTATGATGAATGCCAAACTCTTCTGCAATTTCTCGACTTGTTACAGATGTTCTTTTTATTTACAAGAAAAATCATCTGCCTATTTAAAATACGACATAACTTTCCCTCCAACTAATTGTATGTGTAAGGAAGCTAAATTTGCCCAACGCTAGGTCATATTATCATAGGAGAATTACATATTGTTCATGATTAATCCTTAAAAGAAGCCATGACATTCGGCACTAAGTTCAGGCTACCCGCCTGTTGTAACACCTCCTTTTATCTTTAAATCCATTAACTTAAATAAATATATTTATAAAACAGTCTGATGTAGGCAGCACATAACTTTCCTTATATAATGCAATGAATTTACTTCTTTAACGGTGAAAAAGTGATGAAGTGTTTGTAACGTTAAATTGTACACTTGGCGCTTTTCCGGATGACAACATGTAAAACTATTTCGTACACAATTAACTTATATTTTGCGCAACTCTAAATTAACAATTATCAATATTGATAGCATCCTCAATAAGCAATATATTCTATATATTTAAATATTTTAATAATAAATTCTTCAATTAGGCGTCATTTTCATTAATTTGGCATCATTCTTGCAATTTTGACGATATTTTCGTCAATGTTGGGCTAAATATCGATAAGTTGGCGATATTTAGCAGAGCATTTCTTATATAATAAAATGTATACCCATCATATGATGGAATTAAAAATTTGCAAAACATTGTATCCCATTTGGCGTCATTTTTATCAATTTGAAATTTTTATCAATTCGGCAACATTTAAAAAAGTCGAAAAGTTGGCGATATACCGCCAAAATTTGTCGTCGGAATTTCGCCAAGAGTTACAGACGGAAAAATAGGTTATTCTTATAGTAGAGTTTTATATTATTTCCAAAATATTGAATTTTCATTAATTAGTTATCATTTTAATTGATTTAGCGTCATTTTTATCAATTTGGGGGCATTTAAAACACTTGCCAAGTTGGCGATAGTCTGCCAAATTCGTCGCCAAAATTTCGTCAAGCATTATCATCGGAGAAATAGGTTATTTTTATAATAGATAAACGACTAATGGCGTCCAAATACAAAACTATTACCCAAAGTGTCTTCACTTATAGTAGATTCTCATATTCTTTTCAAGATATTGGATTTTCACCAGTCTTCATTTTCATTGATTTAGCGTCATTTTTATCAATTCGGTGACATTTTTATTAATTTGGTGATACTTTCGTTAATTTGATAATATTTAAAACTCGCCAAGTTGGCAATATTCCGCCAAATTTGTCACGAAAATTTCGCCAAGCATTTTGGATGGAGAAATAAATTATTCTTATAATAGATAAACAACTAGTGGCGTTAAATTACAAAGCTATTAACCCAAAGTGTCTTCTCTCTTAAATGGAACGAGCTAGATCTACAAGAATGATGATATAAAATTTATCGCATAATATTACATATGAAGCAGATTTCACAATAGTTAATATTTTTTTTAAATTTTATGTGATTTTTTTGATACATTTATTTGAGAAATATGACATATCAAGAGAACGGTTCATGCTAGCCTTCTAAAGTTTATGTCAATCGTTTTTTTTTTTTTAAAATAAGTAAGAAATGATTATATATGTAGCTTTATGAAATGTTTTAATTTTTTGACGTTTTTTTCAAAATTTCATTTCAAAATTTAGGGGAGTTCTGAACATTTGATTGTGGGTAAAAACAATAGACTTCCAGTATTCACTGACTGTGATTTCTGTATCAAATTTTGTTCTAATCGTTTCATTCGTTCGTGAGATATCGTCTCCACAGACTCACACACACACACAAACATCACCTCAGAAACGTCTGATTCGTGTTCAGGGATGCTTGAAAAGTGCTATCCCGTCGAAAAATCAAATTCGAATTTTCGACCCCGTCACAATACTTTCTATATACAATATACTATGTATCTCATATATGGAAAGTAATAGCATATAAATACTCACAGCCATTTAAAACTTTTAATATGTGGAAATATAATACCTTAAAAGTCATTAAAAATTCTAAATTTATAAAAATATTTTGTTATCACTTATGTAGATAAAGCCTCCAGATATTATGCAATTATTTGTAAAAAATTTTATATACAATTTTTAATCGACTATTTAAAGATTAATGAAATTTTCAAAATAGACTCACATTTATTTAATAGCATCAATTATCACATTTATTTAATAGCATTGTCCTTTGATATTAAGTTGTATTTTGGAGGTGTTAAGATATGGGGCTTGTTTTTGTTTTAAGTTGTTTAGATATTTATGGTGCATGTATATATTGTGTCTTAGGTTGATTTCTCAGGGACACATCTTTGGTGTTACCTTTTTGCAGGACCCATTGGAATTATATGTTCCAGGTTCTTAGGATTATGTATCTGGTTATGGCATTGTAATGTGTTACGTGGCTTTTCTGTTTTGAGTAGATTAGATTTAAGGTTGTATGTATATATATATGGTGTTATGGTACTGAGCTAAATCCTGTTTCTATGTGCATGTATATAGTTGTTGTTGAGACCCAGACCGTCCGACCTACCAGAAAGGTGTAAGGTAACTGTATGGACGGCCGGGAAGTGCCACCCAATTTAGACCGGAACCCAGTGGGGGAGGCATCCACAGGGACCGTACCCTCCTTCCCCTACCACCAACCTCTCGGAAGGACTTACGGACCCACATGTTTAACGTGATCGTACTCCGCATGAACACGGCGGCATTTGTGGCAGCGTGCAAATCTAGCGCGCAAACCACGGGGATACCTCACCCGAGATGGCCAACAGCACGCGGCGTTCCGAGGTGGTCACCCACCAAGTACTAACCGCGCCCGATGCTGCTTCACTTCGGTGATCTAACGAGAACCGGTGTTTTCAGCACGGTACGGCCGTTGGCCCGTGCATGTATATAGTGTTATAGTTGCTTACTCTATGATATATATATTTCTTTTGTGTACCCTTGTTGTTGGATTGCATTGAAATGTATATTGCAGGTTTTTAGGATTATATATTTGTGGATATTGTGTATTTTAGCTATTTTGAAAGTTGTATTTTTGGCTTTCGATGTTGGTCCTTGCATATGTTATGCATTCTTTTATGATGTTTTATGCTGTGTGAGTAGGATCGGTGCATGTATTAGATTGTGGTTTTGGAAGTTGTATTTGTGTTATGTATCCAGATTTCTGACTTTCTAATACATGGATTGTAATTGTCTCTTTTTTCTCCGGCCAAGGGGGCTGGAGCTGTTGTTGTTGTTGTTGTTGTTGTTTCCAGTCAGTGGACTGAAAACTTCGTCGCAGTGTGGACTGCTGTCGCGTTTTTTCGGTATTGGTCCACTGGTGACATGCTCGGCGCCTCCGGTATCGGGGTAGTCCGGAGGGGGGGGGTCCTGGTTTATTGGCGTTGGCGATAACATCGGTGGTGGCTTTGCCCGTGGCGGCTGTGCCGAGGGCATGTGTTGAGGGCGGCAGGATTGCTGTCGTGAAGACGGATCACCGTTTCCGTAAACTTTCGGGTGGGACGAGTGCTTTTCTGCTTGTCTAAATTCATTAATCGATTAAAAAATTCGATTGTCTATTCGATTCATAAGTTATTAATTTCTTAAATTATTTTATTGGTTTAATAATAATCATATTTATCAATATGCATTAAATAAGCGCTAGATGAATTTTGAATGCAGTTTATCTGCTAGTTTAACTTATACTTTAGAACGTATTTTGTTTTAAAAACTTTTAAAATTGGCAACATGTACTTTATACTACATTATTCTTTATGATTGGCAACGCCTTCTTTACACATCATGTTAAGATGGTATTTGTAGTATGACCATCTACAAACGTGTAAGTCAAATCTCTTTAGTTTTTCAATTTTCTCAAACTATTTCAATTTATAGTACAAAGGGCCTTTTGTTTACAGTAACAAGACCATTAAATTGGTATACTATTTTGATGTTTTGTAGTCACCCCCTGCTGATTCTACAATTACAGTACCTTCAATTTTCGTCACTCCATATTTACATTCGTTTTAATTTATTAGGGTTGTTTCTGGTTTTTCATATTGATGACAAGCATTCCCTTGAATCTTATCTGGTAATAAATTGAATTATATTGTTTGTTATGGATGATTTACTATATCTCTTTATATTCTACTTTAATTCATATATTTAAGTAATTAATTTCAACTTATTTATATGCTGCAAATAGCGCAATAAATAGATGCAATTTTAAATGTACATTTTTTTAATATACTTCGTTAAACTTAGTAGTTATACATGCTTAGTGTATTATATTTAAACTTTTCTCGTTTATATATATATATATATATATATATATATATATATACACAATAACAACAAGTGGTAAGTACAATACGCAAACACTAAGATGAAAAGTAACATTACCAAGGAACAGGCGCGAATGCTGCACTTCAATCCGAAGTAAATATACTAATTAAATCAATAAAAAGGATCAAATTCCATGGAGGGGAAACCAAATGCAATGCATATAATGGCAGAGGAGGATTGTGACTCCTCATTTCCGCTTAAAGCTGCTTTTCCAGCCAGGGAAAAGCTCACGGAACCAATGCATTGTAAAGGTTGATCCCCCATACGTGCCTAGTTAGAAGCACCCGAACAAGGAGAAACAGACCACCGAGAATGGAAGCCAAGAAACGCACAAATGAAGAATCATAAAATTTCCTCTTATATAAGTAACGTTGCGCATGTGCAAGTCTTCAAGTGATATGCAGAAACTACCCCAATCCAGTAAAATCCCTTTTGAATGAATTTGCTTCATTTTTATCGTTGAAAAATGAATTATAATATTTCTTCAGGAAATTAACTGGGTAATTCTTTTTTATAGCCTCTAATATAATCCCCTTATTACTGGATATGCAATCCTTTGCTAAAGTGTTTCAAATTTGGTTTCTCTTGAAATGTCCTAACAGTATATTTCTAAAAATAAATCTAGAAAGGTTCGTTTTCCAATTGATGATATGGTTAATTTTTATTCCATAACTTGTTCTTTTGTCGTGTAGACACGTATAAATTCCATTCTTTGTATTGTACCTAATGGTGATATCCAAGAAATTCACCGATCCATCCTCTGCACATTTATTTTCAACCAATTCCAAACTATTGGGGTAAAAATTGAAATCTAATACAGGTACATTTTCATAATATCCATAAAGCACATCATCAACATAACGGAAATATGGTATCTCATACAATAGGTGTGTTCCATGCTCAAATTTAGTGAGATATATGTCAGCCAATAGGGAAGAGCAACCTCCTCCCATTGGAATTCCTTTAATCTCTTTATAATAGCATTTTCCGTCAAATAGTATATTTTCCCTCAAAACCAGATTGATAAGGTCCATATATTTGCGATATGTAATGTACTTTTTTAAATCATGTTCTTCATGTAATTCTTTCAATATTAGGTAAAGTTGCGCAATATCAATATTATTAAAAAGATCGCGAAAATCATAACTTCTGAATCGCATTTCCTTGTCACAAAATTTAAGTTTTTTAATGACATCATCGCTGTTCTTGATAATAACTGTTCCCTGCTTTCGAAGGCGAATCATAACGTGCTTCAGGATATTTAATAGTTTCAAGTTAGCAATGGTCAAATATGTTCCGCATCCCACGGTAACAGTGCGGAATTTAACAGGCTCCTTATGCAACTTTGGTATAAGCACCAAATAAGGGAACTTAAAAGTTTTAAGATCTATACCAATTCTTTTGTATAAGGCTTTGATCCGATTGACCAGTGTTTTACTATTACGTGATACCGATGTATACATATCTTGATCAAGGTAACAGTTCTGTAAATTTTCCACATAATATTTTTTACAGGTAAATGCATAATTAGATACGATTTTATCCGTATAAGTGATTACAAAGCCATCTCTGATGTTTTTGATTGATCTAGGAATGGAGGATACTTTGGTATTATGGCATCTCTTTTGATAGTACATTTTGAATTCATTAGTTAAATGATATTTCCATTCATCAAATGTTTCAATAGGAATACTGTATTTCACAGCTAAACGGTAAATGAATTGATTCAGATCGTTATTGAAATCATCATATACACTCTCATATTCTTGTTCTCGAAACTTTGTTCACAGTTGAAAAACATTTTTTAGTTGTTGATCTCCAATAAAATTTAAGTTTCCAGTAATAATATGTTTGTGATATGGGTCACTATATACACTGTTCTTGCAATTACACTCCTCCACATTATACAACGAGGCATTCTTAGAAATATGACTATAGTTGCATAGTTTTCTGTCGTTAGTACAAACATAACGGTAATTCAATTTAACTGTAATAAAAGGGATTGGTAAAAATTTATTAATGCCATTCAAAATAGAAGTGAAAGGAATTACGTCAAAAATCTTGTTTTTAAATGTAGTCATAAAAAATGCCTTTGTAATTATCTTCTGGTTTTGAGGATTCAATTCTAAATGACTTTTATTGGCTTTTAACTTAATCATATCCAATACCATAGCCATAAATTTACAATTCTCTTCCGTATGTTCATGAGGTTCTGTAGAAGTATATTGCAACACATATTGCCATATTCGTGACAGATATTTAAGTCTTATTCCATAAATAACGTTTTTAATCCAACTTATTTTAGTTGTTGTGGAAACCCCAGGCCGTCCGACTCATCCAGAGGACATGAGCAACAATTTGGACGTATTTTAGTTGTTGTGTCATTTTTAAATTTTTCAATAAAATTCTTGATCTCATCCACCATACGTTTTATAACTGATCTTACGGTGTTTTTTACCCTCTATGGCAGCGATGGATTTTAGTCTGAGAAAAAGTCCTTGATACTGGCCGTGTTTTATCATTACTGCAATTATCCATATTGAAGGTATCATTGTAAATAACAGTGTTGAGCCCATATGGGTAGACTGTAGTGTACTGCCTAATATGTGTACTCTCCCACCATAATCTTTCTTGAAGCCTGGGTACTATATCAAGTATAGTGACTGCTATCTTAGTAAAATCATGATTCTGAAAATGTTTTAATTCCAGGTTAGAAACTGGTATCGCTTGATTTTGGGATTTTCCAATTTGACTTCTGTGTAAGTTGATTCTAATATGCAATGGATTTTTTGTTTGTACGACATACTTAGTTTGACAAGTTAGACATGTAATACAGTATATGGTGTTATAGGTTTTACAAAACATTCTATACCCATGGTCTTTGTCGATGATTTGCAAGGGGTCAGCAAAGGGACATAATTTGCATCTCTTAGATGCGCACCAAATAATTAATGACAAAACATTGTGAAGTCTAAATAACATTTTGATTATTATTTCCCTCAGTTTGCATTATAATTTATGTTTCTCTTAACTAACCATTCTAACTTGGTCGGTTCATATACCAATCGCCAAGCTAATTAGCATTTCTGCGTTCCTAAGGTGAAATAGGAATGAGTTTCGAATCGTGAGATATTCAGGAGGAAGTTTGAAGGTTGAATGATTCTAGAAAGATTTTGACGTGGGTGAGTGTGAGTGCCAGAGAAGACACGATATATAGATGTGGATGAGTGCGAAATTTGGCCGGCAGCTTGCCGAAAGGAAATCCATTTAGATACCATTATGACTAGGTAAAGTCTAGTATCCTGGGTTTAGCCGCAATACTGGGCGAGGTAAAAGAATGCCAGTGGTAAGCATAAAACTTTAGAATCGTCACCATTTAAGAGTTATCACCAGGCGAGTGCATTGTGGTATCTTGTATATTTGTAATTTATTCTGGGCGTGTGCAATAATAAGTTTGGTCTATGTCATCAGTTGCTTTAAACAGCCAGCTGCTGCAATTCCTGAGAAGTTCACAATAAATTGAGTTTGATTTCAAACAATGGCGTCCTGTGTTATTGCCCTTGAATTGAAAAGGTCTGAACATCAAGTACTTTAATTTAGATTTAAGTCACTTTGTTGACAGAGATAAGTATGGATATATAATCCCGCAACGTAGGTATACTCATCCGTATAATGAAGTAATTTGCAAGAGCCAAGGAAGGCAGTTACTTTACAACATTAAAACAATAAAATAACCAAAACAGTTAAAACACGTCCACCATGCCGAAAAAAGAAGTGAACAGCAATCACTAGGCTTAATTTGGAGGTTATTTCTACTTTGCTAGAGATTAGTTTGCAGAATTGCTTTATATTTCTTTTCAGATAATCAAAGAACATTATATGTTTCAGCTCAGAAATCCCCCAAGTTTGTTGAGTGTTTGTTAAAAATGTGTTTATAAGTCAAGTGTTTACAAGATATAAAAGTAAAAAGGTTTAGTGCCTACAACTCACAATTGAATATTTATTAAGATAAGAATATGACTTTGTAGAATAAAAAAAATCATTTATTTTGATCGTTTATGATTATTAAATTTAATATGTATATATTTTATTCTCTAAAGCAGTTTAATTCACTGAGGTTGACAGTTATGAAAAGCTTAAAACATGTTTATGATATATTTTAAGTATATTTCATTGTGAAATAAATGAATGATTGATGAACTTCACATAAAAATAATAGGGCCAACGGCCGTACCGTGCTGAAAACACCGGTTCTCGTTAGATCACCGAAGTGAAGCAGCATCGGGCGCGGTTAGTACTTGGTGGGTGACCACCTCGGAACGCCGCGTGCTGTTGGCCATCTCGGGTGCGGTATCCCCGTGGTTTGCGCGCTAGATTTGCACGCTGCCACAAATGCCGCCGTGTTCATGCGGAGTACGATCACGTTAAACATGTGGGTCCGTAAGTCCTTCCGAGAGGTTGGTGGTAGGGGAAGGAGGGTACGGTCCCTGTGGATGCCACCCCCACTGGGTTCCGGTCTAAATTGGGTGGCACTTCCCGGCCGTCCATACAGTTACCTTACACCTTTCTGGTAGGTCGGACGGTCTGGGTCTCAACAACAACAACATAAAAATAATAGGGCGCGGTAGCCCATTGGTTAGCGCGCTGGAGTTGCACTCGGTAGGCCCGGGTTCGATTCCAGCCACTGCCAAAACTGCCGCCGTGTTCATGCGGAGTACGATCACGTTAAACATGTGGGTCCGAAAGTCCTTCCGAGAGGTTGGTGGTAGGGGAAGGAGGGTACGGTCCCTGTGGATGCCTCCCCCACTGGGTTCCGGTCTAAATTGGGTGGCACTTCCCGACCGTCCAAACAGTTACCTTACACCTTTCTGGTAGGTCGGACGGTCTGGGTTTCAACATCAACAACAACATAAAAATAATATTTTGATATTTTTGTGACAAGAATATCAAAATAAATGGAAATGAATAATTTAAATCAATAATTCAAATTTAATACTTAAAAGAGAACATTCCTAGGTGTCATATTAAATTTAATAGTTTATAAAAACCGATTTTACTGATTACAATTTTACAGCATATATTTACATTGACATCTCATTTTTATACACCGTAAACATATGTTTGAAGACTATGTTTAAGTCAGTAAAAGACAAACAGTTAAACTAACACTCTTAAATTACTCTACAATTTCTTTTAAATTTTCATTTCGTTTAGCAATGTATTTCGTTTAACTTAGCGTCAGAAATAGTTGTCTCAATTGAAAATTGCCCCAGATAGATTCTGTCCCCTGATCGAGTTTTGTCTTTTTATGTCCCCGGTGAAGACTTCGGGAGGGGGGTGTCTGAGAGACTTTATCCCTCCCCTCTATTTTGTTCACTTCAGGAGAGAAATCTAAAATCCGTCTCTGTTAGAATCCTTCTTTGTCCAGTAGTCAATACTATAAATGTGTAAAAATTCAGCCTTCCAAGCCACCGGAGAGCTACTTTAGAGTATAAAAAAGCAAGCCATAATCAGAACGTGTTTTTTATATCTAATTAAAATTCAGACAGAGTATATAAATGCTTCAAGTTCCCGATGTCATCAACTTAAGGAAAGTATCATTTATAGCATGTAACCCATATTGTTTGCTAACCCTTTCTTTGAAAAGAAGCAAACCGACTGAAGCAATTAAATATTATCTCGACAGAATTAAATTGTTTGCCAATCGATAGAGGCTTTCTACGTAGAAAATTCAACTTTATCAACTTAAAGAGTTTTTCTTACCACTATTTAAAAATATTGTGAGATGAAATAAGATTAGGATGCATTTGATATGCTGTAATTCAATTTCCTTTTCAGAAAATCGTTATTTGAAAAGTAAAATAATTTAATAGTGGAAAGTATTGAGCAACCTTAATTTTGGGCATATATTTTGGTTCAGATACTAATCAGCATCTGTTAGACATAAAATTATAGTCTTACTTATGCTCTCTCTCTCTCTCTCTCTCTGTGTGTGTGTGTGTGTGTGTGTTTACAACAAATAAGTGGAAATAAATTACTGAAAACGGAGTTTTGAAAATATTTTTAATACATACGCTAGCGTTGATAGGCGTTTTCGTAATGTATGCATCCACTCTAGCTACAAAAATTTCCTCCTGAATTTCTAGCAATTTATCGATCAAATAAGTAATGCACTATCCTGTTGCTGATCAGATTTTGGCATGATTGAAAAAATTAAACCAGCTTTACTTTCAATGTGATCTGCAAAAATTAACAAAATGTGTATGATAATTCCCCAACGTGCTTGTGTCTTTCCAGACCTCCCCCACACAGTGACCTAAAAGGCGGAATCTTTGAACGCTTATGCAACAAAATCCCTTTAATCCATACCCTGATGATCCGAAATTTCGAATAATCTGAACAATTCAAAGGACAAAAAAGAATAAAAGAAAGAAAAGAAAATGAAAGAGCTTTCTCGCAGTTATCCAAAGGAGAGTACAGAATCAATCTTCAGTTATACAGTTTAAAGCATATTTTCTGGGGATTTGTAACACTTAATGTACTTTGTGAACAATATTTTTTGCATTCATGCAACGTTACAGTGAATAATCAATCCAAGGTGATTCTTTCGCTAGGAAACCCATACATTCCTCAATAACTTTGTAATTTTTATATGGTTCTTGTGGTCTTTAGCAAAGGGCCTCATATAGCAATTATCCGTGAGCAGTTGAAGCTTTCATAGACTCGGAACGACGGGAGCCATTCACGATGTCATATTAGCACATGTCTTTGCTTTGACAATTTGTAAACTCGCATACAAAGGAGCTTAGATATACTGGAGAGAACATTCTTAGCATATGCTCTAAAGCAGATCTGATTTTGCAACATATAAGGTAAAAACGTGTAGATTTTCAAAGGGAACCATACTAAAATGAAAACATTATTGAGGAATGTTTGGATTTCTTAGCGGACAATTCACCCTGTATATATGAAAGATGAAAAGAAATAAAATGTAACATAATACTAGCCACAAATACTATTTATTTACTTGCACATAAATTATTTCTTATCTTACTAATATACTCCCATATTTTTTTGACGAACAGCGGAAACCCAGTCGTTATTCACACCAGCACTTCAAAATCATGACGTCACTAAACGTGGTCTGCTTCTGTCACTGCTTCTATATCGTCAATTTCACTTTCAATAAATTCACGTCGATTTTCTCTAATCTCTGAAGACATCACAATGTCATTGTCAGTATAGCTTTGATAATCGTGGTCATTTTCACCAGAAGTTGCCCATTCTATTCTATTATACAGTAAAAGAGTTATTTTGTAGAGAGTTTTCATAATCTACAGAACTCCTAGGTCCTTAGGTTGAGGTGAATAATTCACATTTGGAGGAAGAAAAAATGTTCTGATGTTAAGACTAGTAAGTTTGGCTACAATAGGATAAGATGAAACATTGTCAATAACCAAAGCGGCTTCTTCAGGTCAAATGTTTTTATATGTTCTACACCGTCACATGACTTTCTGGTGACATGATCAGGTGGCTTGTAAGGTTAATTTTCGGTGAAAATGGCTGAGCAATGGCATGAGAAGCGTGTGGGCTGACATCGCTGTGAAGAGTAAACGTCCGGTAGGGATTGTATTTCAAATTATCTCAATACCCTACTCCATCCGAACAATTCTCTAATCCGAACATACACCGGTTTCAATTAGTTTGGATTGAAGGAGTTTTACTGTAGTATCAACAATGGTAGGATCTTACGAAGCCAGATTTTCGATTTCACCTTGTGGTGGTTGAGAAAATAGGGAATTTTTTAAAAGGCTTTCCACACCATCGATAATCTTCCTGGCGACCTAATAGACTGAATCTTTCCACATTTATAATATCTTCCACACGGGACACAACTTAATGGAGTCGGAATTTTGTTTCCCATCTACAGTGATGGAAAAGGGGGTTCTAAAATGCTTTTCAGACTTTCCAGAAGCTCTTTCCTGGGTTATCTATAAGACTAAAATTTGTACACAGTATCTATAGAACATAACGAAATCGAATTTTCTATTTCTATATGGGAACAAAATGGTGGGGGTCTACAATTATTTCCAAATCATCTGAAGCCATCCTGATGACCTTGAAAACTGAAAGTTTGCTGAAAAATATAAGATTTACCCCGAGATAGAACATTACTAAACCAATTTTTAATTAAAATGCTTAAGAATATATATATATATATATATATATATATATATATATATATATAAATCTTATATTTTATATATAAGAATAATAATATATATATATATAATATATAATATATATAATATATATAATAATATTTATATATAATAGAAATATATATATATATATTTCTTAGATTTTAAAATTATTTTAATCGTTTACTTCCTCAAAATTAGTTTCAACAGTTAGGACACGGATAAATGGAATGAATACGTAAGTGTTATTAAATTATTACATGGTAAGTATACTTAACGAGGATAAATATCCTCTCAACTCTGATGCAACTTTTGGAAAGAATTAAATAAATTTCCGACTTGACATGCAAATTTCTAATGCTCGTGGATATATAGCAGTTTATTCCTATCTTATTGCACGCACAAGCGACGAGTAAATAATTGGGCTTCAAATAGTAATTGAATTTCAGCTGAAGTCAATGTAGCATAGATAATATGCATTGGATTAAAAGTTATTTTGGATGATTTTAAACTACTTCCAGTAATTTATTGCTTAATTCGGTTACTTTCCCTGAATACAGAAATATTTTGGAAATGAAACATTTCAGTTACATTGTTATATAGAAACTAACGACATTTTAAACAATGTAATAAAACTCACAGTTTCTAAATAAATTGAATATTGCGTTTTCCTATGCTATTAATTAAATTTTCTTTGATAAAATCAAGTCAGTATTTATTTCTTGTAGACTACTTAAATTGTATGAATTACAATATAGCACAATTTTCTGAAAAACTCATTTAAGTTGCAATTTATAACTAATAAATATCTGTGTGTGTGCCTGTGTGACTGTGCAATCTGTAGCGAGAAATCTAAGCGTTGAACGGTCATGAAATTTGGTACACAGGCACATAAAGGCTCAAATAGATGCATCTTGGTGTTATTATTTTTAATTTCGAAATACATTTTTTATTTATTTTATGTTTTAGCCCAATTTACAATTATTTTGTACAATATTCACACAAATCGATTCCTTAGCGACCTAAAATATTATCACAGAGTTTCCATCTGGACATCAGCAGAAAGATCGAAAATTTCTCTTTCAAACAAACTTTGAACAGAATCCATAAAATTAATAGAAAAGTTTTTGCGAATTTTAAAATAATATATATTTTTCGAGTATTCAAAATATTCCTGATCTTTTTATTGCGATAAAAATGAATTATAGGGCAATCCAATGGTTATAATTTAACACCAGCTACTTTAGATGTCATAAACTGATTCAATATAAAAAATAATTGCCTCAAGTCATCCTTTCATTAATTATAAATTTTTAAGCAAGCCAACTGTTAGCATTTTTTCTCTCCTGCGATTAATTCCCATGCCGACGTTTCTGCATGCTGTGGTCCATTAAACAAGACTGCGCATGCGCTTAGAGTGTTTTCATCCTTCAAAATAGAAAGGATTTTCTTTTCAATCATTAGTCGCACTGTATCGGAGTTATAATTTTGGGATGGAGTCATATCACGACCATTAAGTGCAATTTTCACTGTTATTTATACGAATAAATTTTGTGTTATTTATTTAGATTAATAAATTCAATTTATGCCTGCTTTAACTCCAGGGCAACGACGGGTACATTTTCTAGTTGAAAAATAAATATAAGGAATTTATTAAAGTAAGTAAAATAGCACATTCTACTCTTGCAATTTTGAAGTTGAGATTCTATACGTTGTGATTCAGATCTTCAATTTATATTTTATTAATTCTTCAATGTTGTTTCTATTCACCATCACATTTCAGCCCACAATCAATGAACATTATATGGTTGTCATTGTAAAGTTTGACTACAGAAAGATCGACACTTGCTGTAGAGTTGAATTCAAGCACCTTTCTGTTTTTATGTTGTTATTTTATATTGTTCTCAGTTAAAAATCATAGTATGGAATTGAAATCTAGAATAATAAAACATTATATCGTCATCATCATATCGTCATAAATCAATGTATAAAATTAAAATCTGGAACAAAAGAACATTATATCGTAAGCATAAGTATAACAAAACAGTTGAACATGAACACGAAATCCTAAACCTGCCAGTACCGGATTTGAGTCAATTTTAAGAGGTATCAATGATTTTGCGGAGGGGGGGGGGGAAGGGGGGGGGGAGCATTATAGCATTCAGCCACAAACATCTCCACCTCAAGTCATAAAATACTACTTTAAGTGCGTGTTTGATACAGTATTTCTCAACTCAGTGAGTTTTCGTGATACTGAAGGAAATTGCTGTTGAGATACCGATAAGGCGGTGTGAACCGTAAGTTGAAAGGAAGGAGCAGTCGGAATGTGGTGATGGCGTATGATGAACTGTATTATCAACTACGGGGCAGCTAAAAAAAGTGCAAGAAACTTTTGAATATTTCATTTAATTGCCTCCTCGCGCAACATCATTGGATCATCAAAGAGATGGCACCATAATTTTCAGAAAGCTAGATAATTGCAAATAATGGAGATCGCAAGATATTCGAGATAAACGTGGAGAACGAGAAACAAACGTTCGAGATAGACGAGTATTATAGCGTTGGGTTAAAAGACATCTTCAGCTCCCCGAGGTATTGAATACAGCATCATGAGCGTCCTCTACGCAGCTATTAAAAGTTTGGTAGTAATTTATTTAAATATAGGATAAAAGATAGTTGCCCCAGAAGCTCAATATATTCTGCTTGATAAAACAAAAACAGATTGATGAGGTGGTACAGATCAGGAGTTGCTTTTTGACGTGAAACACGATGTAAGATAATGCGAAATTGATTTTAAATGTGGAAGAAAATATAATCATATTTGTTGATCAGTAGCTAAGATCGTTATATTGGCAACTATTCATGGTTCAATTCCATTCTACGAAAATATTTCTTCAACGGTGTATTAAAAATATATGAATCCAATATGCGAGAAATAGTAACGAATAAAGTACTATATTATCCATGTATAAAATATATGATATTACCTAACCAACAATGATGTTCCCATACCAAGCAAATATTTCTTGAGCAATATTCTTTAAAACTGAATAAAATTGCAATATTTTAGTTCCATTGTTAAAAATTATTAACAATGTAACTAAACCTCAAATTTCTTCGCCTGCACTGAGTTATAGAAACTCAATATAAATTCCCCGTCCAACTATCAGTCACGTTTATTTCTCAAAAAAATAGAAATAATAAATAATAAAAATAAAAAGCATCAAGATTAGCCCAGGCAAATACATCATTCTCAAAAGTATCAGCTTGTAAATTATTACAGTATCTAGAAAAGAAAGAGGTTCGAGTTTGACACTGACGGATTTCAATTTCGGTCATCGATCATGTGGTTCCCGCATAGTTCAAAATAAATGAAATATCTGAGCAAAAATATTTTCGATATTTTATTTTCTTACACTTGCTGGGAGTACTTTCTTTCTGTTAAAACTACTGTCTGTTATGTTTGGCATGTATAGATTAGAGCACCAAATGCAAGCATACAAAAAATGGTTTGTGTATTTCATTTTTGACGGAACTATTAAGTATTTTAATTCTATTTTGTACAGCCATATGAATTTTCGGAAAAGCCGGACGTGATCCTTCCAGAACCGGAAATGGAAATCCTTAGTGAACACTCTTAATCATCTGGAATATGATGGTGATCCATATCAGTCATTTTACTGGTTCAAGAAAATATTTTGAACCGGAAGTGAAAAGAAAAGTAAAAATCTTTAGTAAATCGGCCTTCACTATTTTTAAAATTGGATGCTAAATCCATATCAGTCTTCATCTAATATCTATCTGTATAGCCGATCCGAAAGTAGATGTTGCAAAGAAAATGTTAATATTTTTATCAGAAGTAACATCTCCAGAACCTGAAGTGGAAATCTGTAGCGAGTCGCTCTAAAACTTGATCCTAAAACCATATCAGTCATTATCTAAGCTCTATCTATAGCCAATCTTAAGAAATAGATGTTTCAGGAAAATATCTGAACCATAAGGGGAAATTCTTAACGAAGCACATCAACTCAAGAATTTGATGCTACATATGCAACAATTATCATCTAAGCTAGCCAATCTTGAGAAATAGATGTTTTAAGCAGAATGAAAAATTTTAAATTAAAAATGTAGAAAGTACCGGACGTGGAAATATCTAGTGAACATTTTATTTCCTCCGGAATTTGATGCTAAATATACATCAAATAATAATATCTAAGGTCTATCTAAGTACTTTGTACTTTTACTTTGTACGTCTTATAAGAAGTTTTAATAAAAGACCTTCTATCTAAAGTTGTGCCCCTAATCTTATTTGTTTGAAATCAGACGTGATACCAGCTTATTTATTCTATCTATAAGGTCTATCTATGGGAGATCCTGAGATAAAATGTCTCAAAAAATGTTTAATAGCAATAGTGTAGCAATAGTGTAGCAAAAATTTTACTACCAATGAAACTATTTTTAATTGTTTGAGAAAATGTGTTTATTCCAGTTTAATGTCAATTTCTTTCCCTTCTACAAATTACATAATTTTAATGCGGTAATCAAAAAAGGGTCATTTAACTTAGTGCCCTTACGCATAAACATAAAGGAACAGATGAAAAGATCAAGCAGAGGTTAACAAAAGCACCAAATAGCTTTAGAAGTCCAAACAAATGCAGAAGAACACCAGACAAAACTCGAAAAGCGCAGATAACAGTCTGTTCTTCAATAACTTACTATACGGGGCAAAAACTTTGAAATTAACAGACTCCAGAAGAATATGGAGATTTGTTTGTCAAGCTTTATGCCACTGGCGATGCCACGAAACTTAGGAGTCAAACCCCATAGGAGAGCTAACGTGAATGCCTTATTGGGGAAACCAAAATATATATAACCTGGCAAAGAGCAATGAGTAAGCTTGAAATCAGGCTAGATGGGGCAAGTTGGACAAAGGGTGACTGCATTCGACGAAATGGAAATTTAGGTTGAAGGACTTATATGTCACATACCTTGAAAAGAATAAATGGATAGATAATCAAAATAAAATTATTCGTGTATGAGTAAAATATTTTTGAATATTAGACTTGATTTTAAGCAGAAAATATCAATTGGACAGAACCAAAAATAGAATCTGAGCGCTTGTATAACTTACAAGTAACTTACAAGCTACATTACTTCAGCCATGTAAGTATAGTTCTCTCGACATATATTAAATTCTCCTACCTTAGAGTCATAACCTCGGAGGTCCATCCCCCCCTTGTTCAAAATCTCCATACCATAGTTTGGGCATCAATTCTTGAATATTATAATTACTTTAAGTTGAAAATAACAATAAGCTGGAATTGGGGATTGAAAGCAGGTCTCGTATTGCCTCAAGTATACTACCAAATTCTCCACTTCAGTTACTTCTAAAATTCCCTTGAATTGCTTTATAAATTTTACCCGTTGAAATCATTTTTGCCTTAAAACATTTAGCTTAATGAATGCAAAACAAACATTTTCGTAATCCCATTTAAACTTTCCCTACCATACATGGTAATATGCAGTGAATGTATTGGAATCGTGTCGAAAATCGCAACCCGTGTTTTTGACGGGTCTATGAGTTTCGAGCACCTATAACACGAAAAAACAATTTTTAGCGTAACGCCTGTGTGTGTGTATCCACTCTAATTGAAAAACTAATTGATCAAATTTCATAAAATTTGGTAAGTAAGTCACTTGTGAGTGACCCTGGTGCTGATTAGATTTTGGTACGATTCGGGAAAAGAAACCTCCTTGTTCTGCAAAATGGGCCTCAAAATGTGTATGTATCCAGTCTAGCTGAAAACTAATTGACCAAATTTTGAAAAAACTGTCAGATAAGTCGCTTGTGGGTTACCATGGTGCTGATTAGATGTTGGTACGATTCGAAATAAAATCTGCCTGTTTTTGTGAAATGGCCAGCAAAAATCGTCAAGTTCAAAATCTAAAACTACGTACGTTCAAATGTATCAATTAAATGCTTGTTTTATATGTAAATCTTGACAACAAATAGAATAAGATCAATCCCATTACTCTAAGATGGATAGTTCTAGAGATATTTAAGTTTTTCAATTTTCAGGAACCGAAGCCATACTTCACTGCAGTTAAAAACTATTTGATGAAATTTCTTAACATTTAGTTCTTTATTCCCTTGGTTATCCTGATGCTGATTAGATTTGTGTATGATTCGGAAACCCTTTTTTGAACCTTTTTTTGTGAAATGGACTGCAAAAAACAGGAAAATCTGATATAAATGACTAAAATAGTAGAAGTATATTAATTAAGTACTTGTTATTCATGTATTTTTTTTATAAGGAAGCAAATAAGACTAACCCTATGACTCTGAGATGAACAGTTCTCGAGATAATTTAGTTTTTTGTAATTTTGAGGAGCTTATAAGGATTTAAAGTGCATTAAATTACCATATAAAACGAAGATACATTAAAAATGCAAATTGAATATAATATCAGTAAAGTATCCATGTTATTTTCTGCAGTTAAACTCAATTTAATACATCATGAAATAAAAAATCTGATGTGGGCAGCACATGACTTTCCTTATACAATACAATGAATTTACTACTTTTAAAGTAAAAAAAATAGATTATTTTTATAGTAGTTATTTATATTCTTTCCAACATATTGAATTTTCGTCAATGAGTCGTCATTTTCTATGTCGTCATCATCAATGAGTCGCCATTGATTTAGAGTCATTTTTATCCATTTGGCGAGTTTTTCGTTAGTTTAGCAACATTTAGAAAAGTCGCCAAGTTGGCGACATTCCATCAAATTCGTCGCCAAAATCTCGCCAAGCTTTATGGACGAAGAAATAAGTTATTCTTACAGCAGATAAATGACTATTGGCGTTCAAATACAAAAGTATTACTCAAAGTATCTTTTTTCATGAATGGAACGAGCTAGATCCGCGAAAGTGATGCCGCCAAATTCATCGCATGGTATTAAATATGAAAAGTGAACATGTTTTTCAATAGGAAATATTTTTTTTTATTTTATATGACTTTTTGATATTTTTTTTTAAAATGTGCAATATCTCGAAAACGGTTCATGTTAGCGTTCTAAAATTTATGTCAATCGTTTTCTAATGAAAAATTGCATATGAAATATCTATTTGCGTAACTTTGTTAGCGGTTTTGATTTTTTGACGATTTTTCAAAATTTCACTCGAAAATTTAGGGGGTTCTGATCATTCGATTGCGTATAAAAACAATAGGCTTCCAGTGTTTATGTATTGTGATTTTTGCACCAAATTTCGTTCGAATCGGTCCATTCGTTCGTCAGTCATCGTCTCCACAGACTCACTGACACACACGCACACACACGCGCACACACACACACACACACACACATACACACACACACACACACACATACACATACATTCACACACACATACCTTCACACACACACACACACACACACACACACACACACACAGACATCACTTCAAAAATGTTTGATTCATGATCAGGGATGCTTGAAACGTGCTCTCCCGTAGAAAACTCGAATTCGAATTTTCGACCCCGTCACAATACTTTTCTTATACATTATGTATATAAGGAAAGTAAAAATAAGAAAATGAATGTGTGTCTGTAAGAAAAGTCATGTGCTGCCTACATCCGATTTTTTATTTTAAAAAATACAAGAAAGATCAATCATGCATAAGCATTGATTATGAAACACTTTCCAGCTGAAATGCAATTTCATTTAAAAATTTCAAAAATGTGATACATTCAGTGGTGATATCTTTTACATTATCACAGTTCTACAGTAATTTATTATACTTAAATATTTAAAACTGCGGCGAAATACAAATCATCTGATTCTCTATGCAAAATCAATGAATATTTCATTCATATAACTTGTATTCCAGACTCTAGAGCTAAATAATTTTGTGTGAAAAAAAAAATCAGCAATTCTTATGTAACTCACCTTACAATCGCTTCAAATATTTGCATTCTGCATAAGTTAAAATTAGGCTTCTTTGAAGAAATAATAAAAGTTTAGGAATCATTTAAAATCACAACTATTGTAATTGCATAGGCACGGAATTTAGATTCACAGATAATACACAGATGCGCAGATAATATGTCTGTGTGTATGTATTCAAAGTATTGGAATCGTGCCGAAGATCGGAACTCGAATTTTCAAAGGATCTACACGTTTTGGGACTTCTAAAACACGAAAAAACTATTTTTAGGAAGACGTGTGTGTGTGTAAGAATGTATCTGTGTATGTTTCTGTGTGTCTGTGAGGATATTACATCCACTCTAATTGAAAAACTGATGAACCGAATTTCATAAAATTTGGTAGGTATGTTTTTGTGGGAAATCCTGATGTTCATTAGATTATAATACGATTCGTAATAAAAGAATCTGCCTTCTTTGCGAAATGGCCGGCAGAAATTGCCTCTATCTACTATAGTTAAAAACTAATGGAACAAATTTAACAAAATTTAGTGTATAATATTTCAATGACCTACAAGTGATTTATATACCAAATTTAACAAAATTTGGTACATAAATCATTTGTAGGTTATTCTAGTACGATTCAGGAAAAAGGAACGGGATATTTTTGCGAAATGGCCCGCAAAAATCGTTAAATATAAACATAAAGGACTACGTGTGCTCAATTATATATCAATTGAATTCCTATTTTATACGTGATTTTTGATAACAAAAAGAATAAGACTAACCCCATTACTCTAAGACTAGCCGTTCTTGAGATATTCTAGTTTTTTCGCGTTTTCGCTACGCCACCTCTGACAAGTCCAGCTATCAAATGAGAACCAAATTTAAGTTTAACGTGCAAATTCAATGGCATTTAAAATACTTATGGCTGTTATTTTGTGCAGATAAACTCAAATTATTATTGAAGAAATAAAAGAACGCGAATATGAGTCTGCAGGGAAAGACATGTGCTGCCCACATCAGAATTTTTAGCAATATTACAACAATGATTTATAGAAGTGAACGGGGATTATTTGCAGGCCATTTCGAAAAAAAATGTATGATCTATATTTAAAGATCCATCAAATTTTTGTAGAATAAAATGTTCAACAAATTTAAGCTGTGTACCAAATTTTAACTCTCTAGGACGTAGGAAAGTGCATTAAAAATGCCATCAAATAAATATATCATGAAGAGTTATATAAAATTAAAAAAATTTTGAAAAATTGTTATCTACCAAATTTATTTTAAAATGTGCAGCCTCTCTCATATAAAAAATAATTAAACTCTTGGAAAGATATTTATTATATAATATATTTCTTTTTTCTTTTTGGAGGATATCCCAAAAGTCAGAATTTAATTGAATTTGTTTTTTTCCCTATATTAAATAATTTTTAATTAAAAAACTACTTAACATATTTTACTGAAAATTTTTATATATATTTTATGGGATAATGTGAATATTTCCTAAAAATTTCGAAGCAATTTGTGGATTTTAAACTTGCTTAAAAAATGTTTGAAAAATTAGGTCCCACAGGGTTCAATGTATTTCATTTTTTCAACCCGGGTTCAATAAAAAACTAATTCGGTGATATCATTTATTTATATTCCCATAGGTCCCACAGACCGTCTGAACAACATACTAAAATTTCATTTTGATAAAGTCATTTTTACGGCAGTTATCGTGCTAACGGACAGACAGACAGACAGACAGAATGAACAAAGTCATAAACACTTTTCAACTATGTTGTAAAGTGTTAAAAAAGGGAGTTGTAATGACAAATGGATTGTAAAACATTTCTATAGTGCATTAATCTATACATTTTTAAACCTCTAAAAACTAAATTTTGACCAACTGGGCTAGATAGTTTTAAAAGATTATAATTGAAATACCGACGGTAAAAAACATAAGATGTTGATCATAGGATTATAATGCCAGATATTTTAGACAGTTATTTATTTCATCTACTATATATTCACAATAATAGTATCAAACAAGAAATTAGTGAAGAAGCCTCCGTATGGTTGATGATTTGCACACTTCATTTTCAACGGTATTAAGAATTTGCACACTCTTTTGTACGCTTATTCGTGCAGTCCATGCCAATTTTTGGAAAATTATATAAATTATACAAAATATAATAATAACGGAATAAAATATTTTAGAGAACCTATTATCAATTTTTAATACTTTAACCACGCATTTTAAATAAAATGTACACCATGTATAATTACATTATAAATATTACTATTACTATTTCTATAAATATAAGCTTTTGATCTGTATCTTCACACAATTCATGGAGATTTGTGTGTTCTTAATGACCAGCTCTAATGACGTCTTAAGTAATTTGCAGGTCAGCGGGATTGTGACTGAAATCCAATAATTTTAGCTGATGTTACGCGGCGCGTGGCTATTAATCTGTCTGTTAGTGGCCACTGTAGAGATTACATAATGTCTTATCCTAGCAAATTACCCTTGATTGATGCTGTGTTGACTGTACTTAGCGTAGAGTAATTACATTTACATGCAAGATGTCTGTTGATTATGTAAGCAGTTGTGAATGAAATTTTAGCTTTGTATTTAGTTCTTCTAGAGCCACGGAATTTTAATGCGGCAGTGGTGAATGGCTGCGATAAGGTAAACTTGACAAGGGAATTAGTCAAATTAATACTACTGATATAGCTTTCCTATATTCTATCAGTATTCCTATATTCTATCAGTTAGTGTTATATTATTTATATGTCGAAGTATAATTATGCAAAGATATTTTGTGGTTTCAGCAATAATCGAATAATTATTGTTATTTTTACTTTCCCTACATAGTATTAAAAATAGGGAAATTATTGAGAGAGGGTCGAAATTTTAATTCCAGTTCTCGGCAGGGGAGCATGTTTCAAGCATCACAGAACTTGATGTCTGTGTGTGTGTGTGCATGTATATATGGTTTTTTGTGTGTGGGTGCGTGTACGTGAGTTTGTGGAAGCGATATCTCACAAATGGATGGAGCTATTCGAAAAAATGTTAGTCGAATTATTACCCGGAGTACATTTAACCACACTAAACTCTGCGGCATTCAGTACGATTATTACAATATATTCAATGAATAATGGAACTCTATTGATTTGAAACGCGATCGAATTTTCGGAATGCTCTCAATTTTCGAGTGAACTTTTGAAAAAAAATCATTAAAAATCAGCACTTTCAATAGAGGTAAAAATAACCATTGCAAATAAATATAACCATAACAATTTTCGAACGCTAGCATGAACCGTTCTCAAGATATAGCTCGTTTTCAGATACATTTATCGAAAATATTACATTAAATTATAAAATAGGTTGCAAGTATTTTTAAATAGATTGGCAAAAAATTTGGTGAAATATCGCAAGTTGACGACTTTTGAAAATATTGCCAAGTTAACGAAAATGCCGCCAAATTGGCAAAAATAACGCACAAACTGATGAAAGTTCAATATTTTCCAAGGATTAAAATCGTTTAATACATAGACTACTAAAACAAACTACTCGTCGTTGCCCGAGTCCTCAGCGCCTAGTAATAAATAAACACGAAGCAAAAAGCAACGTGCATGGTACGAAATCACATCTAAATATACGTCTTTCAGCAAGGATTGCACAGGAGTGAATAAAGACAGGCTGTCACGAAAAGCCTCCCGTGCGTGTGGGGATTGGCTTCAGTAAATACAATAACCCCTGAAAAGAGAAGGATTTCTCCCTCCAGCGGAGTCCACTTGCTTGCTGGCGGCCTGATAAAATGAAAGACATGCTTCGGATAAAAAATTATAATTAATCAACGGATGGGTTTATGAATTATTTTTTGAGTAATCTGTAATATTGTAAGCAAGTGCTGAGACAAATGAACGATGGATGGCAAGTCAGTTTCTGTATATCGCAATATAAAAATCGGAGAGGTATAAAATACAGCAAATGTATATATATTCTTTAAAAATTCACTAAATATCTTTTAATAATCTTATGGATTTCATTTGTTTTATGGAAAAATTTTCGAGCTTTCCAATGGTGTCAAGATGGAAACTCTAATAATATTTTAGGTCGCTAAGGAATCGATTTGTGCGAATATTGCCCAAAATCGTTGTAAATCGGGCTAAAACATAAAATAACTAAAAAATAATGCGGAATTTTAAAAATATAACTCCGAGGTGCCCCTATTCAGGTCCTGAAGAACCTGTCTACCAAATTTCACTGTCGTACGATATTTAGATTTTTTTTCTACAGACTGTATAGTCAGATACACAGATGCAGAGGCATCTTCCTTTAGTAAAAAAGATATTGATTAGCGGAAGCGAGCAATATTTATAATTGTCAAGTTATATTTGCGAGAAAATTGAAATAGTTTTATACATTGTCATATAGAAAAACACTAAATGTTAACAATTAATTCAGCATTAAATATATACTACGCCATGATATAAATACATAAATATATAATACCATGGTTCTTGCACATCATTAGCTTGTTGTGAAACAAATGAAGTCATTGCATTTTGTTAGAAAAGACATGTGTTTTTAATAATATAGAATAAAATGTAAATGGATATTTTTGTAAAGACTATTGCTGTTACTTCTTAAAATATGAAAGAATGTTAATATGCATATAATGCACTATGTTTCAATAACTGGTTCTTAAACGTTGAGTTCTGTAATGTAAATCCAACCCAACCAATTTTCAACAGTATCCAACATGTCTTCAACAAAACTCAATCTATCCAGGTATCCAATGAAACAAACATACGGCTTGAAATGCCCAAAATAATACTTTTAGATGACTTATTCAACTTAATATTCTAAAACAAAAAAAAAAGATGAAAAAAACCCGAAAGGAATTTTCATGACTTTCAATTTGTGCATTTTTAAAATCTTTTTGTCTCAACTTTCTTTAAAGAAACTGTAACCAAAATAATTGTATGTTAAACTATAACCTGACAACGCCTTAGTTGTTGTTGTTGTTGTTGAGACCCAGACCGTCCGACCTACCAGAAAGGTGTAAGGTAACTGTATGGACGGCCGGGAAGTGCCACCCAATTTAGACCGGAACCCAGTGGGGGAGGCATCCACAGGGACCGTACCCTCCTTCCCCTACCACCAATCTCTCGGAAGGACTTACGGACCCACATGTTTAACGTGATCGTACTCCGCATGAACACGGCGGCATTTGTGGCAGCGTGCAAATCTAGCGCGCAAACCACGGGGATACCGCACCCGAGATGGCCAACAGCACGCGGTGTTCCGAGGTGGTCACCCACCAAGTACTAACCGCGCCCGATGCTGCTTGACTTCGGTGATCTAACGAGAACCAGTGTTTTCAGCACGGTACGGCCGTTGGCCAACGCCTTAGTTGTGTCATTGTTTGTAAAGGATTAAAAATTCAAATCGAAAAACATATTAAATAAATAAAAGTTAATAATTTTATTCTTTTTTTATTATTATTTTGCTGAACAGATTTGCTACCGGAATTGAGATACACTGCTTTGAAGATAAAAAAAAAACAATTAAACAACTAATATAATTTGAAACGTTACAAATAAAGTTTTCCTCATAACGACTGATTTATATTCTGAATCATTTTCATATTTACTTTTAGAGCGATAAATTCCAATATTTCGTTTTCACACTATTCCAGAACGAGTATCTGAGAATAACACTAAGCTCTGTAAAGCTACAAAAGAATATTTTCTTAGACGATAGCTCGCTTATCCGTAAAATATATTCAAGAACTGCAACATCTGGTCAATCTCGAGAATTTTCATACGTAGCAAGTGAGAATTCAGCCTCTAAGCCAAACTATAAAATTTTTTTAATTACTTTTCTATATTTGAATCTACGCAATATATGCAACATATCACCCAAATTTAGTCCAAATCACTTCAATAGTTTTTTGAGGTTACGAAGTGTTACGGATTTTGACAAAATCTTGTTCGATTGCTAAACTGTATACATTTTTTCAATTTTTACTGCGTTCTCATCTTGACAATATTCGCAGTATACCACCCAAATTTGGTCCCAATAGCTTTAAGGGTGTTTGAGATTACGAAGGGCCAACGATTTTGACAAAATCCCGTTAACTAAACTATATATATTTTTCGGAGTTTTTTCTGTATTCACATCTACATAATATATTAAACGCACCACTGAAACATGGTCCAAATAGCTAAAATGGCTTTTGAGATTACGAAAGTTCAACGATTTGACACCCATCCACAGACCAACGAAAATCCTTTATGATATCTAGGAACCAAACAGAGTCATTTTGCTAGTTGAGTTTAGTTTTTGAATTCCCCGTTCAAAATGGAGGTCCTTAAAAACAGCCAAAAGAACATAATATTGCAGCTTAGATTCAGCGAGTAATTGACTTATAATACCGAAATTGAAATTTTCCCAAGATCCTCCTACAATTTATTGCAGCAATTTCAATTCATAGAAAGTGTATAAATGTTTAACGTGTTTAACGTATTTTCGTCTTTTCAGTTCCTTCAGAAAGTCCCCAGTAACCTAGGAAGTTGAATCTTTGCACATTTATAGTATCGATAAAGGGGCAGAATCTCACGGAGCTAGATGTTTGATTTACCCCCCTGAGGGGCGGAGAAAATTGGGGATTTTGAAAATCTTTCCAGACCTTTCAGAAGCCCCTCTGTTGATCTAGAATCTGATCTGGTCTAGAATCTGATCTGATTTAGACCCTGAACCCTTGATCTTTGCACATTTATTCTCCCAGGGGAGCCCACTCCTAGAGGGTTGTACACTGATCTTTTATCCTTATAGCTCTGGTCCTCGTTCCTGAGGGGTACACAAATCTGCTGATTGTTCTCATGAAGCAGGATATTTACAGGTTGCAGGAAGGGACTGGCCTTTATAACCATAGCCCCAGATCCATAGGCGACTGGAGTCGAGTGTCCTCGGGACCACCTACCGTTTCCCGCTCGGTGAATGATTCCACTGACTTCGCTCACCTGGTCACAGTCTCGCCTGATTGCGGATAACACCCCTTTGGTCCTCCATCCCTCATATAGCTTGAACCACTCAAGGTCATCCGGAGGGGCGCGACGGTCCAGTAGTTAGCGAGCGGGGATTGCACTCAGACGACCCGAGTTCGAACTCTGCCCAAACTCTCGTCGTGTTCACGCGGAGTACGATCACTTTAAACATGTGTGTCCGTAAGTCCTTTCGAGAGGTTGATCGTAGGGGAAGGAGGGTACGGTCCTTGTGGATGCTTCCCCCACTGAGTCCCAGTCTAAATTGGGTGGCACTTCCCGGCAGTCCAAACAGATACCTTACAGGTCGGACGGTCTGAGTCGAAGAAAAAGAAGGTCGCCGGGAGGAACTGATGGAACCTGATCTTTGCACAACGGAACCAGATTTTGAATTTGGTTCCCCCGGGGGCTGAGAAAACGGTTGTGTCTCAAAAATTATTTTCAAATCCTCCAGAAGATTCCTAGTGACCTAGAAAGAAATCTTTACGCACTTATAGAATCAACCATTGGGCAGAACATAATGTAGCTGCATTTTAGATTTGCCTACTTGGGGTGGAGAAAATTGGATTTTTCGAAAAGTCTTTTCAGACCATCCAGAAACTCCCTAGTAAACTAGAACACTAAATCTTTACACACTTATAAATATCGACCAGAATCTAATGTAGTCCGATTTTATATCCCCCGGGGGGCGCGGAGATTGTGGGTATTTTGAAATCTTTTTCCATATCCACAAACAGCCCTCCCGTGGCATAGAAGGCTGAATGATTGCACACTTATAGTATCGACTCGTATTGCACACTTATAGTATAGCCCTCACCGGGGGCATAAAAGGCTGAAAGTAGATCACGTGACAGAACCTAATTTGGTCAATTTACAATTGAGACCACTATTTTTGCACTATACATTGTTAACGCGCTATATATTGTTAAACATAATAAAACTTATTACAAGTAGTTTCAGCTTAATTATTAAGAGTGTTTGTTTCCCAGTCTTTGACAGGTTTATAGTCCTGTATAAAAAGCTGGCAAATGAGGAAATCGCACATAAGAAAATGCCCAATGGGTGGAGCATCGACTTATCAGCCGGTGTTTAGTATTTCAATTTCCCCTCTGAAATAAAATGTTTTTACATACTTTATTCTATTTCGGAGATAAATAATTATATTTAAATTAGCAATCTGAAGCTACATGCTGAAAAAAAATCATTTATTGAAAAGGAAACATATAGCTTTCTTACATGCTGAACAAAATGTGTGGCTGATATATTACCGCTAGCATGCCTCTATAGTCCATGTGATCATAAATAGAAACTTTAAAATCTGACATATCCGTTTCATACTGAACTCCTGAATAGACCTATCCTACTTAACTCCTAAGACAATATAAAGACCACAAAAATATCCAACAGTTCTTTTGTATAAAAGTTTAATTCTTGAAAAATACTATAAAAGCCATCAATCAGGATAAAAAACTTTAAATTACACGCTATAGCTATTTTCTTTTGTTCCACATTTATAAAACTTTAGATCTCAGCTCTTTATCATCTAAAAGCTATATAATAAATATAAATAATAATGTTAAAAGACTGTTGCCCATAAATAATAAAGAATACCTTATAATTCTAGTTTAAACAATATTGGTTATCTAAATATATACATTTATTCGCCATATATAAGTATAAAACAGTGGAAAAATAATGGAATATATTAATTTTGATTGAAGAAAAATTATTTGTTACGTATGTAAATAATTCATGTTATTATTTAAACAATATTTTCATAAGCGAAAGATATTTTTTAAATAATAAGAGGAAGTCTGGATGACGAAAGGTTTTAAATTAGTTGAGTTTTAGTACCATATGAAATTAACATTTTATACTCCTTGACTTTCTACGCAACATGCAATTTGCCTTTAGATAGAAAATTAAAAGATTGAATTACATAAGAAACAGAACACAATCTACATATTTTAGGAGACAATCGAAAATCTCATGGCAACAGTGGGCTAACTCACATTTTGTAATAAGAATAAAATGAATGAAGTTGAAGTGATTTTAAAAATACATTTATTTATACATTACTACAAAAACTCTCATATTTTGGATCATGTCTTAAGCGTTTATTATATGTTGCAGACCATTAATAAAGAATGCCATGAGTTATCGCATGTTCTGCTTCAATCATTGTATGTGCTTTTCTCAGATATAGAAGTATTTCTAAACTTCTAAATATATCTTGTTTTAACTAATTCCACAAAAGGAATCCAATTCGTCTTAATTTATTTCTGAAATATTGTATTGCCACATAAATTTCCTAAAAAAAAGTTGTTGTCTTCTAGGAAATACAAAGCTTTCCAAGAAAAGAAACCTCTTAACGATACATTAATTGAAACACATGCATTACACTATAGGTGATTTTCATAAACTCAGAGCCCCATTCTCCTTGTAGCTATATGGTTCATTTTTAACACTTTACAACAAAGTTGAAAAGTGTTTATGACTTTGTTCATTCTGTCTGTCTGTCTGTCTGTATGTCTGTCCATTAGCACGATAACTGCCGTAAAAATGACTTAATCAAAATGAAATTTTAGTATGTTGCTCAGACGGTCTGTAGGACCTATGGAAATATAAATGAATAATATCACCCAATTAGTTTTGGATTGAACCCGGGTTGAAAAAATGAAATATATTGAGCCCTATGGGACCTAATTTTTCAAGCATTTTTTAAGCGGATTTAAAATTCACAAATTGCTTCGAAAATTTTAGGCAATATTCAAATTGTTCCATAAAATATATAAAAAAAATTCAGCGAAATATATTCAGTAGTTTTTTAAATAAAAATTAAAATAATAAATACACCTCTTATATGAAGCGATCACGTGACCATGGTATGAAAAAAATCACCTGACCCACTTCAAAATGATATATGGCATCCATCTTGTCTCAAAATCGTGATTTTTAAAGTTCTTTTTAATTCATATTGAGTGTTGTATCCGCCCTAAAACCACTTTATTTTTTCTTAAATTCTGTGCATCTACATACTGAAACAACGCAATTATAATATATTTGAGTTTAAATGCTCATCCAAATTTGATTATTTCTACAACGAAGCCTATTTTTCACCTATGTAAAATGTAAACAGCAAAATATGTAGAATGAGTTGTATTAGAATTGCTGTATTTCTTTAACACAAAATTATTTAGCTCATGGAGTCTATCTGCATAGCTGATATGAATGAAATATTCATTGATTTTACACAGAGAAGGACGATTTTTTTCGATGAAGTTTTAAGCATAGAGTTTAATTACTTGTAGCTCCATGGTCTTAATTTTTAAATAAAATAAATTATTATAGTATTGTGAAGAATGAAATGAATGGGAAATTGTTTATGAATGAAATGCTGCTTTTATAGAGAGATCCAGGCGTGTTATTTTCCTATGACGTCATTTGAATGAATTTCAGTTGTTTTCGATGAAGTTTTCAAATATAATAAGTTATCGTAGTAGCATGATAATTCTAAAATTATTACCGAGGAATGTATCGCATTTTAGAGATGTTTAAACCAGGCAATTATATTTCAAAGCCGTGATTTGAATGAAGTTCATTTTTTTCGATGAAGTTTTAAGTTTTAAAATATAATAAATTAATGTAGTATTGTGATAAGTTTTAAAATATTACCGAGGAATGTATTGCATTTTAGATATGTTTAAATAAAATTGCATTGAAGTTGGAAAGTGTTTCATAATCAATACTTTAAGCATGATTGATCTTTCTTGTTAACACTTTACAACATAGTTGAAAAGTGTTTATGACTTTGTTCAATCTGTCCGTTCGCACGATAACTGCCGTAAAAATGACTTTATCAAAATGAAATTTTAGTATGTTGTTCAGACGGTCTGTGGGACCTATGGTAATATAAATGAATAATAATACCCAATTAGTTTTGGACTGAACCCGAGTTGAAAAAAGTAAATACACTGAACCCTATGATACCTAATTTTTCAAACATTTTTTAAGCGTATATAAAATTCACAAACTGCTTCAAAAATTTTAAAAAATATTCAAATTATTCTATAAAAAAAATGAAAAAAAATTTCAGCAAAATATATTCGGTAGTTTTTTAAATAAAAATTTAAATAATAAGTACATCCATATTATATGAAGAGATCACATGACCCACTTAAAAATAAAATATGGCATCCATCTTGTGTCAAAATTGTGATTTTTAAAGTTCTTTTCAATTTATATTTAGTGTTGTATCCGTTCTAAAACCGTTTTATTTTTGTTTAATTTCTGTACATCCACATTCTGAAACAACGTAATTACAATATATTTGAGTTCAAATGATCAATGCCATCCATCTTGTGTAAAAATCGTGATTTTTAAAGTGATGTTTTAATTTATATTTAGCGTTATATGCGTCCTATTTACCGCTTTATTTTTGCTTAATTTCTGTACATCTACATTCTGATATCTACACTCTGACATCTACATGTACATCTACATTCTGGAACATTCATTGATTTTACACTGAGAACAGACGATTTTATAGCAGACTTTTTCGATGAAGTTTTAAGCATGGAGTTAAATTACGTTTACATCCATGATTTTAAGTTTTTAAATAAAATAAATTATTGTAGTATTGTGATGATTAAAAGGAATGGAATAAAAGTGTATGCATGAAATATTTACAGCTTTTACATAGAGAGTTAGGCGATTTATATTTCAATGGCGTCATTTGAATAAAGTTAATTTTTTTATGAAGTTTTAAGTCTTCAAATGTAATAAATTATTGTGATAGTTTTAAAAGTATTATCACTGAATGTATCGCATTTCAGAGATATTTATACCAGGCGACATATATTTCAATGACGTCTTTAAATAAAGTTCATTTTTTTTCGATGAAGTTTTTACTTTCAAAATATAATAAATTAATGTAGTATTGTGATAATTCTAAAAGTATTACCGCTGAATGTATCGTATTTTAGAGATGTTTAAATAAAAATGCAGTTGGAAAGTGTTTCATAATCAATACTTTATATATGATTGATCCTTCTTGTTATTTTATCATGTTATGTTATACAGTATAGAGAAATTTTGTTTTCATGAACATTTTCGATTTCGAGATTTTGATGCCGATATATGTTTTAAGACCTCTTAAACACATTTTAGAGTAATGTCTGTATGTATGTATGTGGTCGATTTCTTTTGTACATGATAGCGGTCACAAATATTAATGAATTTTCCAGAAACTTTATATCCGGTTTTATTATCGAAATATCTAGAATTAGATAGAATTTTTTTTAATTTGAGCGAAAACTTCGAAATTTATTCGAAATTTTATATTTTTTAACATGATAGCATAGGATAAAATTTGACATAATCATGCATTAAAGGGTTTATTTATGACTCAATGATCACGAAGCTTAATAGTTTAAATTATTGTTGTGAAAAATACCTCCATACAATCTTTCTCGCTCCTGACGGTATTAGTCCCTCTCGGGGGGATAAGTTACCTCCCCGGGTTACAATTGAAATTTTATATTTTTTAACATGGTAGCATAGGATAAAATTTGACATAATCATGCATAAAATGGTTTATTTATGACTCAAAGATGACGAAACTTAATATAGTTTAAATTATTGTTGTGAAAAGTACCTCCATACAATATTTTTCGCTCCTGACGTTATTAGTTACTCTCGTGGGGATAAGTTATCTCCTCGGGTTACAATTGAAATTTTATATTTTTTAACATGATAGCATAGGATAAAATTTGACATAATCATGCATTAAAGGGTTTATTTATGACTCAAAGATGACGAAACTTAATATAGTTTAAATTATTGTTGTGAAAAGTACCTCCATACAATATTTTTCGCTCCTGACGTTATTAGTTACTCTCGTGGGGATAAGTTATCTCCTCGGGTTACAATTGAAATTTTATATTTTTTAACATGGTCGCATATGATAAAATTTGACATAATCATGCATAAAAGGGTTTATTTATGATTCAATGATCACGAAACTTAATAGTTTAAATTATTGTTGTGAAAAATACCTCCATACTATCTTTCTCGCTCCTGACGTTATTAGTCCCTCTCGGGGAGGGGGGGGGGAAGTTACCTCCCCGGGTTACAATTGAAATTTTATATTTTTAACATGGTAGCATAGGATAAAATTTGTCATAATCATACATAAAAGGGTTTATTTATGACTCAATGATGACGAAACTTAATATAGTTTAAATTATTGTTGTGAAAAGTACCTCCATACAATATTTTTCGCTCCTGACGTTATTAGTCACTCTCGTGGGGATAAATTATCTCCTCGGATTACAATTGAAATTTTATATTTTTTAACATGGTCGCATAGGATAAAATTTGACATAATCATGCATAAAAGTGTTTATTTATGATTCAATGATCACGAAACTTAATAGTTTAAATTATTGTTGTGAAAAATACCTCCATACTATCTTTCTCGCTCCTGACGGTATTAGTCCCTCTCTGGGGGATAAGTTACCTCCCCGGGTTATAATTGAAATTTTATTTTTTAACATGGTAGCATAGGATAAAATTTGACATAATCATGCATAAAATGATTTATTTATGACTCAATGATGACGAAACTTAATATAGTTTAAATTATTGTTGTGAAAAGTACCTCCATACAATATTTTTCGCTCCTGACGTTATTAGTTACTCTCGTGGGGATAAGTTATCTCCTCAGGTTACAATTGAAATTTTATATTTTTTAACATGGTCGCATAGGATAAAATTTGACATAATCATGCATAAAAGGGTTTATTTATGATTCAATTATCACGAAACTTAATAGTTTAAATTATTGTTGTGAAAAATACCTCCATACTATCTTTCTCGCTCCTGACGTTATTAGTCCCTCTCGGGGGGGGGGGGGGTAAGTTACCTCCGCGGGTTACAATTGAAATTTTATATTTTTAACATGGTAGCATAGGATAAAATTTGACATAATCATGCATAAAAGGGTTTATTTATGACTCAATGATGACGAAACTTAATATAGTTTAAATTATTGTTGTGAAAAGTACCTCCATACAATATTTTTCACTCCTGACGTTATTATTCACTCTCGTGGGGATAAATTATCTCCTCGGATTACAATTGAAATTTTATATTTTTTAACATGGTCACATAGGATAAAATTTGACATAATCATGCATAAAAGTGTTTATTTATAATTCAATGATCACGAAACTTAATAGTTTTAATTATTGTTGTGAAAAATACCTCCATACAATTTTTCTCGCTCCTGACGGTTATTAGTCCCCCTCGGGGACATAAGTTACCTCCCCGGATTACAATTGAAATTTTATATTTTTTAACATGGTAGCATAGGATAAAATTTGACATAATCATACATAAAAGGGTTTATTTATGACTCAATGATGACGAAACTTAATATAGTTTAAATTATTGTTGTGAAAAGTACCTCCATACAATATTTTTCGTTCCTGACGTTATTAGTCACTCTCGTGGGGATAAATTATCTCCTCGGATTACAATTGAAATTTTATATTTTTTAACATGGTCGCATAGGATAAAATTTGACATAATCATGCATAAAAGTGTTTATTTATGATTCAATGATCACGAAACTTAATAGTTTAAATTATTGTTGTGAAAAATACCTCCATACTATCTTTCTCGCTCCTGACGTTATTAGTCCCTCTCGGGGGGGGGGGGGGTAAGTTACCTCCCCGGGTTACAATTGAAATTTTATATTTTTAACATGGTAGCATAGGATAAAATTTGACATAATCATGCATAAAAGTGTTTATTTATGATTCAATGATCACGATACTTAATAGTTTAAATTATTGTTGTGAAAAATACCTAGATACAATTTTTCTCGCTCCTGACGTTATTAGTTCCTCTCGGGGGCATAAGTTGCCTCCCCGGGTTACAATTGAAATTTTATATTTTTTAACATGGTAGCATAGGATAAAATTTGACATAATCATACATTAAAGGGTTTATTTATGACTTAATGATGACGAAACTTAATATAGTTTAAATTATTGTTGTGAAAAGTACCTCCATACAATATTTTTCGCTCCTGACGTTATTAGTCACTCTGGGGATAAGTTATCTCCTCGGGTTACAATTGAAATTTTATATTTTTTAACATGGTCGCATAGGATAAAATTTGACATAATCATGCATAAAAGGGTTTATTTATGATTCAATGATCACGAAACTTAATAGTTTAAATTATTGTTGTGAAAAGTACCTCCATACAATATTTTTCGCTCCTGACGTTATTAGTCACTCTCGTGGGGATAAGTTATCTCCTCGGATTACAATTGAAATATTATATACTTTTTAACATGGTCGCATAGGATAAAATTTGACATAATCATGCATAAAAGTGTTTATTTATGATTCAATGATCACGAAACTTAATAGTTTAAATTATTGTTGTGAAAAATATGTCCATACTATCTTTCTCGCTCCTGACGTTATTAGTCCCTCTCGGGGGGGGGGGGGGGTAAGTTACCTCCCCGGGTTACAATTGAAATTTTATATTTTTAACATGGTAGCATAGGATAAAATTTGACATAATCATGCATAAAAGGGTTTATTTATGACTCAATGATGACGAAACTTAATATAGTTTAAATTATTGTTGTGAAAAGTACCTCCATACAATATTTTTCGCTCCTGACGTTATTAGCCACTCTCGTGGGGATAAGTTATCTCCTCGAATTACAATTGAAATTTTATATTTTTTAACATGGTCGCATAGGATAAAATTTGACATAATCATGCATAAAAGTGTTTATTTATGATTCAATGATCACGAAACTTAATAGTTTAAATTATTGTTGTGAAAAATACCTCCATACAATTTTTCTCGCTCCTGACGTTATTAGTTCCTCTCGGGGGCATAAGTTGCCTCCCCGGGTTACAATTGAAATTTTATATTTTTTAACATGGTAGCATAGGATAAAATTTGACATAATCATACATAAAAGGGTTTATTTATGACTTAATGATGACGAAACTTAATATAGTTTAAATTATTGTTGTGAAAAGTACCTCCCTACAATATTTTTCGCTCCTGACGTTATTAGTCACTCTGGGGATAAGTTATCTCCTCGGGTTACAATTGAAATTTTATATTTTTTAACATGGTCGCATAGGATAAAATTTGACATAATCATGCATAAAAGGGTTTATTTATGATTCAATGATCACGAAACTTAATAGTTTAAATTATTGTTGTGAAAAGTACCTCCATACAATATTTGTCGCTCCTGACGTTATTAGTCACTCTCGTGGGGATAAGTTATCTCCTCGGATTACAATTGAAATTTTATATTTTTTAACATTGTCGCATAGGATAAAATTTGACATAATCATGCATAAAAGGGTTTATTTATGATTCAATGATCACGAAACTTAATAGTTTAAATTATTGTTGTGAAAAATACATCCATACTATCATTCTCGCTCCTGACGTTATTAGTCCCTCTCGGGGGGGGGGGGGGGTAAGTTACCTCCCCGGGTTACAATTGAAATTTTATATTCTTAACATGGTAGCATAGGATAAAATTTGACATAATCATGCATAAAAGGGTTTATTTATGACTCAATGATGACGAAACTTAATATAGTTTAAATTATTGTTGTGAAAAGTACCTCCATACAATATTTTTCGCTCCTGGCGTTATAGGTCACTCTCGTGGGGATAAGTTATCTCCTCGAATTACAATTGAAATTTTATATTTTTTAACATGGTCGCATAGGATAAAATTAGACATAATCATGCATAAAAGTGTTTATTTATGATTCAATGATCACGAAACTTAATAGTTTAAATTATTGTTGTGAAAATTACCTCCATACAATTTTTCTCGCTCCTGACGTTATTAGTTCCTCTCGGGGGCATAAGTTACCTCCCCGGGTTACAATTGAAATTTTATGTTTTTTAACATTGTAGCATAGGATAAAATTTGACATAATCATACATAAAAGGGTTTATTTATGACTCAAAGATGACGAAACTTAATATAGTTTAAATTATTGTTGTGAAAAGTACCTCCATACAATATTTTTCGCTCCTGACGTTATTAGTCACTCTGGGGATAAGTTATCTCCTCGGGTTACAATTGAAATTTTATATTTTTTAACATGGTCGCATAGGATAAAATTTGACATAATCATACATAAAAGGGTTTATTTATGATTCAATCATCACGAAACTTAATAGTTTAAATTATTGTTGTGAAAAATTCCTCCATACTATCATTCTCGCTCCTGACGTTATTAGTCACTCTCGGGGGCATTAGTTACCTCCCCGGGTTACAATTGAAATTTTATATTTTTTAACATGGTAGCATAGGATAAAATTTGACATAATCAAACATAAAAGGGTTTATTTATGACTCAATGATGACGAAACTTAATATAGTTTAAATTTTTGTTGTGAAAAGTACCTCCATACAATATTTTTCGCTCCTGACGTTATTAGTCACTCTCGTGGGGATAAGTTATCTCCTCGGATTACAATTGAAATTTTATATTTTTTAACATGGTCGCATAGGATAAAATTTGACATAATCATGCATAAAAGGGTTTATTTATGATTCAATGACCATGAAACTTAATAGTTTAAATTATTGTTGTGAAAAATACCTCCATACTATCTTTCTCGCTCCTGACGTTATTAGTCCCTCTCGGGGGGGGGGGGGGTAAGTTACCTCCCCGGGTTACAATTGAAATTTTATATTCTTAACATGGTAGCATAGGATAAAATTTGACATAATCATGCATAAAAGGGTTTATTTATGACTCAATGATGACGAAACTTAATATAGTTTAAATTATTGTTGTGAAAAGTACCTCCATACAATATTTTTTGCTCCTGGCGTTATAAGTCATTCTCGTGGGGATAAGTTATCTCCTCGAATTACAATTGAAATTTTATATTTTTTAACATGGTCGCATAGGATAAAATTTGACATAATCATGCATAAAAGTGTTTATTTATGATTCAATGATCACGAAACTTAATAGTTTAAATTATTGTTGTGAAAAATACCTCCATACAATTTTTTTCGCTCCTGACGTTATTAGTTCCTCTCGGGGGCATAAGTTACCTCCCCGGGTTACAATTGAAATTTTATGTTTTTTAACATTGTAGCATAGGATAAAATTTGACATAATCATACATAAAAGGGTTTATTTATGACTCAATGATGACGAAACTTAATATAGTTTAAATTATTGTTGTGAAAAGTACCTCCATACAATATTTTTCGCTCCTGACGTTATTAGTCACTCTGGGGATAAGTTATCTCTTCGGGTTACAATTGAAATTTTATATTTTTTAACATGGTCGCATAGGATAAAATTTGACATAATCATACATAAAAGGGTTTATTTATGACTCAATGATGACGAAACTTAATATAGTTTAAATTATTGTTGTGAAAAGTACCTCCATACAATATTTTTCGCTCCTGACGTTATTAGTCACTCTGGGGATAAGTTATCTCCTCGGGTTACAATTGAAATTTTATATTTTTTAACATGGTCGCATAGGATAAAATTTGACATAATCATGCATAAAAGGGTTTATTTATGAATCAATGATCACGAAACTTAATAGTTTAAATTATTGTTGTGAAAAGTACCTCCATACAATATTTTTCGCTCCTGACGTTATTAGTCACTCTGGGGATAAGTTATCTCCTCGGGTTACAATTGAAATTTTATATTTTTTAACATGGTCGCATAGGATAAAATTTGACATAATCATACATAAAAGGGTTTATTTATGACTCAATGATGACGAAACTTAATACAGTTTAAATTATTGTTGTGAAAATTACCTCCATACAATATTTTTCGCTCCAGACGTTATTAGTCACTCTGGGGATAAGTTATTTGCTGGGGTACAATTGAAATTTTATATTATTTAACATGGTCGCATAGGATAAAATTTGACATAATCATGAATAAAAGGGTTTATTTATGATTCAATGATCACGAAACTTAATAGTTTAAATTATTGTTGTGAAAAATACCTCCAAAAAATCTTTCTCGCTCCTGACGTTATTAGTCCCTCTAGGGAGGATAAGTAACCTCCCCGGGTTACAATTGAAATTATATATTTTTTTATATTGCAGAATAGAACAAAATTTGACAAATTCATGCATAAGAGCTTATTTATAGCCCAATGATCATGAGACTAAATTGTTTCAGTCATTGAAATGAAAAATAGCCGCGATACAAATTTTCTTCCTCGTGACGTCATTTGGACTCACAATGCCAATTTTTCAAAAAATTTCTAGTAAAACGTGGAAAAAAAATGCACTATAAAATAGATTCTTGTACGAGAAAGTCAAGTTGAGCCACGCTGTAGTTAATTTATTCTACAGTTCCATTAAAAGCTTTTTTGAATCTGTGGTAAAAGTGGAAACACATGCCTCTGTATGAACACATGCTTTTAGTAGTTCATAATCAACTTTAAACTATATCTTGCGGTCAAAGTTGCTCTAGTGTTCACTGAAGAATGCTTTCTCATTAAACTATTTATTTTAGAAGAAATTTCTGAAAGGGTGTTCATATGGTTGCAAATGGTACACTTCATTTTTGGAGGAACTATTAAGCTTTTTTTTTACTTATTTCACTTTGTTATACGAATTTTCGAGGAAAAAACCCCTCCAGATCCAGAAAATGAAATCCTCAGAAAACACACCCGCCTACCCATTCTATAACTCGATGCTGCATCCATATTCATCATCTGAGTTCTATCCATAGCAAATTCTGAGAAATATATCTTTTAGGAATATTTTTTTAACCTAAAATTAAAAAAAGAAGTGTAAAATTTTAGTGAACACCCTACCTCCTCCGAAATTTACTTCATATCCGCCTTCATCTAAGCTATATCTAAATCCAATCTTTAAAAATAAATGTTTCAAGAACATTTTTAAACCGAAAGTTGAAATCCTTAAGGAACCCTTAGTGATTCTCCTCCAGTATTTGATTCTGAATTAATGTCAGTCACCATTTGAGTTCTCTCTATGGCCAATTCTGAGAAATAGATGTCTCAAGGAAAATTAAGTGGAAAATAAACCAGAAATGATCATTCTTAGTGAACGACCTAACCTCCTTCAGAATTTATAACTGAATCCATATCAGTTATCATCTAAATTTTATTTATAACCAATCTTGAAAAACAGATTTTTCAATTAAAATGACCACGTTTGAGCAGAAAATGGAAAAAGAACCAAATGTGGAAATTTTTCGTAACCCCCTACCCATTCTCCTCCGGAATTTAATGCTGAATCCAAATCAGTAATCAACTGAACTTTATTTAGAGCCAGTACTGTGAAATGGAGTTTCAACGATTTTTTTTTTCGCATGGCATAATTTTGCCAACAACATGAAAACTTTCTTGTTTCTTCAGAACAGCTGTTTGCATGTTTTTACAGAGTATCTAAACATGTCTTATCTTAACATACTTGCATTTTTGTATGTTGAGGCTTTTATGTGGTCTCAATTAAATCATTGAGTTTCTTAAAAAAATTCAAATCTGTTAAAATTTCTAACGTCTTCATCTTCGATCACACATTCTGTAATCCTAAGGCGAATTGAACATCGAGTTATCTATGACAAATTTGGAAAAGTTAATCAACGTAATTAAGAACAATTAATAAACAGTGCAGATTACAGCTGTTTCGAGGGTACATTGGATCCCCTTCTTTAGTGATAGACATACCAAGATACTGGAAATCAAAAGGACGAAATAAACAGAAATGGAAAACACAGAAAGAAATACAAATTCAAATCGTAGGATTCAAAGTCAACCTGAGAGAGCCAATCATGGAGCAGAATGAAGAACACCCCAGCCAATCCGAATCATAGAACTAACATGAAATATTTGAATACCCCAAAACATAACAGAAATGTCCAAACAAGACGATACACATCCAAGCATGACAGTCAATTGGTCACGTCAAAAATCAAACCTATACATCATTTCAAAAATAAGCTATGAGGATCTGTCAAATCCTTACACCCTAGTTTCACATTGGGCTGTTCTTACAAACATTAAATCAAAAATGATTTTATTCAGTTTCTGAATGAACCTAAAGAACATTTAAGAATAAGAAGCGGGCATTTTCTAGAAAATCCTCTGACATTTGTATTTGCAGTTAAAGTTATAAAATATTTAAATTCTAAGTAAAATCGTTATTTGGTATATTTATTCTGAGTGGTATTGCAGCATTTGATTGGATAATGACTCATTGACGTCATGCTGTTTTACTCCGTACGTGATTCCATTACATTTTATCGGAATGTTTTATGTTATTTTCCTAGCGTAGGTGGAATTTGAATGATCGAATATAATGAATATAGTATTTTTAGAATACTGAAAGTAGCTAAGCCAGAATCATTATAATTGATCTAAAAATAATAAAATAACTACAAGGGGATTAAAGATTTGTTAAAATATTATGAGAGAAAAGGAGGATATGGAGAAAGAGAAAAAAATATATATTATTTATTTTCTCCAAACTATATTTATAACTAAGTTATGCAATACATTATATCACCTTTTTGCTTTTAGATCATGATCAATCAAAGGAGGAAAATGTTTTGTAATTTTATACTGTATGAATTTTTGCTTACAATTTATGAACTCAAGCCATTTATAAAATTCTGTTGGTAGTATTGACAAGATATTGTACATCAATTTATTGGACTTAAATTGATGCTCGTAAACTGAAACAAAAACTATTCAAGTTTATAAAATTATGACAGTAAACACTTTAAGCTTTTTCCGGAGTTATATTTTTGAAAAAAAAATTGCGGAAGCTAAGCATTTTTCTTTTAATGGCCGCAGATGGTTATGACACCTAATTACTTAATTTTTCGTGATACATTTTACGAGCAAAAGTAATTTTGTCAAAAGTAGACTACTTTTTGAAATAAATTCAACACTTGAATTTTTTTCTTACAAATCGCTTCGAGACTTTACGAAGTTTGACATCTTCATTTTTTGCAGAGGGAATTTTTTACATGAGAATTCCATATGATATTTAAAAGCAGAATAGAGTGATATTTCTCTATCTATGTCATCTAAGAAGATAAGTAACCAAAAATTTACTTATTCGTACAAGAACCGACCATTTCTTTTTTAGATGGTCGTAACATGTTATTCTATCTCATACTACTTTCCCTACAATACATGGTAATGCATAGGGAAATAATTAGAATCGTGTTGAAAATCGCAACTCGAGTTTTCCATTGATCTTCACGTTTTAGGACATCTGTAACATGAAAACACGAAAGCACTATTTTTAGCATGACGTCTGTGTGTGTGTGTATGTGTATGTGTGTGCGTGTGTGTGTGTGTGTGTGCGTGTGTGTGTGTGTGTGTGTGTGCGTGTGTGTGTGTGTGTGTGTGCGTGTGCGCGTGTGTGTGTGAAATGTATGTATCTACTCTAACTCAAAAACTAATTGACCAAATTTCATAAAATTTTGTAGGTATGTCACTTGTAGGTTACCCTGGTGTTGATTAGACTTTGGTACGATTCGAGATAAAAAAAAAACCTGCCTTTTGCGAAATGGCCTTCAAAAATTCACTCTAAATAAAACTACTTGACCACATTTCATACAATTTAGTAGATTAAAATATCGAGGCTTTAAAATAAGACTGGTGAAATCGCTTTTTTCAGAAAAAAAGGTACCCAAGCATAAAGTAGCTGACAAATCCAAACCAGCAGCTAAGCCGAAACCAGCACCCAAGCCTAAGCCCAAAACAAGTGTAATATCAGCTGTCGCAGCTCAGACGTCCTGCAGTGGTGTATCCAGCTCAAAAAAGACCTGCTATTACTTTCCTTATATACATAATGTATAAGGAAAGTATTGTGACGGGGTCGAAAATTCGAATTCGAGTTTTCGACGGGAGAGCACGTTTCAAGCATCCCTGATCACGAATCAAACATTTTTGGAGTGATGTCTGTGTGTGTGTGTGTGTGTGTGTGTGTGTGTGTGTGTGTGTGTGTGTGTGTGAAAGTATGTGTGTGTGTGTGTGTGTGTGTGTGTGTCAGTGAGACTGTGGAGACGATAACTGACGAACGAATGGACCGATTCGAACAAAATTTGGAACAAAAATCACAATCCATAAACACTGGAAGCCTATTGTTTTTATACGCAATCGAATGTTCAGAACCCTCCTAAATTTTCGAATGAAATATTGAAAAAATTGTCAAAAAATCAAAACCACTAATAAAGTTACGCAAATAGACATTTCTTATGTAATTTTTCATTAGAAAACGATTGACATAAATTTTAGAACGCTAACATAAACCGTTCTCGAGATATTGTACAATTTTTCAAAAAAATTATCAAAAAGTCAGAAAATAAAAATATTTCCTATTGAGAAACATGTTCACTTTTCATATGTAATACCATACGATAAATTGGATGACATCATTCTCGTGGATCTAGCTCGTTCCATTCATAAAAAAAGATACTTTAAGTAATACTTTTGTATTTGAACGCCAATATTCGTATATCTGCTGTAAGAATAACTTATTTTTTCATCCATAACGCTTGGCGAGATTTTGGCGACGAATTTGGCAGAATGTCGCCAACTTGGTGACTTTTTGAAATGTTGCCAAATTAACGAAAATCTCGCCAAATGGATAAAAATGACGCTAAATCAATGAAAATGACGACTAATTGTCGAAAATTCAATATCTTGGAAAGAATATTAGTATCTACTATAAGAAAAACCTATTTTTTTTTACTGTAAAAGTAATAAATTCATTACATTATATAAGGAAAGTCATGTGTTGCCCACATCAGATTTTTGTGTACTGTGTCGTGAAGAAAAACAATTAGACATGATACAGTGTAATACGTACCGTGTTTGGATACATGAAGAATGTTGTGGTCTTACAAGTAAGGAAAAATTTTATATTTTTGTATGTCCATTTTGTGTCCACTCTGATTAAAGTTTTACGTTAATTTAAGGTTTTTTTAGCATAATTTTTCAGGATGTCCATATTAGGTGCAAAGGTTCCAAATATGGGCATAGGTTCCCAACATGGACACTGTCCATTAATAGCACTTATCTGATGTTTTAACTCAATTATAATTTTTTCCCTGTTATCCCCTGCAAGGAGAATAAATACATCCACCAATTTTCAAATTTTTATCTGCTAAAACAAACATCATAATAATTAAAATGCTTAGGGGTGCCCATATTTGGGTCACTTATCTTATTTGAAATCCAAAAAAGTTCCTTTAAACCCAAAATTTATTACTATCTCAGCTAATTCTCATTTAATTTGAGTCAAATTTTAGTGCAATATTCATAATGATAATATAATGCAAAATTTAAAATATTAGGGCAACATCTTCTAAATTTGCAAAGTTAAAAAACCTCTGGAAAGCGCATTATAATGGCTTTAGTATTCAAAATTCGAAGGATCCTTAAATCAGTGGAAGACCTGCTAGGAATACTACAAAGTTTGAAAACTTCGTTTGATAAAAAATTTTGTAATTTCTCAACGGATGGGTTTATGAAATTATTCTTTTTATTTGGTCTGTGATATTTTAAACAGCTGCTGAAAAAAATGAACATTGGATGACGCGTCAATTTTAATATATTGTAATTTAAAAATCGGAGAGGTTTAAAATCCATGAAAAGTATATATTAAGTCTATTTATTGTATGGACTCCGTTCAAAACTATTTTAAAGGGAATTTGTCAATCTTTCCGACGGCGTTATGATGGAAACTATGTGATAATATTTTAGGCCACTCAGGAAATGATTTGTGTAAATATCGACCTACATCGAGATAAAACATAAAATAACTAAAAAACTTCATAATCGTGCGATGCTTAGATTTCCCGCTACAAACTGTACATACAGAGAGAGACAGAGACAAAGACATCTTAATTTGTTATGTAAGATTAATTGATGATTTGAGCTCTATTCAATAGATCATCATCAATTAATCTTACAGAATCTATGCATAATCTTACGAGACAGATCTATGAAAATGATGTTAGTAAATTTGGCCTGCAATATTGAATATGGAATATCAACTTATTTAACGATACTCACATCTCTTTTAATTTTATGTATTTTTTTATACATTTATCTGAAAAATATTCAATATCTCGAAAACAGTTTGTGCTAGTGTTCTCAAAATTGTGTCATTCATTTTGTAATGAAACATTACATATGAAATGATTATTTATATAACATCCTTGAGAGTTTTGATTTTTTAATGATTTCTTCGAAAATTCATTCGAAAATTTGAGAGACTCAGAATATTTGATCGCGTTTAAAATCAATAGGGTTCTAGTGTTTACTAATTGTAATAATCGCATCAATTTTTTTTCTTAACTTTTCGAAATGCCCTATTTGCTCGGGAGATATCGCTTCCACGGACTTGCGGATACACACCCACACACACATATACACTCATACACACAGACACCATTTCATAAACGTTCGATTCCTGTTCAAGTATGCTTGAAACGTGCTCTTCCGTCGAAAACTCGAATTCGAATTTCCAACCCGCTATAATATTTTCCCTTCACTATGTAAGCAGGGAAAGTCTAAATACAACTCTGCACCATAGGTGTTGGTGACAGAGGTGCTTGCCACTATCATATTTATTTAGATTCCATAATTTAAATTAGAAATGTGAGGTTAAAATTCCCTAAATATGGTTGAGACAATACTGTTGCCTCCAGCCAATGGTGTAAAGAATATATTCTCTTTAATGCGGCACTTTTACTTCCATTAATGGAACTTTTAGTTTAAATAACATTACTTTTAGTTCGTTTAAATAACTTTTAGTTTGGTTAACAGTACTTAAAGTTTCGATAAATATATCTGAAGTTTAAGTTAACGGTATTTTAGTCTTATTAAAGATAATTGTATTCTAGTTAAAGGTACTTTTAGTTTGATAAAGGGTACTATTTATTTGATAACAGGGCTTTTATTCTGATTAATAATGCTTTTAGTCTAGTAATGGAATTTTATGTGTGACTAAATGTATTTTTACTTTCCTTATACACTCTGGTTTCCAAAAGTTAAGCACTGACGGTTAAATCAACAGAAATGGAAAAGTAAAGCTTTCATTAACTCAAAATTGTACATAAAGGTAGCAAATGTGTTTATGCATTAAAGAAAATAAGAATTATGTACAAAAATGAAAAAAAATATTTACTTTTCGTAAGTTATATGATGACGTCACATTTGGGTCATTAACGAAATGATGTTTAAAGGCAAACAAACCAAAAAAGACTTGCATTAATATGGTATGTGACCACACCGGACCTTCACACAAACTTTGCAACGATTTTCCATGTTTTCAATTAGGTGATCAGCCATCACAGATGCGAGCAATAGCCATTTTTCCAATAGGACAGTTTACTACTCAATGAGACTGGCTGTAGGAGGTAAACGTGCAGAGACAGCACGCCCGAAGGCATCCCAAAAGTTTTCGATGGGTTTAAGGTCGAATAAATACGTCGGTCACCCCATACGAGGAATTCCCTCACTTTCCAGGTATGCGGCAACGATGTTAGCTCGACTTGGGCGGGCATTATCATCCATAAAAAGGAAATCAGGACCAACTTCTGCAGCGTAGAGTCTCGCAAAGGTGTTTAGGACTTCATCCCGATACCTCGCAGCCGTCACAGAACCGCCTTTAAAAATGTGCAGCTGTGTGCGATATCCCATTGAAATTCCAGCCCACACCATGACCCTGCCACCTCTGAATGCGTGATGTTCGATGATGTTCTTTGCCTGATTGCGTGTGCCTCGTTCTCTCCAGACCCTTACACTCTTATCCTCTGATTCCATCGAAAATCTGGACTCGTCCGTGAACAGGACGTTGCACCAATCTGAGACAGTCCAAATGACATGTTGACGACACCACTTTAATCTTGCCCCTCTAGCTTGGATGGTTAGTGAAACACAAAAACGTGGTACTCGGGCATACGGTCCCTTCATGTGGAGCCATCGGCGCACAGTACTGGCAAATATTGTCCTACCATGTGGCTCTGCAACCATGGATGTAACAGTTGTAGAGGTTGCTCGTCGATTTCGCTTGCCTACTGTAGCAATATACCGATTATCAGAGGGGGGTGGTAACCCTCCGACGACCGAGCACAGGTGTCCAGACAGCTGTTTGACTTGTTTGGATTTGTTTCCATAATCGAGAAATTACCGAATGATCAACGCCAAAGAAAGTAACGACATCTTTGATTGACTGTCCTGCTTCAATGCGTCCGACAGTACGGCAGCGCTCACTATCTGTTATTCGTCTTCTCTCAGCCATAGAAATACGAATATCATCAAAAATAAACCTACAAAAGTTATAAACACTTCGTATCAGCATTTAAATGCACCTCCTCAAACCCTTCAGAATGCTGGGGTCTTCAACGACTGCCTAATTAGCATATATCCGGACAGTCAATCAATCGTGATTGGCTGTAACATACGATATTTGCATACTGCCATCTACATCAGCAGCGATTTTCAGCCACTCAAATTCAAATACGCTTTCGAAAAATGAAAATATGCATTACGTGCTTAACTTTTGGAGGTCAGTGTATACTATAATGTATAAGGAATAGGAAAGTATTATGACGGGGTCGAAAATTCGAATTCGAATTTTCAACGGAAGAGCACGTTTCAAACATCCCTGAATGCGAATCAAACGTTCTTGAGGTGATGTCTGTGTGTGTGTGTCAATGAGTCTGTCGAGACGATATCTGACGAAAGAATGGAGCGATTCGAACAAAATTTGGTACAAAATTAAGATCCGTGAATACTGGGAGCCTGTTGTTTTTAAACGCAATCGAATGTTCAGAACCTTTCTAAATATTTAAATGAGGTTTTGAAAAGTCATCAAAAACTCAAAACCTTTAATAAAGTTACGCACATAGTCCTTTCTAATGTAATTTTTCCATAGAAAATGATTGACATAAACTTTAGAACACTAGCATGAATCGTTCTCGAGATATTATGCATTTTTCAAATAAATGTATCAAAAAATTACATAAAATAAAAAGAAGTATTAACTATTGTGAAATATGTTCACTTTTCATATGTAACATCATACGATACATTTGGTGACATCATTCTCGTGGATCTAGCTCATTTCATTCATAAACAAGAAAGATCAATCATGCTTAAAGCATTGATTACGAAACACTTTCCAACTTTAATGCAATTTTATTTAAACATATCTAAAATGCAATACATTCCTCGGTAATATTTTAATTTCCTCGGTAATAATTTGAAAACTTAAAGCTTCATAAAAAAAAATGAACTTCATTCAAATGGCGGCATTGAAATATAAATTGCCTGGTTTAAACATCTCTAAAATGTGATACATTCCTCGGTAATAATTTTAGAATTATCATACTACGATAATTTATTATATTTGAAAACTTCATCGAAAACAACTGAAATTCATTCAAATGACGTCATAGAAAAAATAACACGTCTGGCTCTCTCTATAAAAGCAGCATTTCATTCATAAATAATTTATCATTCATGTCATTCATCACAATACTATAATAATTTATTTTATTTAAAAATTAAGACCATGGAACTACAAGTAATTAAACTCTATGCGTAAAACTTCATCGAAAAAAATCGTCCTTCTCTTTGTAAAATCAATGAATATTTCATTCATATCAGCTATGCAGACTCCATGAACTAAATGATTTTGTGTTAAAGAAATACAGCAGTTCTAATACAACTCATTCTATATATTTTGCTGTTTACATTTTACATACGTGAAAAATAGGCTTCGTTGTAGAAATAATCAAATTTGGATGAGCATTTAAACTCAAATATATTGTAATTGCTTTGTTTCAGTATGTAGATGCACAGAATTTAATCAAAAATAAAGTGGTTTAAGGACGGATACAACACTCAGTATGAATTAAAAAGAACTTTAAAAATCACGATTTTGAGACAAGATGGATGCCATATATCATTTTGAAGTGGGTCATGTGATCGTTTCATATCATGGTCACGTGATCGTTTCATATAAGATGTGTAATTATTATTTTAATTTTTATTTAAAAAACTACTGAATATATTTCGCTGAATTTTTTTTATATATTTTATGAAACAATTTGAATATTACCTAAAATTTTCGAAGCAATTTGTGAATTTTAAATCCGTTTAAAAAATGTTTGAAAAATTAGGTCCCATAGGGCTCAATGTATTTCATTTTTTCAACCCGGGTTCAATCCAAAACTAATTGGGTGCTATTATTCATTTATATTCCCATAGGTTCTACAGACCATCTGAACAACATACTAAAATTTCGTTTTGATTAAGTCATTTTCACGGCAGTTATCGTGCTAACGGACAGACAGACAGACAGACAGAATGAACAAAGTCATAAACACTTTTCAACTTTGTTGTAAAGTGTTAAAAAAGATATTTGCATAATACTTTTTTAGTTGAACGCCAATACCATTTATCTGCTATAAGAATGACTTATTTCTCTATCCGTAACGCTTAGCGAGATTGTGGCTTGGAATTGGGTAGAATGCCGCCAACTTAGAGACTTTTTTAAATGTTATCAAATTAACGAAAATGTCGCCAAATTGATAAAAATGACCCTAAATCAATGAAAATTAGTGTGTAAGTATCTACTATACTTGGAAAGAATATAAGTATCTACTATAAGAATAAGCTATTTTTCCCGTCAGTAACATTTAGCAAAATTTTGGTGACGAATTCGTCGCAATATCTCCAACTTGCTGACTTATTAAATGTTGCCAAATTGAATAAAATATCACCCAATTAATAAACATTTGCCAAATTAATGAAACCGATGCTAAATCAATGAAATGACGACTAATTGTGTTCAATATCTTGAAAAGAACATAAGAGTAGACTATAAGAGTAACCCATTTCTCTGTCCGTCCATCTTGGCGAGAAATTTAATGAGATTTTGCCAATTTGGCTTCTATTTTAAATGCTGCCAAAGTGACAAAAATGTCGCCAAATTGATAAAAATTATTCCAAATGGTAAGTAATATTTCGCAAATTCTGATTTCCGTCATGTGATGGGCATACTTTCTAGTATATAAGAAATGCGTTCTCTCCGTTTGTCTGTAACACTTGGTGATGCATTTGGCGAATAATTTAGCAAAGTATCGCCACCTTGGGGATATTTCTCCCCAGATTGACGAAAAGATCGTCAAAATTGCAAAAATGACGTTAAATTAATGAAACTGACGCATAATTGATGAATTAATTATGAAAATATTTGAATATATGAACTATGTCGCTTATTGAGGATGCTATCAATATTGATAATTGTTTATTTAGGTGCGAAATATAAGCTAATTGGGTACTTTGAAATAGTTTTACATCTTGTTATCCGAAAAATCTCCAAATGTACGATTCACAGTTAAAAGCACTGTACCGTGGATCTCATACATTATTTCTTGACTGTAAAAGGATTAAATTCATTGCATTATACAAGGAAAATCATATACTGCCCACATCAGATTTTTTGTCTGGTTAAATGAAATATTTGTGTTAAAGGAGCGATATTTTAAAAACTTTTTTGAGGAGGATAAAAACTGATAAACTAATGCTTTAATAATAAACTAATGCTATAAATATCGTTCAGCAGGGATAATTATATAAAAGATATTGACTGGAAATTCTCGGAGGAGAGAGTTGCCCCCAAATCGCCTCCCGTCCTACCTAAATGTTTAGTTTGACTAACAGCAATTGTAGTTTCATTAGCCTAAGTGTAATTTTAGTTTTAATTGTCAAATGGCATGTTTAATTTATTCTGTGTTAAACAAAACGTGAATTAGGTTGGGTAGGTTAGGTTCATAACCATACAGTAGTGTAATAACTATTACAGTAATTCAATTTTATATATTGCAACTTTTACAGGATTAGTTTGTACTCTGGTATTTTCCAGAGTTACATTTTATATGTGTTAAATAATTATACATATTCCCCTGTTTTAATTGAATTAATTTCCAAGCAAAATTTGAAAATCAAAATTGTAGTTTAAAAAATCGTTCTTTTATTAACTAATATATAAACAATTTGGCATTAGCCTATCTACAGTTTGGTCTGGGATGCATTAATATAATCCTTAATACACATTTAATAATTTTACTTCCAAATTTGTTCCTAAACTACGAAGTTAAAACTTTGGGAAATCCATAAAATATTTTCTTATTCCTCTTTGTATTAATCGCACTCTCATTTCAAAGAGCCAAATTAATACTCGCTTCAAATTGAGAGCAGAGAGTGTTATGTATCACAACTCTTCTCGGTGCAGCAGAAAGCAGAGATATTTCGATAAGTCTTAAATGCCCGAAGCTAAGATGAGATTTTAAGCTTTATAACTTCCCATTTATTCACGATGCCGTTCCATTAAATTACAGAGATTAAATGGCCTAATACGTGATTTGTTTATGACTAAGATACATCATACGGAGTTATAATTTAAGCATTGGATAGAAGTAGAAAATACAAGATATTCGCTCTGGAATAATATCAGATACGGTAATTATCAGATACGGTAAATATCAAATACGGTTAATATCAGATACGGTTAATATCTGATACGGTTAATAAAAACAAGATGGAACGAGGAAGATTTTCTACTACACAAAGTCTAGATATGACCCAAACACTAAAAGTAGAAGAGAAATAAGAGTTCAACATCCGCGCAGCTGCTCCTGCCGATGAGTCATGAGGAGGGTGTATGAGGAGGAAGTGATCTTTGGACCGATGAGGGATCGGGTTGCGTGAACTTTGGACGGATGACATAATGAGGGAATCTTTGGACGAGTGATTTGAACTTTGAACCGATGAGGAGGAAGTATTGGGATATATTTGAATAGTTAATCTGATCGTGGATAAATAATGAGATAGATAATCAGGACGAGTGAGTTGAACTTTGGACGAGTAACGTAATGAGGACACTTGAACTTTGGACGATGACGTCATGAGGTAACCTTGAAATTTGAGCTCATGAGGAAGATGAATCTGAAAGAATATTTGAAAAACCCAAGGAAGATATGAGTGGCGCCATTTAACCCTAAAATTTCATTATTTTAGTGAATTGTTTGAATTTTATTATTTTTAGTGAATTGCTTGATAATTAGCGAATGTTTTCTAAAGTGGTGAGGGGTGCGTTTTTGATATTCCAACGGATCTAAGAGCCTAAAATTTCGTTATTTAGTGAATTGTTTGGCTCTTAGCGAATGTTTGGGGAATTAGAGGTGCGTTTTTAATGTTGCATGACCCATTTATCGTTTAAATTATGATATTTGACTGAAATTTAGCAAATTGCACAATACTTAGTGGATGATTGGTGAATAAGAGTCTCGTTTTTAATGTTACAGGGAGTCTATGACCCTCAAATTGGTATATTTTAAAAAAATTCACGAACTTTAGGATAATAGAATGACACTTAGCGATTATTTTTTAAGGATATGTAATTGTTAGCATTGAATTTAAATAAAAGAGTGATCCCGTGGTTTGAGCGCAGTACATTCTAAGAACATTGAAATATGAAAGATACACAATTACCACTTTAAAAGAAACGTGTAATGAGTTCGATACCTCATAGCAAGATATTGTTGACATACAAGTAGAAATGTCGAGATTTCGCAGCTATAGGTACACTATAAAATCATTCAATTATTAATGAACATAGGCAGACTACCAATGGATCTGATTTATTTCTTTAAAGATATCTGTTTTTTTAATGGGAAAAGTATTATAGAATTTTTAACATTGTACTTAAATGAAAGTATGACAAATCCTAACCATCGTAGAGAGGGAAGGATGAGCACATTTGAATGTGCATATTTAAACAAAGTGTGAAAAATGACAGGACAAAACTGAGATCTGCGACAAAATTTTACTCTTCTTACAGAATTAATCCCAACTTTGTAGATTTTTAGGAAACTAGGGTCGAATTTTCAGTGATTCTTAGAGTTTCAAACCCCACAATCTTTATGAATCTTCATTCTTTTTAGAGAATGGAACATAACTTAGCATTTATTTTTAATGAATAAGGGTATATAATTTCAGAATTTTAACATTGAACATAAATTTTATGAATTGAACTCCGTAAAGTATAAATATATTTCATTACGAAACTCAAACTGCAAACATTTGATATGATTCGAATAAATTTATTTTTTTATTTTTTTATATATTTTATTTTAAAAAGCGAGATTACTATATCTAATACATTTGAATGCATTGATACGCAACCCACGAGCACATACTATTTTTAATTAGCACAAGTTAAAAAGGAGTCGAAAATGAAATAAGGAGTTCAGTTTGAATGAGAATGAATCTAGTCTTCATAAAATACAAATTAACCATTATTTGTTATACATTTAAACAATTAACTTAAAATAATTTTCTTATCGCACATTTATAGTCCTCTAATTTGAATGGCTTGAAAAAATTTCGGTCATACCAGTAAAAGACTCCTTCCCCAGACTTTCTTTGCTATGTTATTAATGTTAAGATTTAAAAGTACTTGTTCATGCACTCTGTTGTACATTTCTAATGGACTGCTGTAAGACATTCATGGTAACTTTGATATTCAATTTGAGCAACACAACCAACAAATGTGAAAAGTTCTTGAACATGACACATTACACTGTCATGAATGCAAGAAATTAGATGATCGAATGCAAATTTTTTGTCACAGATAGCTGATGGTAGAAAGGTTATACTGTCTTTTATTTTTAATATTTGAGTAGGAAGCCAGTCTATAAATATGCTTTCTCGAGGTTTGTTACTAATGTTGTGAACACAATTTTTCAAATATGCTATTTGATTTTCATATAACACAATATGACACTGCAGTAGGCAAAATTTTGAATCATGTAATTGAATTACCTTCTATAAATGAAGTTTACCATTGTCATTAAAATAGAACATCTCATTGCGACTGACGAAAAAGGTATCTGCATATAGACCATTGAACGACCACAATTTTTGAGAAAATTCACTCCACGTAGCAGGTGGCAATGTGACACCATTACGGGTAGACAATAGTTAATTTTGTTCATTAGGGATATATTTCCATATATGCACTTTCAGCTTCCCATGGCGAAGTTTCAAATACGCATACACACCAAAACCTAAATGCGACCGGCGAAGTGTATTTTGCACAGAATCTGAAGAAATAGATTCGATCGAAACAGATTCCGAAGTGGAGGATAAAACTCCGGTGTGTGCTAGAGCTCATGAAACCAGATATTTAGTTGAGTTTCCGACCTCGGTGAGGACTTGTGAATTAGCAATGTTTCTTCTGGAACTATGGAAAACATAAAGTAGGTGTCTAACCAATCCACTGCAAACTTTGGTGAGTGCGGGTTTAAAACATCTACGACAATACTGCCGTATGGGTTTTTTCCCGGATCCTTTGAATTAGGGCGCAGTGGGGACAGAGGTTATGTGGGGCTGAACGTGTTGGTGGTAGCCTGAGGGGTTAATATGTTCAACGGTAAGCGTCCTGGGCATTGTTCTTGAGCCCAAAGGCCAATCAAGAAATATGTAGGCGGGTGTGAATTTTCAGGTTTTTTTTTCTTTCGAAGAGAGAAAGAGAGAAGTTCGGAGGAGCGAGAAGAAGGTCTTGGGATAGATGTGTGAACGGACTTGAGAGGAAGGATTCTGATGATGATACCAGAAAACTGACCATCCACGTGGAAGACCGCCTGAGGCCGAGGCCACGCCACTGCAATCGACAGTCATGGTAGGCCAGTTTTAATATACAGCTCCCCTTGAGTGTTTGTTCTATCTCTCTCTCTTTTGGACACACGAAATACCTTTTTCCTGTCACGACTAGAGAATGACATTTTGGCGTAAGACACGCAATGTTTAGTGAGTCCCTAAGCATGCTGTGTTGTTAACGGTAATTGATAGATAGAAGTTATATCCATGTAAAGTACTTTATATTGTGTGTGCTTTTCTTTGTGTTTTAATATAGCGGGTGTTAATAGAAGTTTTGTTTTAAAGTTATTTCAAGATGTCCTCATGTTTAATTGACGTCTAAATGTATTTTTCCTATCACGGCTACCTTCCGCGTCCCGGACAGGACGTGTGGTATAATACCACGCAACATATACCATAGAATTTATCTCTTCTGGGACAGGAACTGACAAATCCGCAGCATTTCTACTTGAAATTAGCTAAATAATGAACGATATTTACTCTTTTCAGATTTCAGTTTATAAAATTTATGTTCAATGTTAAAATTCTGAAATTATATACCCTTATTCATTAAAAATAAATGCTATGAATGCGTGAATAACCAAAATAATGTATACAAATTTATTTATTTTGAATCTTAGAAGGCACGTTTCTAGTGCCCTGCAATGCATCATAATATGTATAGAAAGTACAAAAGGAATGTTGCCTAAAATTGAGATCGGAGTTCTGATAGGTTCACACATTTTGGGCACCCCAAAACAGGAATTTCCTATATTTAGTGTAAATTTATGTACATCCTTGTAATGAATGTATCTACATCAGATCCAAACCTTTCTGTCCAATTTTTGAGAAATTTGGTAGGTTTTCGCTTATTTTCTTTAACTATTTGTCACGAACAACAACCCTGTCCAGGCAAAGAAAGACTGGAAAAGAGGTTCGATTCGATCCGCCATCTTGCCTCTTCAGCCTGGTTCAGTAATTTGATACTGTGGGGTCAGGGCTGTCGGGAGGGGGAGGGGGGTTGAGATAGAAGAAGAAAGGAGGTGAAAGAACAAACACTTACTATCGGGACACTCTCTTGTGAAGAGCAGAGAAAAGACGATGGGACTCGCTAAGTCCGAGGTCAATAATCAAGAATTTGTATATGTGTAAATATCTATCTGTTGTGGTAAGGTTGTTAAGGGCAATTAATAAAATGATATAAGATAGTTAACAACCCATCACAAAATCTAATTACTGGTCCGACACTCACATACAATTAAAAGAAGGAAATTAATTAATTGAAGGTTAGTTACTTAATAGAAGGGGATCGTATAGTGGGAAATAGAATTTAGAATATCAATAATAATTGCGTTGTGTTTTAAAATATTAAACCATTTGTATGTGAGCGCCTAAAATAACTTTTACAAAAAAAATTACTTAATATCTGATACACATTAAGTTGATTCAAGGATCCTTACCTCGAACTTGATCTAAAATTCAAAGAGACAAAAGAATTAATAAAATGAATTGAATAAAAGAAATGTTCTTTATTTTTTTTCTTATGTTTCTGAATGTATGAAGATCATCAATTTGAACAAGAAAAAATCAGTTTTTATTGCTAGCAGATCACAATCATGTGCAGAGTATAAAAAGATTCGTTCATGCATAAGATGCTCAATTATTGAACACATTTTCTAAAAGGAAATCACCATAATTGAACAATTGCCTTCACAAAACAATCACTCTTTTTGAAATTCATTGAAATTTAGTTTTCTTCTAGAACACTTATCAATCACAGTAAAATTCTGACAAACTGCTTGTAAAAATCATCTCAATTAAAATCACTGCCTTTCTTAAAATTAGGCTTAACACACCTTGTTTCAGTATCATAAGAAAAAATTGATATGAAACAAAGAAACACAAATTATTTATCTCTATGATGAATCAAGATGTGAATTTTCAATCTATACCAATTGTATAATGCAGGAGGATGATACTTAAAAATATAAAAGAAATTGACAAGACGAACATTTTCACTCTCCATCATTTTTTTACGTAGAAAAATGCACAAATCCACACAACCATAAAATGAATTCTTTCCCTTTTTGCACACTGAACATATTTAATCACACCACAAGAACATATTCAATATAAAAAAAATGGCAAAATTTCTTTTTCACCACCTTCAACTGTCACGAATTTTCAAGAGAAGAGTCAGCAAAAAATTTTCCCGCCTAATCGGATGTTGCCATCAGTAAAAACAAACTCCTGCTCAACCAGGGAGGTCAAAATTTGAGAGCCAGAAGAAACAAGTTTCCGTATCTCGCCTGAAACCGGATTTCGCCAATTATGGAAAACGTGTGCTGCTATGGCGCAGTATATGAAGAGGGCGTACACCATACGAATAAAAATAAGAATGGATAGCAGCACGCTATATTTTAATTTAGTAAAAGAGACAATTGGCCTATTAATGAAAATATAAAATAAAAGCAATTTTGAATAAGATAACTTTGAATAATAAATTTAATGTAAAATAAAATATTTAATGAATTATAAAAAAAAAGTTAATTTTAAATAATAAAATAATAACGTGTTATGACGCGTCACAACACTATCTATAATAAATATAGTTTTGTGATTCTATGAAAGTGTGCTTAATAAGCGTAGAGAGCGTACAGGAAATAACCCTCGAACAGACTCAAGGTGATAAGTACTTAAAAATAGCATCCAGTCCGTGACACTGGCTCAGCCGACAGACAGTATGAAAATAGAAAAAATAGTCGAATCTAACACTATCTCAGTTTTACAGCAAAATAAAATGGAAGAATTCCAAACGAAAGGAAACGGTGGAGTAAGGCGGTGTCCAAGTAAAATACTGATGGGTTATTGTAACTTAAATTGGATGATGATATATCTGCGTGAATCATATGAACTCAATTGTGCGTTTTATTCTATGGACAGACCAACGTGATTGACTTTCTGTTATAGCCGTGACAAAGACCTCCCACCCATATGAATGACTGATGAGCAACAGTACAGAAAGAAAGGTAAGTGGAAGCTTTCACATTTTGGCGATGCTCTCTGCACTAGGGCGAATTTCAAAATAATTAATGAGCTTAAAGCGTGCCATTTTGTTTGTGGGGACGAAATTATTGATCGGGGGAAATTATGGCTTCTGAAGTTAAATTAAAAATTAATAGTAAAGTGAATATTAATGATTGTCAAAGGTAAAATTGCAAATTAATAAATATCAGAAATTCCTTAAAGAGCAGTGACGTAAAGAGTACATGGATACAAATTTCAATTCAATATGGAAATGATATTAAATGCTGTATTGATAAGAAATGGTATTAAATTGTTGCATGAAATTGTATTAAATTTAATATTAATGAGAAGTTTGTAGAAATTTAAATAATATTATGTGTAGAGTATTTTAATATTAAGAGAAATTTAAATGACATTATTCCTAAGGTATTGTTTTGGTATTAATGAGAAATGTATGTGTTAAATTTAAGATTGAGGATAAATGATATTGTTAAAGAGAAACGATCTAAAGTTCACTGTAAGTAAGAAATGATATTAATGAAAAATAATGGTAAGCCAAGTAATACTTATGAGCAGAATGCATAATTGAAGGGAAATATTGGTATAATAGGCTATAATATAGTGATCGATAATTTTGATTTGGCATGTGTATACGTTATGTATTTTGGAGCAGGGGGGGGGGGGTAAATGCAATGTTGTGTATTAGGAGGGTAACATGGTATAGATTAGGGTGAGCTATTATTATTTAGGTAATTTTGGGTTCTCACGATAGTGGTTAGGATGGCGTATTAGAGAAGAAAATTGACCTTTTGAGGCTCCGTTATAAAATAGGCGAGACTGTGGATTCTGGTTGTGAAATGGTGGAATTAAAAAGTATAATTTGTGGGAGCAAGGAGTATAAGGAAGTGATGATGAGAAAATTGTTGTATTCTATTAGTGAAGAGAGAGAGGAGAATGAAGAAAAGGAGCGTGGGAGAAAGAGCAAAGAGAGTGGTAAAGAAAGGAAAATGAGTGGGAGAGAGAACGAGATCAAAAGGTTAATGTGGGAACTGGAAGTGAACCAAAATAAGAATAGTGAGACCCAAATTACACAGAATATCACTACGTAGAACTATAGCGACCCAATTGACAGAGCAGTGAAGAAATCGCATAAAAAGATAGTGTTATGCTTCACATATGAAAAGTTAGGACACTATAGGTATGAATGCCCAAAGGAATTTAGCACGCTTAACAGTAAAAGGTTAAATTCGGAAAAAGCGCGAAAAAGTACAAAGCTTAATTCAATGTGAAATAGTTGAGAAGACTTGGGGAAAACTAAAATTGCCAAGCCTGGATATTCAGATTGGGAATAAAAGCGTTGTTGATGAAATTAAGCTGTCGGGTATCGGATCTCCCGGGTCTCAGAATGGAAAGCGAGAATTCCGGTATGCATAAAGGGTGTGGGAAGCCTCATAAAAATAAGGAGGAATAATAAGGAATAATTCCCCTTGTACCCCAAGTTCCAAACAGAAAGGGAGAAGATGCCAAGGGATAAGGAAAGAGGGGCTACGATTTCGCAGGTGGACTCAACGCTGGCAAAGAAAAAGTCGGGAAGAGTCGATCATTTCTGGATCATAGATATGTGGATGCTCCTAATGGGAAAGGAGGTGATCGAGCAGGTGACCTCAAGTTCCGATTCCGATAGTGCGCAATTTATTAGGGACTATCTTCTGGGGTCCCAATGTCTGGGAACCCAATTATTACTGAAAAGGAATTGTAGCTGGTGGTTCTGAGACACTGGGAATCTTGAAGAATTTTAAAGGAGTGGATAGGAGTCGCATTACGAAGTGTGAGGGAAAGGATGCAGAGACAGTGAATGAAAGATGGGAAACTGGAGATTCAGTGGAAGCTCAACTTGGGACAATAGGAATGGAAAGTAATAAAGTGTGCTCAGTTGAAGGTCATGAGGAGGCGATGTTAAGCAAAGTGAGAACAATGTTGGAAGGGAAATGTAAAGAAACAGGAATTATGGAGGTAGTTATGGGTTCGGTCAGTGAGGAAAAACAAAGGGCTAGTGGGGATAAAAGCAAGTTTGCTTCTCAGTGAGACCACTGTTAGAGGGGAGGGGGAAGGATCAAGAGAGAGAAGGTGCAATTATTCACGAGTAAAAATGAAATTATTAGTGGGAGGATTTGGAAGGATATCGAAGATGAAATATGAAGGGAAAATTACATGGTCAGTGGAAAGAATGGAAGAGTGGGTTTCGATTTATGGGATCAGAAGGTGGATACTGGATGATGGAAAGAAGTTGGATTTAAATCCGTGGAGGTTAGAAGAATGGACTTCGGGGAAGGTGAAATGGCAAAGAGGGTTACTGGCTCTATAATTGTACATTGGGTGTTCTTTCACAAAGCTTTGAGTCAGTAACCAGCATTTTGGAAATACGGAAAAACGTATGTGAGTTTAATATAATTAAAGTATTTCTATATGATAGTTGTATTGTAATATGGTCAGAAGTGAAAATTGATAAAACTAGTGTATTAAGATCCAGCAAAGAAGGACTGGAAAAGAGGTTCGATTCAGTCCCCCCATGTTGTCTCTTCAATATTAGCACAGCTAGCCCAGTAGTTTGATACTGTTGGGTCACGGTTGTCGAATGGTAGAGATAAGCGAAAGAACGAACACTTGATTTCGGGACAATCTCTTGTGAACAGCAGAGAAAGGACGATAGGAGTCGCTGAGTCCGAGGTCAATAATCAAAAATCCGTATATCTGTATATATTTATCTATAATAAATGTCGTTTTGTGATTCTATGAAAGTGCGCTTAATAACCGTAGAGGAAAGAACCCTCGAGCTGGCTCAAGGTGATAAGCACTGAAAGATAGCAGCTAGTCCGTGACACTATTAACATTTTGGCACCGTTTCAAAATGTACCAAGTCACCAAGTGAAAAAAGAAATTATTTCAGAAACTGCAAATATCTGCTCGAATTAATGTATAAGAAGAAAGGGAAAAAATAAATTAGAGATTGTAGGAGAAGTCGCGTTGCCAAATTAGATTTATTTAAAAAGATCTAGTCATCAAAAATTTATGTTAATCACAAATTTGACGTGTATTTTGATTTAGTTAAAAGTTATTTCATTTCAGATATAAAATTCATATGTACTTTGATATTAAAGATGTGAGCACATAAATATTGAGCAACAGCTTCAAAATTTCGGCATGCAAATGTCGTTTTAAGTGTTATGCAAATGATAAAACTCTTAGCGCCAATAACTGATGTTATATGGCTCATGCAACGCGCATGAGAACGACGCATCGTGCAGCATTTAAAACGACCAATGTTCTCACCCAAGTGCAATTGGAAATAGATGTTTCGCTTTGAAATTGCAAGTTGTGTACAAAATGCCTTTGAGACGTACTCGACGGCGTTACGAACAATTGTATGATTTAGAGAGTGGTCGCATCATAGGCCTACTGGAAGCTGGTTGGTCATACAGACGTAGCAGTCGCTAGTTTGATCGGAGTAATATGGTACTTGTTCGGTGTTAGCAACAGTAGATCAGAGGAAGCACATATAACCATCGCAGAGACTCAGGATGCCAAATGGACAGCTGTTCCAGAGGATCATGCAGTCAGGAGAAAAGTCATGTCCACACCAATAGAGTCGCTATCAACCATTCGACGGCATTTGCCATACTCCATACTTCCTGTATTAAGGAATATTATTCGGAGACCACTGGAAAAAGTAAGATAAAGAGTCGAAGTCCATTATGGCGCCTACCACTGACCCCTTAACATAGGCAGAACCGTCTGGATTGGTGTTGAGCTGGGTCAGCTGCACAGTGTCCGATTGGAGCCATATTGTCTTTAGCGATGAATCGAGCTTCCTTCTCAGTACTGATGATCGCCGCATACGTGTGTGGAGGAGAAATGGCCAGCTTTCCGATCCCGCATTCTTTGTCGAGCGGCACATGATCATCACGAGCGGTATGACAATATAGAAAGTTATCTCGTGGGACAGCCGATCTCCTTTAGCTGTGCTGCAAGCCAATTTGACAGGTCGCTTGTATGTTAACGATATTCTACAGCCGATTGTTTCCTGCCCTGGATTCACTTACGAGCAAGATAACGCTCGACCATATACTGCACAACTTTCTCAACAATATCTTCGATGATTTATTACCTTCCCATGGCCATCCAGGTCCTCAGACCTATCTATCACCATTAGAACACGCCTGGAACATGCTGAGAGGGCAATTGCAGCCTTCTCAGAATACCACTGAAAGCTGACTAGTTACAGAATTTGCGACAGAATCTCTTCCGCACAGAGGAACATAAATAACTTAATTGACTCTATGTCGCATCGACTATCGAATTATATAGCTGCCAGGTGATAATTTACTATTTACTAAAATATCATCTTCCTGTTGCCACCATTTGTAAGTAACATTTATTTGCGCCTAAATTCTAATCATTTACATATCTCCTCAAACGATATGTGCATGCCAAGTTTCGAGGCTTTATCAAAATTTCTTATATATGGTTGCATATATATTTTCAACAGAGTATATATATACAGGGTGTCCCAAACACATTGACCCCGACTTTTATTCCTTAAATATTGATCTTAGACATATATAATAAATTACAAAGTTGAGTAAAAAAATAAAAAAAAGAATTTTATGAAAAATTTTTCAAGGGAATTTAAATTTTCAAGGGAATTAAATTTTAAGAAGATCAAAATTTTTGTACGGTTCCCGTACAAAAACATTTCCAATGAGTAAAATTTGCCCCATACACTAATACGGTGATGTACAAAATTTCATATTTTATCATAAAAAGTCCCAGAGATATGAAAAGACAAAAATACTGACTTAAACTACTTTCCGATGAATCGACATGGGTTCTCAGAGGGGAAAAAGTATGTCGGCAGATCGCGTTTCAGGGGTCATACACAAATACGAAAGAAAACAATGATTACATAAATAAATAATAATTTTGCTATTTATTGGTACAAAAGTATTTACACTGTGTAAAAATAATAATTTTATATAAAGATTACAAAGCCTGTTCAAAATGTTTTCCATCCATGCCAAAGATCCATTAAAGATAAGAGGCAGATATTATTTACCTGTGATGCATTTCTGCATTTGCACTCTTGCTGCAAACATTTGCATTTTAATTTGTGATTAATCCCTCACCAATTTTGTTTAAACATATCTCTAGGACTTTGTATAATAAAATGCTGAAAGTTTGTACATCACCTTATTAGTGTATGGGGCACATTTTACTCATTGGAAATGCTTTTGTAGGTCATATAAAAATTTAAATTTGGTATTTCTTTAAATGTAATCTCCTGAAAATTTTTATCGATTTCATAAAATCCTGTACTTTTTTTTACGCAACTTTGTAATTTATTATATATGTCTAAGATCAATATTTAAGGGATAAAAGCCGAGGTCAAATTTTTGGGACACCCTGTATATATATATATATATATATATATAATAAATATTTATTTCCTTTTACTCCGTGAATTAAAAAACACCGAAATTACTGCAGTCTATTCATTCAAGAGAATATATTACCACAACGCAATATATCAGAATTTTTGTACGTAATGAATGATTATAGCTGATGAAAAATCGCTTCTAAATCACAGATGCTAAAGAAAGGCATAATTTGTTTCTTTTATAACTCCTAAATCTTAATTAGATGTAATATTTATGCTAATATGGATTGCTTGGATTTTTATTATTATGACTTCAAAATATTAGTGGTTGCTTTGCGTAGTAAAATATAAATTACTGAAATTAAAAACAACAGATATCATTTTATTTTAGGAACACATAACAGTTTAGATCTTAATTAGTGTTTAGATATTTTAGAAACCGGGAAGAAATATTACTTTCGGTATAAATAAAAAATCTATCAAAATGTTTATTTATATCTAGTATGTTCTTTTAAATATTCTAGATAATTTCATAAATATGCCAGATAAACACACACTCTTTGTAAATTTAAACACTATTTGAAAAACCAACTATACCGTGAGTTGCGTCGCTTTAACTTGCGACACTCCGCATCTACGACAATTTTCAATTACACCATACCCCGACATGAGACGTTTGCGTCGTAGTTACGACGACGTTTAGATAACGCAATACCGCTCGTACACCCTTCCACCAGACATCGTTGACGTCAGTTTGTTTGCAAACATGTTTCGTAAGGGTAATTAAAATTCTGTAAAAAGTTTTTTGCTGTATTAAAATTGACATGGTAATTTTAGTAAAGCATAATATGAACTTTAAAATAAGTTCAAAAGTTAAAACTATCCTAGTGAGGAATTATGTTTGTTAAGCCGAAATCTGCATGTGGTAAAATGCAGATAACCACTCGAAACAGATACGTCAAAAGAAAAATAAGACGAGCACCCACTTAACATCCAACTCAGTCATTAAGCCAGATCCTGATAGAAGATTAGAACATAAAGGTCCATTGCAAAGGTTTTAACTATTGCTTCAACCAAACTCATCTCAATCTCAATCCATAAAACGATTTACTTTATTAGATTATTCTACATTTGATGTAAATATTGGACTTAATTTCAACAATAAATTTTTTTCTCCATTTTCCATCTGGTAGCCCCAATATGTCCTATTTTAGTTTTAGATACGTTGTTTACGTAATGTTATACAAAAGCATGATGATTACAGTGAAGTACATACATAGATAAGGGAAAAAAGGCTTCGAGTTTCGACGATTTTCGCGGAATGACAGTGATCTGGAAACTTACATGTTCAAAGTGGGGGGTATGCCAGTACGTAATTAACTGGTTCATGACGTAAAATACTGTGCAAATCAAGATAAATCATCATACGTATGTTTCGAAAATTAACTGAATTTCCTTCTTCGAAGCAAAAAGTCTGGACCTGAAAGCCCAAATAATCGCAAGACTATGTCGATCCAACTGAAACAAGCTAAACGATAGATCACAATATAGGAGCGCCACCTAGTATGATAAAAAGGAAATAAAACTAAATTAAATTATAATGAAATATGAACACGCGAAGCAAGTAAGAAGAAATAGAAGGCAGAGAATACAAACTTACAGAAACAAAATAAATCAACGTGGACGTGAAATATGGAGTCATTGGCAAATCGTTACGAAGATTACTGAATTTTTTATTGATATGAAAAGATTAAAAACCATTCCAAATCGAGAACTGCAGAGCATATTTGCATAATAGAGGCAAAAGAAAAATCAAACTGGTAACTAGTTATTTAACAATGATTAGCGATAGAAGATAATTTCTCAAGTTTATACACAATTTTGATATTCTGAAAAATGGTACTTTAAGATGCATTTAATTTGATCTATATACGATGGTCTCCATTGACAAGGAATTTGATAAACACTTCAATTATTGAACTTTTCAATTGAATCTTTAAGAAAAGAAAACTTAATTTTATTGATAGGGGGGGGGGGGAATATCCCATTGAAGTCAAACTTATTGAGAATTCTAGCAATTTTGTAACTAATTTTAGTATAGAAAGGAATGCAAACCATACTGCTAAAAGTTTTAACTGGTCATTCCTTATTATGGGGTGACTTAGAAAATTTGGGGAAAGCACAATAAACAATTATCGGAAAGAATCCACGATCTAAGGCGATAGGTTCAAAATAATCCATCTCAGGCATTAATAAATCAAAAGAAGAGAATTTAATAGCATGGGAGACATAAGTATTAAATGTAGCAAGCTTTCGAGTGCTGATACGAAAAGAATTATGAGGAAATAAAGTAACTGCAAAAGGCTTACTGTAAACAGTAGGTACAAATGAATTTTAATTGCGTATGACCTAAACATCCAGAAAAGAGAAGGAATTATTGCATTCTAAATTACAGGTAAACTAAATATAAGAATCAATAGAATTAGTAATGGAAAGAACACTGTCTATATCTATATTAGACTGGTCAAGAAGAGCAAAACAATATTCCACGTAACACACATAAAAGGCAAGCTGGATAATATTAAACAATTAAATCTTCAGAATAGTGCAGGTAAATATCACCCAAAAGTGGCTTTAGAGGATTACCCATCGCCAAGTTATCAGACATTTTTAAGTAATTGTCTTCGAAGACGAAAGTGTTATGAATCAAATGCGTACGTATCTAAGAGAAGTCATCAATTTGAAACTCAAAGAAGTGACTCCCGTAACATTTTCTGAGGCATAATAGAGTGCCTTCAACAGGAACGTTAGTAAAGAATGACTTGACATCAAAAGACCCTATAATACAGCTAACAGGTTTGAAATTACGAATTTTGTTGAGTCAAAAATATTTTTTAGTTTAGTATATGAGTAAACATTGCTACAGAGTAAGGGAGAAAAACAAACATGTATCCAAAGAAAATGTTCCTTGAAAGAAAACAGCATCCACTGACAGTAATACTTAACCATCAAGCCGTTAGAAATAGGGTTCTTTAAGAAAAGAAATAATGTTTCATTTTGTTGATTGTGCATAGGATAAACCCAGGTAAGATGGCCATAGTTTTTTAATTGAAGACCACAGGAGTGTATTATTAAAATACATTATCACAAAAATTTTAACACATTCAGTCAAGTTTAATGTTGTATATTTATATAGACTTTTGTGAAAAACAATTAATAGAAAGTCAAAAATTCGAAATCTTAAAACTATGTTGTTAGCCATCTATCCCTTGGAGCCCGGTTTAGATGGCCATATCATCGTGGGTTAGTTGGCCATGTCTATTGTATTGGTAAATGTGTGAGAGATAAGCTTAAGGAAGTATTCGCATTCAATTCGAAAGCAATATTTTAATTCTAGAACAAAATACTACATATGTGTTACAAAAATACATGAGATGATTACTTCCAAAAATATTAACTAAAATAAAAACAAGAAAATTTAAAAAATATCACTTTTTTCTTGATAATAATACCACAGGACTGACATACATCGATAAATGATGGCTATGTTTTGTGCAACCAGGGATCCAACAAACGCACTTAATCCTGTCAGCTTTAATCTTTGTGCTATTATAATCTTCTCCATAATCTACGTATTCATTAGACTGATCAAAATTATCACTGGATATGCCAGTGGGTGCATATTGAATCTCGATTTCCTCCACAGAGCTGCTGCTGGAAAAAATTCTACAATCGCGTTTCTTCTTATTTTGATTTTTCCTAGGCAGAGTTCTAAAGTTCTTAATTTTTGTTTTCTGCTTCACTTTATTTATATCTTTGAATGACGTTAAAATAGTAGCATGGTGTCTCTGACGTTTAGATAAAGTACGAGTTTTGCTAATAAATGGAGTATATGCAATATCGATCAGCAATTTTGTGAGAGACCGTTGTATTATTAAAATGAATTCATCCCACTCTGCATGGAAGAGCTGGGCTGTAGTTCGGAATCTGTGGTTCAGAATCGGACTCTGGCTCAGCCCATATTTTAGCTCGATGACTGAGTGTAGCTCTCGCGAGCTAGACTCAGCCCATCGAGCTTTTAATTATATTACCAATCCATCTCCTCCACAGTGTTTTACTCGGCACACGAAATGCAATGAAAGATTGTCGGAATGAAGTGCCATTACGTATCGCTTTAATTGCTTTACATAAATCATCTTGTGTCCACTCCCCACGGTTGCTACTCCTTTTCTTAACATATATATTTGGCATCTGAAAAGAAAGCGAGAAATTGCTTAACATACTTACATGACGAAATAATCTGACTGGTCAACTAACCCTGGAAAGTGTAGACCATCTATCCTTAACAAACGGGATAGATGGCCATGACGCTTATCCGATCAACGTGGCGTCAATGAAACGCATGGGGGTTAGGCATACAAATACAATGTTTAGTTCCTCGTTTAAGCTCAATGGCAAGATTTTAACTCGAAATAAACCGTAATCACAAGGCAGCTTACTAGACGGAGAAAAATTTTGAGGGGATGGACATATAAAAAAAGATTATATGCTTACAATGCGGCTGACTCACAACTGTGTAGAGCGTTGCCATTTATCGGTTACTAAATAAATGACAACGGTTGGCCATATAACACGGGTTTACCCATATCGTACAAAATTTCTACTTGCTCTTGGGTGAACAATACTACCGATCAATTTTGAGCGAACAATACAGAGGAATTTTTGTAAAAAATGGCGCTTCTAAGCTTACCATGATATCAATTCAAAGCATTTTGAGGATAAATTTTTGTCATAATTTAGTTCACTATAGCCGAAATTTACTTAGGGTAATTCCGGGATAGATGCCGCATCCGGTATAGATTGCTAATCCCGCCCCCCAGTTCTGAAACTTTCAGTAAGATGGGCAATGCAGTAAACACTAATGGTGTGCCATTTAGTGTTTCAAATGTGTTTGATAAAAGTATTGTGTTCCTGTGCCTTTTTTCACCTGAAATTGACAGATATCTAAGATGAGTTGTAGAATTTAGCATGAAATATTTTTTGTGCTACCACAGATTTTAAATTATAGTTAAAACTCTAGAAATGTCAGGGGATACCTTGTTTGAGCGAAGCATAGTCTTCGTGTAGAGTGTTTTTATTGAGATTCTGCCATGTTTGAATCCTAGATCAGGAAACCGTAGGATGTAGCATCTTTCCCCTAGAAATGGGTACACTCAAGAGTTATTTGAAAAATAAGTAAAATTTTCATAATTATGTTATTAAGTCGATTTTCATCCTACTCCGTTGTTCACGAATTTCATTATTTTGTCTGTGTTGGTTGTATTCTTAAACTGAGTTTAAAATAAAAAAAGAAATATTTTTCCAATTTACTCAATTTTTTATATTACACAAAACTGTAATTTCAGTGTTTCTATCTTTTTTATATTTAAATATACATACTTTTTGAAGAAACATATTTGGTACGTCCATTAAAAATCAATTTATGTTAAATGTCGCCCTTATGTGCGGTGCCACACCCGACTCATCTGGGAGAGATGCCGCAATGAAGGGGTTTATAAAATAAATTAAAATTGCTTATTAAGAATTTTAACATTTATTTTAGCATGATGCATATATTTTCTAAATGTAAATAAATTATTATGACTACATAAGTGTTTTGTTTGTGCACGATGGACCTCAGAATATTGATTTTAAAAAATTGTATATCCCGAATTTACCCTATACCTAAGTGCACAACACACAGAATCTTATAGGACGCGTATAGGACTTCCGCCGGTACAAGGCATTTAGTACGTTATAAACCTGATTCACTATAACCGGTTTCCCTAAATTTATATTTGCTTGTTAATCAAAAATAAGTTTATACAAAGAGTGTCGAAAACCCAGAAAACTCGACTGACCCGAGGGCTTACAGTAGCAGTTTCAGTGGCCTGGAACAGTATACAAAGAGTGTTGTTGTTGAGACCCAGACCGTCCGACCTACCAGAAAGGTGTAAGATAACCGTTTGGACGGCCGGAAAGTATACAAAGAGTGTGAAATAAGTTTATAAAAAGAGTGTTTAAGTAATGTGTTCTGAAAGCAAGGTACCGGTGGCCTCCGGTGCGTCTTCTGAAAGTTCTGAGGATGTAAATCTGTTCGTACTTATCGGTTCCATAATGTACCTCCATCTTTTCTGTAAACAACTGACCTTATTTTGTAGATAACGCAAAGTGCGTCTGTGTGAGGCTGATTACTAACTGACAGTTCAATTTGTTTGTACAAACACACAGTTTAGTTATACAAGCACACAGTTTGGTTGTACAGCCAAACAATTTGGTTGTACAACACAGTTTGATTGTACAAACAAACAGTGTGGTTGTACAAAAACGGATGTAATATCATTCTTATGCCACACTCTTATATCATTCTTATACCACATTCTTATACCACTTATAGTTTAGAATATGAGAAATCTAGACGACCAACTATCGGCCCTAAACGAATTCATCCTTCCTTGAATTGCCGCTCGACAAATAGAATTATAATTCGACTATTATGAAATGTTAATGGAATATGTAATTAAGCATAGATAGTACAATACGAACACAGACTGAAACATTCTAAAGGTCTCTAAAGTAGAGCTGATTAAATATCAGTGACGACTCTTGACACAACACGTATAACATTCAAATTCAAATTCAGAAAACACGCAGTAGATGCAGATATCGTGATGATACAAAACTGCTGGTGATCATTTTACCCTACACTATATTATAAAATAAAGATCCAATATTTTCCCATGATTTCCAAACAAATAAGTTCCTAATTTAATATTTAAATTAACTGAAGTGTGGCTCAACTCGACTTTCTTATATACCAGAATCCATTTTTAAGCACCTTGTAATTTTGCAAAAAAAAAATTGAAAAATCTGTATTGTTAGCCCAAATGATTACAATTATAGCATGTTACCCTTCATTTTAAAGAACTTGAAAAATCTTTCGAAAAATAATAGTTTGATAATGTATCCGTTTGAGGGGGATGATTTTCTCCCCCACCCCAAGGTGGCTAATAAAGTCACGAACACAAATTTGTATCTCGTCTATTTTTCACTACAATGATTGAAACTAAACTACTAAGTTTCGTGATCATTGAGCCATAAATAATCCATTTTATACATAATTATGTCAAATTTTGTTCTATGCTGCCATGTTAAAAAAATATAAAATTAAGAATAAAGTTCGAAGTTTTTGCTGGAATTTCAAACAATTATATCTAGTTCCATATTTTTTGTTACCAAAGCTGGATAAAAAGTTTCGTGAAAATCCATTGATATTTGTGGCAGCTATCGTGAACAAGGAATCGATCACAGACAGACAAGCATCAGTCTAAAAATTGTCAAAACGTATTCAGGAGATCCTAAAACATGTATTAGCATCAAAATCGAACACTTTCGTAAAAAAAAATGCTTTCTCTATACAATATTCTATAGTATGATAAAGTAAAAAAAATCTGATGTGGGCAACACATGACTTTCCTTATATAATGTAATTAATTTACTACTTTTACAGTAAAAAAAAGTAGGTTTTTCTTATAGTAGATACTAATATTCTTTCCAAGATATTAAATTTTCGACAATTAGTCGTCATTTTTATCCATTTGGCGAGATTTTCGCTAATTTGGCAACATTTCAAAAAGTCGCCAAGTTGGCGACATTCCGCCAAATTCGTCGCCAAAATCTCGCCAAGCGTTATGCACTAAGAAATAAGTTATTCTTACAGCAGATAAATGACTATTGGCGTTCAAACACAAAAGTATTACTAAAAGTATATTTTCTCATGAATGGAATGAGCTAGTTCCACGAAAATGATGTCACCCAATTTATCGCATGGTATTACATATGAAAAGTGAACAGGTTTCTCAATAGGAATTTTTTTTTTATATGACTTTTTGATAATTTTTTTTTAAAAATGAACAATATCTCGAGAACGGTTCATGTTAGCGTTCTAAAATTCATGTCAATCGTTTTCTAATGAAAAATTACATAAGAAATGTCTATTTACGTAACTTTATTAGTGGTTTTGATTTTTTGACGATTTTTTCAAAATTTCATTGGAAAATTTAGGGGGGTTCTTAACATTCGATTGCATATAAAAGCAATAGGCTTCCAGTGTTTACGGATTGTGATTTTTGTACCAAATTTGGTTCGAATCGGTCCATTCGTTCGTCAGTTATCGTCTCCACACACACACACACACACACACACACACACACGCACACACATACACACACACAGACATCACTTCAAAAATGTTTGATTCGTGATCAGGGATGCTTGAAACGTGCTCTCCCGTCGAAAACTCGAATTCGAATTTTCGACCCCGTCACAATACTTTCCTTATACATTATGTATATAAGGAAAGTAATACATACTATAGAATAATACAACCATATCTAGGACCAGCCATTTTAGAACTATTGTTTTTTAATAAAGAGCATTTGATACATTTTAGATCGACAAATTCAATTAATTGCACAGACATTAGAAATTCAGTATTTCAATTGGGAAGCAACTACATAATACTGTGTTACGGATATCACAAGATAACAGAGTGTTATTACGTACCAGTTATCAGTAGCGTATCGTGATATTTTTGACTCGAGAGGCTGAGCGGTTGGAGTTTTAACTTGGAAAAGGTTTTCGCATTATAAGTAAAATTTATATTAGAATTCGCAATTTCAATAAGTTTTATTTCCTTGGTGAGTAAAATAAAATAATTTTACATAAGAATGCTAGGGAGCAGTAGTCCAGTGGTTAGCGCGCAGAAATTGCACTCTGGGTTCGATTCCCGCCACTGCCAAAACTGCCGCCGTGTTCACGCGGAGTACGATCACGTTAAACATGTGGGTCTGTAAGTCCTTCCGAGAGGTTGGTGGTAGGGAAAGGAGGGTACGGTCCCTGTGGGTGCCTCCGACACTGGATTCCGATCTAAATTATGTGGCACATCCCGGCCGTCCAAACAGTTACCTTACACCTTTCTGGTAGGTCGGACGGTCTGGGTCTCACCAACATAAGAATGCTAATAGTGGATGAAATGCACGATGTTTTAAAATATGTTACCGATGTAAGATAAATACATACAAAATATAACCTTTTAAATGTTTTCTTATTTCTAAATTAGTTGAACTTTTTCAACTATTTCATTAAATATGAAGCCTCATAGGGGAGGACACTCTACCCCCCTTGAATATTCAAGATAATAAAGGCAATCATCAAGTTAGGCGATGTTGTACATTTTATTCTTGAGTTTACCCCTCCCCACTCCTCGGAAAACGTTCTACGTTCGCCCATATAAGAAAGAGTGCAGTGAAAATTGGAAATCGGGAAGCTTAGTTGAAAATCACTATAGTCAACAATGTCCTTAAACAATATTGTATATTAATTATTTACAATGACAATTTAAGAATATCTTATAATTACAATATGCTAAGAATTCGCTAGAAAATTTTCAACCACTTTTATCTAACTGAGATTTTCGTGTAACATGGAATTTTTGGAGGGAAATCAGATTTATTCTTTTTACTCCCAAATACGCAAACGGATGCTTCTCCATATTGTTGCTGATATAAAGAGATAAATCTACTTTGCGAACTACTTAAGTTTACTTTGCAAACTACTTAAGTGGTAGTCAATTTTAGTATATTTTTTCATCTTGATATTGTTTAAAGTTAAATAAAGCCATTAGAAAAATGGCTCAAATTCTCTTACAAATAATGGTTATTTTCTGTGAATATTAATTAATAGAATCACATTTGATCCAAAATAGAGGATCCATTAGCCTTGCCCGAAAAATATTCTTTCATCCAATGGACAATGCCGATCGTTTTTAAACTCTTAAAACCAATTCATATTTAAAGAGAATTTTTTTCTGATTCCAAATATCCAAGCGGAAATCTCTTAAAACAATTATTTATTTAATAGTCCAGTCAGTAGATACATTGTACCTTGCAAAAGGTGGAGTAGAAGATTTTTTTTTTGCATTTGTATATACTGATGCCAACATGAAAAAAACAAGTTATCCAACATGGCCGACCCCGGGAGAACTTTTGGCGATCGAAAAACCACGAAATTTTATGACTTTTTTTGGTTTTTTCAGAATATCTCAGAAACGATCGACTTTTGCGATTCTTTCTCAATATAAAATTTAAAGATAATTAAATTTCCTACAATTTTTACTATTACAACTATTTTATAGCACAAATAGTAAGCGCACTACAGCTTCTTAAAATCTGACATTTTTTCTCTACTTAGTAAAAAAACGCATTAACACCCCTTGCCCACCTGACCCTGCAGTCACAATTCTCCCCCTCACATTTCGCAGACGACTCGATCAGATCCCAATAACAGCACATGTTCATATTGTACAACTGCAACATATATTATACTTCACACTACATTTTATTCTGATGTTCTTCCTACACAGAAGCGATATTTGAATGTGAATGAATAAATATGGGGGTGATAATAAGCGAAATAATAATAAAGCATTAATAAGCAAAAATTCATGACGTGTGTGTTGTAATTCAACTAATTTTCTAGGTATAATGCATTAACATAATGAATAATAATATACCAATGCACCAAATTAAATTTAAATAATCTCCACAAATGGCCAAACTTGTTTAAAGTAAAAAAACAAATAATTATCTTCAAAAACACAAATTGCAGAAATTTAACATTTATATACAAATTACAAGAAGATTCATACAGGTTTGAAACAATTAAAGAAAGGAAATTAATAAGTAAAACTGAAAACATACATATTTATCTTCTTCGAAGACGTTTTGAAGATGTGTGTTCTTCTTCGGGTTCAGCAACCGTCGGAGGTGGAAGGAAGTTGTCATCCTCAAGTTGTTCATCCACGTGTTGCAGTGGTTCCAAGAGCTGGTGGAGTAAGTCATCTTCCTCTTCAGTATCATCCAAAGATGAAATTGGTACGACATTGTCACACCCCATGTCACTGCAGTGTTTGCACTTGCTGGAGCATTTCAAACCTGCCTTGCGACAAGAGCAGGGTCCACTACACCCTTTCTTGCAAGCGCAAGACACACTCTTCAGAAGATTCTCAGATGCTGAATTTCTTTTTGTGTCAACAGGCAATAGACCTTCTATGCTGCACGCCCAATCCCATTCCTCCGGGTTGGTGCCATTGCCTAACCAGCTTTGAACTTGATAGTAGCACCTGTAGGAATGGTAGCGTGCAGCATCGCAGGTAGGTGGTAGTCGTGCGAGATTTATTTTTCTGTTGGAGACTGATTTTGCAAACAGATTAAATCGCGAAGTGTTCAAGGATTGGTCGGAATGGATGTCGCCTGTGTATAATGTTTTCAGAATTTCTTCTCCAACAGCAGCTATGTCATCGTGACTGCTGAGCGGATCCATGAATGTTTTAGTGACTTTCTTCACTTCAGGCGATTTGTTGACAATATTGCACAATTTAATTTTGCCTTGAATAAAGATGATTGATGTGGAATCACATCCACTAAATGCATGTATGAACAGGATATTGCCTGGGTCGAACTTAAATGATATAGTTGAAAATAACACATTGCCAGCATTCCCTCTCCTAGGCTTAAGAAAGAATAAGTTGCTGAATGACTGGTCTAACCCTGTCATCAGAACTAGCAGATCGATATCCTTCCCAACTATGATCACATTTTCAAGTTCTTTTGCCTTCGAAATGGCAGTGTTGACGATCAGTAAGTCAGCGTCCTCTTGAGCATGCTTGACTTCAATATCACACTCTTCAAAATTGACTTTCAGAAGTTCGATCAGACGACTCTTGTTTTGATTATTTGCCAAAAAATTTTCTTGGGCGACTTGGTTGATCGTATTCACTTCAAAGATTACTTCAGGGGAATGGTGCATCCTCATACGCCGCAATCGCTCAGATCTTTTGGTGCCAGTACGTGCCGGATACCCATCGAATACAACCACAACTCACGATCCATAATGTCTCTTAAGAAATGAAGAATAATGTTTAGTTATGGTAGCAAAGGAAGCATTTTGAGGCCAAATAACTTTGTGTAGGAGGTATCCTCCATCTATAACAGCAAACTGTTTCTTCCCTGCAATTTCTTTGCAATCGACTGGGGTGAAAGCCATGTATAATGAAGACTTTGTACCTTTCCGTATGCCTTCTTCGGAGAAAAGTGATATCGGGTAGGGTGCAAGTTCATAAGTAAAAAACATTTTTAAGTCTTCATCAGACTGTTTCGAAAGACACAATCTTTGGAAAAGTGTCAGCGGATCAATAGCAATTACTTTGAGGGTTCCTGCTTTAATACTACTGACAACCGATGCAAGGGTTACAACCTTGTCTTTCCTCTTGAAGGTCACATTTTCAAAATTTCCCATGAGCGACCATTGTCATAACCCTTTCCATGCCAACCTCTTGAGCCAAATGACAGTTTACATCTGCTCCTCCAACAATACCACTGCTTAATGACATTATGGCATCAATGTCTGAAAAGGGGGGATGTTGAGAAAGCAACTCTCGCAGTCTAATTGAGTCACTTCTATCTCTGTCGATACGAGAACTTCGCATGTCCACATGCTGCTCTGATGTTTCATAATGTACATCCCAGAATTGTTCAATTTCGTCAAAAACATTTTGAATGAATATCATTGCCAAAGTCCATTTTGCCAAAACACCGTCTGAAAATCCTCTCCCACGTGTGACCCCTCCACAGGCTTTCATACTCCTCATAAGTGTCCGTTCAATGATCTGATCAGACGAAATTCCACACCAGCACTTATTGGAGCGTCTTATGGTGAACTTCCTTTAGTGGAGAAGTCGTGAAATTCAGTTGGGTCCATTAATTGTTCTAGTTTCAACATGTCTTGAAGGTAGAGATACGCACTTTTGGCGTATAAGAAATGGCCAGCTGCATGGAAAAATGGTAGTGCTTTTTGAATGGAGTCAAGATGAAGCTTCCAGTTGCCTGTACGCTCAGCCTCACTGAACTGTTTGAGGAGTGTTGTTATACGAAAATATTGAACCCATAATTTTGCTGTGGGTCCCTTACATTCGAGCACACACAAGGCTTGTCTAAATTTTGCAGCAATACCCATTAGACAGGCATTATTGGTGCAGGTTTTGAGTAATATGGCTTATCTCGCTTTCAGCTGTGAAGCAGCCGCCATTCCTCAAGGCCACCCCAAACTGGCTACGTTTCCCATCTCCCTCCCCATCCTCCGACACCTTTTCATGCATCCAATATTTTACGCATCAACAATATAATCAAAAGAAGTGTTGTGCATTTGGAGGAGAAGTAAATAGAAATTAAGAGTGAAATAAAACCGATTTTTATTTTGAGTTTTATCAAATTGAGAAAAAAATGTTAACTTTCAAAAATCTGTAGCACTCTTACTATTCGTGTTATAAAAAAGTTGTAATTGTAAAAATTGTAGGAAATTTAATTATCTTTAAATTTTATATAGAGAAAGAATCGCTAAAGTTGATCGTTTCTGAGATATTTCGAAAAAATCAAAAAAAGTCGTAAAATTTCATAGTTTTTTGGCTGCCAAAATTTCTCCCGAGGTCGGCCATGTTGGATAACTTGGTTTTTTCATGTTGGCAGCAATACATACAAATACAAAAAATAAAATCTTCTACTCCACCTTTTGCACGGCAAGCCCCTTTTTCCATACCTATTGACTGTACTATAAATATCAAGAAAAGAAAAACCGCAAAATCTGAGTAAACACAAAACGCCCCGTGATTGGCTGTGACGTCATATTCCCCGTTCGACCTGAGATTCAACATTCTATCTCGTTTTGCCTTGAGATATTTGGAGGGTAGTTGGGGTTTAATTTTGTGCACAATTGAATTTTTGCATTTGTACTTGGTCTGTTTGAATTTAGATTACTTGCTGATTATTTTATTTTATTAAAAACTTGGATCCTAGTGTTTGAAGGGGAATCAGATAATTTGCCTAAGATCGATTTTACTGTGATGGCGCTCTATTTCAGAAACAATAAATATTTTGTGACAGCTGACACTCGAGGTATAAACTTGATATTTTCTTGAAGGTTTATTATTATTATTATTATTATTATTATGTTAATAACGTCAACGTTTGGGATATCTGTGGTGGTAATTGGATCATTACGAAATATGCAAACACTTTGGAAGCCAATTTCTCCGAACCTGATAGATAAAAATGTACATATCTTTTTCTTGGTTTGTTGGTTCAGATTATGAATATATAAAATAATTTTAATGCTTTCGAACTTCTTTAGAAAACACTTAAAGCATCTGTCTGAGCGAGTGATTTTTTAATTTTTCTTACTTTCACTCAAATTATAATATTTAATATATGGATATAAATAGTAAGCGACAAAAATATGTATTAGTAAATTTAGTTTCTGAATCTAATTTTTGGAAGAGAAAAAAGCTAATTTATCGAACCTGACTGACTTAGTTTTCGAGTAATCGTCTTGTCAAGTTAAAGAAGATTGAAAATATTTCGTTTTACAAGTTTGTAATGCCTATCTCAAAAACTGAAAGTGCTAGCTATGAACAATAAGCAAGAATTTGTAGCTTTTTTGAAGTCTTGCAAGTGTATATAATTAGGTTTTAGACCGAGTGGTTATAATTTCGATAGCTTAGTTTTTAACCTGGATTTTCCAATAGCTGGGAAAGCTGCAATATTTAAAATATCACGATTGTTGCAGCTCAGTGTCTTTACTCCTTGGTGAAATATGGTGCACAAGCACGAGATATTTTATTTTATTTAAAAAAATTAGAAGGTTAAATAAACTTGGAGATTCTAAAGATATTTAATTATTGGTGAGGTTTGAACATAATACATGGAAATATGCATAATCAAGCACGCAATTATGTGCCACCAGACAAGTTTATAAATTAACTTGAATGTAAAATCTCGTCAGATATATTGTTAAGTTTAATATATATATACCGCAAAACAAGTTAATAAAAAAATTGCATATTTTGAGAGAATTGAATCTCTAGAGTCGGAGTATCCAGATGAAATCGGGATGAAAACTAAAAGTGCTAGCTAGCTATAAACAGTTAGCAAGTAATTTGTAACACTTTGAATGCCTGTAAACGAAACAAATGAGTCTGAAAAAAAAATCGATTAAATTGAATCTTACTGAAGTGTTTTATTTTACAAAATATTATTTACGCAAAACTATTTTGGCTCCATCGTACTGAACGACCCACCGCTTTTTTTTTTTTTTTTTTTTTTTTTCTTTATGTAATGTGCTCCGTAATTTTTTGACTGCAAATAGCCTTACGTTTGTTGATTGAGCGGTGTATTTTTTCTGGGAATTAAAAGTAATATTTATGTATTTATGCTTATATGTATATATATTTTTATGCATATATTTTTTATTATATTTATATGATTTGTGAGGATTCTAAATATAATACTTACTAATTTATTTTTAAATTATTTCTTATAATATTATATTTTAAAACCTATAATAAAAAGTAAATCATTTATGATTCTGAATAGGTGAAGCAATTTTAAATTATTTTCCATTTAATTTCTATTCTTTTGTGCAATGTTTCAAAATTGTGATTCAATTTTTTAGATAAAATCTATTTTATAACTTTTTAAAAGCACATATACTTAATGAAAACACATATACTAAATTGCAACTGCTCACTGCAGTATACTGGTATAAAAATGTTTCATGCACTGGATTTTTTATATCATTATGGTACAAAGTTTATTTTATTATGGTAAAAAATTTATTTTATGGTACAAAGTTAATAATTCACTTTGAATCTGACTTTAAATTCATCCGTAATAGCAAAACTAAAAATAGAGTGCCGAACCAGTTTATTAAATCATAAAGAAATAACTTCTCATAAAAAGGCTTTGAAAATTGGATTATACAGTCACTGATTTATTATCATAACATACGTAACGAACACTCTTTAATAACAGTGATGAATTTTGTTTACAATCTGGCTTCCTGCGCTTCACACTATTTTTTTCGAAAAACATCATTTTTTTGGCACAGATATAAATATTTTATCTGATGATGTAAAACTAGTAGTCGGGCACATTGAAGTGATACAATATTCATAACTATTCGGCAGTTTATGACGGAAGAAACAATTATAATTATCGAAACTTTCTAAATGTAACCAAACTCATTCACAAATTCTCGAAGACGCGAGCCGCGAACGAGCCTTGTGACGTCACGTTCCGTGCGCGCCAGTATGGGTCGTTTTCCCGCGACAGTCAGAAAGGCGAACTTTGACTGCTAATAAAACATGAAATACAACTCGGAGAATAAAAATGTTTATACTTTTGTCCATTTTGTAACATTTCGAATCGAAAAATAAATAAATAAATAAGGCCGGAATTATCTATTCTTGACTGTTTACAAACGGCTGAAAATGAGGGAAGCAATAGCCGCGCCTTTCTGAAGGTTAGCTTACATGTTAGTTAATCAGCTAGGGAGGAGTTTAACAGTTGGGTTGATTTAATACTATGCTTCTTCTTATAGACCGTGAAGGCTAGGTGATTTCATCTTTTAAAATATTAAAATATGCGTTTTAATGGGAAAAATTCTTTGAAACGTGTCACTTTAAGCAAGTAAAAAGTAAAACATTTCTAAATAATACATATATATCCGCAAAGTTATTTAAAAAATTATAATAAATAGAAGTATGTTTAAATAATTCTTTAATCTAGATTTTAAACAGAGGAGGCTCAGCTTTTTAGCCTGAATGGACGCTACGCTACTGCCAGTTATCATTTAAGCTCTATCAATAGCCGATCTTGAAAAATAGTTTCTTCAAGCAAAATCACATTTTTTAAACCGGAAAGGGCAAAAAATCGGAAGTAGGAATCCTTATCGAACTCTTCAACCTCCTCTGGAATTTGATGTTGAATTCATGTCAGTCATTATCTAAACAAATCAGTCATTATCTAAGCTCAATCTACCAGCAAATCCTGAAAAGTAGATGCTCTAAAAACTGTTTTAGCAGAAACTTTCTTAGTAAATTAGTCTGGCAATATTTTTTACCAATTAATATAAGCGAAACCTTTTTCTGAAATTCTCCAATCATTAGTGACAATTTAATGATATCCGTGTGTGTTTCAAATATGTAATCCAAAGTATTTTCATTAAAAACATCGCTCGCAAATGTGTGTCGTCGCATACAATCGTTTCTAACAAGGAAATATGCATGTAGCCAAATTACTTTTCCTCGTAATAAACTGCAGCTTTCAGAAGGAACACAATTCATTCGATTTTTTTGATAAAGCGCCGCATCATTATCATATTTTTTCTTTAAAGGAACCGATAATTTAAACATCGCATAATGCCTTAACTTTCACTCTGCTGTTGACCTGGTGTGAGGCAACTGTATCGACTTAAAGTTAAAACGTTTTAAGCAATTTTTATTGTAACGATATAAATTGCATTAATTGGTAAGGATGCTTTATATTTGGTGATATTAATCTGAAGTTATAATTCCTTAGTCATATGAAATATCGAAGTAAAATATTGCTTGATGAAGGGGATTTTATGGAAAAGTTTATTCTTAACTAATTTGCAGAGTCCACTTTGACAGTGGGAGCTTGAAATTTCGTCCCAGTAGCTCAACGGTAGAGCATCGCCTGGCCAGTTTGAAGATCTAGGGTTCGATTCTAGGATTCGATTGGTATCGCCAACTTGGCGATATTTCGCAACAGATTGACGAAAATATCGTCAAAATTGCAAAAATGACGCTAAATTAATGAAAATGACTCCTAATTGACGAATTAATTAGTAAAATATTTGAATATATGGACTAGATCGCTTATTGAGGATATTATCAATATTGATATTTGTTTATTTAGAGTTGCGCAAATTTAAGTTAATTGGGTACTTGGAAATTGTTTTACATGTTGTCGTCCGGAAAATCGCCAAATGTACAATTCAACGATAAAAACACAGTACCGTGGGCCTTATACATTATTACTTTCCTTATATGCATAGTATAATGTATAAGGAAAGTATTTGGAAGCCAATAGTCATTTATCTGTTATAAAAATAACTTATTTCTCCGTTCATAGCGCTTGGCGATGTTTTGGCGACGAATTTGGCGGAATGTCGCCAACTTGGCGATTTTTTAAATACTACCAAATTAAGGAATATGTCGCCAAATTGATAAAAAATGACACTAACTCAATGAAAATGACGACTAATTGAGGAAAATTCAATATCTTAGAAAGAATATAAGTGTCTACTTCTGTAAGAATAATCTATTTTTCCGTCCGTAACGTTTGGCAAAATTCTGGTGACGAATTTGTCGGAATATCTCCAACTTGCTGACTTTTTAAAAGTTGCCAAATTCACGAAAATGTCTCCCAATTGTTAAAAATTCGCCAAATTGATGAAACCGATGCTAAATCAATGAAATAACGACTAATTGATGAAAGTCCAATATATTGGAAAGAATATAAGAATAGACTATAAGAATAACCCATTTCTCCGTCTGTCCGTCCGCCGGCGAGAAATTTAGTGTGACGTCGCAAACTTGGCGACTATTTTAAATGTTGCCAAAGTGAAAAATTGTCGACAAATTGATAAAAATGACGCCAAATGGGAAGTAATATTTCGCAAATTCTGTTTTCCGTCATATGACGGGCATACCTTCTAGTATATAAGAATGCTCTTCTCTCCGTTTTTCTGTAACACTTGATGATGCATTTTGGTGAACTTGGAGAATAATCTAGAAAAATAACTGACTAATGAATTAATTATTAAAATATTTTAATATTTGAACTTTCTCGCTTATTGAGGCTGCTATCAATATTGATAATAATTTATTTAGAGTTGGCGAAATATAAGTTATTTGGGTACTTTGAAATAGTTTTACATGTTATCATCCGGAAAATTACCAAATGTACAGTTCAACAATTAAAACATAGCACCGTAGATCTTATATATTATTTTGTTACTGGAAAAAGAGTAAATTTATTGCATTATATAAGGAAAGTCATGTGCTGCCCACATCAGATATTTTTAATTCACTGTGCGGTGTCAGGAGTATATATAATAAAAAAGAACGAGACTTTTACTAGTAAATACTTAGTTTCTTGTTAAGAATCACCGAAGAGAAACGTTGAGATCATATTCAGCAAAAACATTCGGCTCACATCATCCAGAGATCAGCCGCAGTGATCTACATCAAGACGACGTGCTTCTTGTAGCCCAGAAAAAGGGTTCTGACCAATTTAGATGTGTTTCACTTGCAAATTATCTTTGTGTTTTATGTCGGGCAAAGACTGGCTTTAAAAATATGTTATTTTATAATTCCATTCACTTTTCTGATTGTTTTGTTTTCTTATATATAAAATAATAATCTAAGTTTCAAGTTTTATTTATTGTGTTAACTAAATAATTGTAATTCTAGATTTACTGTACCACCAACCATGTTATTCAAATTTTATTGCATCATCTACCTTTAGTAGTATGGGCTACTACAAATGCATGATGGTTATGTATATTAATTAACCATAAAATTATTGATTACAACTGGCTTTTCCTTTTATTACCATAGAGTTCGATCTTTCCACCTCGGGAAGGCGCACCCCCTTATTGTCTCAATTTGAAATTCTGAAAAATTCCCAAAAATAAACTTCTCCCCTTTACACTTCGGAAAAAAATAACAAATTTCATCGTCAATTAAAATTAATTTATTGATAAAAATATAATTTGTTTCTTTTAGCTGAAAATTCCGAGTAATCCTCCTCCCCTGTATATAATCCTATAATTTTCCATCGCATTTGAAGTGGCGAATCGACAAATTTCGGCTTATATCTTTTAGCAAAAAATTCCCAGTAGTTGTTTCACCCCCCCCCCCCTTCTAAATTTTCCAAGACTTTCAGTCGTATTTGAGGAGGATAATGGACGGAATTCTACTGTAATATATATTTCTAATTATTAATACTTCTAGTAATAAACATTATTTCTACAAAAAAGCAAAATCGAAGCAGATTTAAAAATCTGATGTGGGCAGCAAATGACTTTATCTACAGACTCCAATTCATTTCATCTTTATTTAGTTTTTAATTCATTAAATTGAGTTTAATGAATTAAAAAAGATAAAAAAGACACAAAATGACACGCACAATTCTTTGAAATTACGCGGAATTTGCATTTTCAATTCAATTTTTGTTTTCATTTAGTAACTGGGCATATTTTCAAAGGCAGCGTAGCAAAAATGCAAATAAACTAAAATAATTCGAGAACGGATAGTCCTAGAATAATGGGGTCGGTTTTATTATTTTTTTTCATAGTCAAAAATCGCGATAAAACAAACATTTAACTGATACGGCTATATAGTCTTTTATTTTAGATTTTGACGATTTTTCCGGGCCATTGCGCACAAAAAGGCAGGTTCCTCTTTATCGAATTGTACCAAAATCCAATCAACACCAGAGCAACCCACAACTGACTTATCTACCAAATTCTTTGAAATTTGGTCAATTAGTTTTTCAGCTAGAGTGGATACATATGTATGGGGAGGTATTCGTATCTTGATTTAATTCCCAAATAACTTAGTAAGTCAATCGTGATGTGGAAATTTTAATTTTAAATATGACAAAATAATTCCAAATGCTGAAAGAGACTAACTAAAAAATTATCTTCGGTTTTTGAATAAATTTTAAATTAAGGCACCCCGTTTCACTTACCGATCATAATCAATCACCCATAGGTCATCTTCACTTCCATCCTGATGTAGATTCCACAATAGGATCAGATGTTATCATTCGCTTCTAGGATCTTCCGCAATTCGCTCTAGTAACTTTCATTGTCGCTAGAACAGAGCTCCTTCATGCGCTTCCTCTCCGCTCTGAGTTTCAAATCCAAGTGAAAAAAAGGCAATACTTCAAAAAATTCAGAACGATGTGGCCGTATGACCACACCATCCTAAAGCTCGTCTGCATCTGAAGATAGTCCATAGTACAGGCCTTGTACCGTGTATTATTTCTCCCTGTACCATGCATTTCCAGCTAAATCTTAAATTTAGCTTTTCCTGAGATGACCTGCATGAAACGGAAACATTTTCAAGAAGGAAAATCATCCAGTTCCCCGAAATTCCGTTTAAGGCAGGTTCGACTGTATATTAATTCAACTAAGATCACAACTGATACTATTTACACTATGTATGTTTTTATAATCCTTTTCTTTAAATATTAAAGTTTATGAATTTATTTTAAATTAAAATCTGTTAACATTATTTCGGGAGGAGTAAATTAATACCAACCAGTGTTTTTGTCGTTTTGCATTTCAAAGGAAATATAAAATTTATTAGTAC